>JAQLOL010000022.1:1405603-1438603 GCA_029783665.1 Naso thynnoides | reverse complement strand
CGCTGGCCAGACTGGTGAGGAGTGTCTCAGATAACTGAGTGAGCTGCAGAGAAATGACATCTCACACTTAAGCCCCATTTTCACTGAGTGGCACAGTTTAGTTTGGTACGGTATGGTACGCAATTATTTGTGTTTCCACTCTTAAAAGGGTACCAAAGTGCACCAAGTAACCGCACCATACCTATTTTGGTCATCCTTTTGTTGGGGCACCAAGCATCCCATAAAGGGTTCTGGGTGGTGGAGCTGCACACACTGCAGTCTGTTGACTGCAAGCAGGCAAAAAGCTGTTTTTTGTTGTAGAGCTGTCAATATATCACTTCAGTAAGTTTTATATATTTTTAGGGGGGGATGTGACCATATAGCTTCCAAATATGTTGTCAGTTTATGTAAGTAAGGCTTGTTTATTTATCTGTCACAAGGTTTCAGACTTGCAAGGAGCCACAGCTTGTGGATGAGACCAGCCAGTTTCTTGCTGCAGTAGTCAGGCTTGTACGCTGTCACCTTGGAGAGAAAATTAACCGATGAACTGATGATCTGTGCTGCGATTAAATACCGGCGACAATGTTTCCGTAACATTTTAAAACATTAAACTAAAACGAAAGGATGCTGTGCTACCTTTACGGGTTGATTCTTTGCCATAAGTTTATTGTTACTGGTGGGAAAAAGATATTTTTCTGCACTGTGCTGCACAAATGCATCTGTAAAGGTGGAATATTTTCTTACATGCCGATATGACAACTTGAAGAGGTTTGGTGAGGATTTATTTGTCACATATACATATCATACATGTACGGTAGTGAAATGTCTGAACATGAACCATAATTCATTTGTTTTTGCCTTTCTTTCATGATGACATTCGCTGTAGTAACGATTGGATCTTCAAAAACTTTATAAAACGCAAAAGAATTTCTGCTGATTTATGGGGGTGAAACTTTTTGACCTGGAGAAAAAGTAGCAGAGCGCCTTTATGGTGCACTCCTGCAGCACTACAAGTATGCATCCGGCATTGATCCCACCCACCAAGTAACGGTATGGTCGGCAGTGGAAACGTAAGCCAGATCAAGGGTACTAATATCCCAGGAGTACCATACTGTTCCAAACTGAACTGTACTGCTCAGTGGAAATTAGGCTATTCTTGAAAATTTCTAGTTGTTACACACTGAATCAGATCCTGAATAACTAAGTGGGTTTGTGAAACATCTCTCTGAATCAGCTTCTCCATTGTGACAATTTGCTTCTGTTCTTGGTTTGCATTGTTGTGTACTGAATTTCTTTAATATTTGGATGATCAGCCAGACCAAACAAGAAATCTGCTCATGTCACCTTGGGCTTTAGGAATCTGTGACTGAAATATTATTTTATTTTTTGACTTTTTATTGACAATTCATTTGAAAAATTAATCTAAAGAGTGATCATTAATTAAAATGGTGATGAAATTTTATTTTATTTATTGACTTTTTATTGACAGTTCATTTGAAAAATTAATGTACAGATTGATCATTAATGAAAATAGTAATTAGTTGCAGCTCTAGTTACCCACTACTGTGATACTAATGTGGAGACTGACAGTACAAAAGTTAAGATGTTACACTTAAAAATTACATAAAACAGCACATTTGAGATGCAAAAACAAGTGATTGGCTTTTTCCCCCCTTTTTTTTGGTAAATTCATAATATGATTGAGAATCAAAATTGTTGTAGATTTTTGTAGTTTGTTGAATAACTGCTAGATTAATCAACTGATTGTTTTAGCGCTAAATGATTGTAATAAACAATGTAATTTTAGTTTTTTAAGGTATTGATGGTGCGCCTGGTGTTACAATGATATTTTTGATATATGTTCTGTCTAATTGCATTTCTGAAATTATATTTCAGACATTCTTATGCGCATTTTTATGTCTGTGTCCTACAGCCAATCTGGCCCAGATAGCCTTCGAATCTGTGGTGTCTATTGTCAACAGTCTTCATAACAGTCAGGAGCTGAGCAGAGACCAGCAGGGCAGGAACAGCCTTCTGGCCACTTACCTTTACTGGGTGTTTCGTCTGCCAGATCCTCCTCAAGAAGTGATGAATGCAGGTACTAACATGATGACCAATATATGTGAATTTGCTTACTTTTGTCTCTGTTTCTTTTCCTTTTGCTACATTTGCCGTGGTTATTTTTCAAGAAGTAGGAACTGAATTTTTTCATGTGTCCATTGACTCAGGTTCAGGGAGTATGACACCTTCTACAGAGAGCCGCTACAGCACCATGGGGCGGGCTACGGCAGCCACAGTTGGCTCGATGCTCCTGCAGTCCAGAGTCCGCAGCAGCAGCAACCCAGACATCCCCGCTCCACACAGCTCTGCTGAAGATGCTGAGGTCAAAAACATCCTTTCTGCAAAGGTATTTAGGCAGAATCCTTCTGGAAGAACAGTCACACCCATTATTAAACTTCGATTTCCAGGGAATTCAAAGAAAAGTTTAAGTGTAAAATAAAGTATAAGCATTTTTAACTACATAACAATTGTGTACTTTTGAGCCCTGTTCACATGAGTTTGTATTACAATGTAACCTGGTAACACAGGTTATTTGGTAATATTGGACCTGTGCAAGATGACTTCTTGGTGATTTTGGGTCTTTTTTCTGTTCTTTCCTGGGTGAAATAAATGAAGGCTGCATGTGGATTAGACATCAAAGTTTTTACAGCATATATCCTGCATATGCATCACCAAAAGTGACCTCCTGGCAATGGTATTCCTGTTACAGTGAGACTTAAGTGGGTAGTTAGCATAGATTGGAAAACTTTAATGTTAGAAACCTTCTCTAAATTTACCCTAGTTTTCACTCACAGCCCATATTTTACCAGTATAATCTGGATTTATATGTTTGATAACACTCACTCACACACACACACACTCACACACACCCACAGTGTGTGCAGTATGTAAATATCTCTGCATTCTTACACATACACACAAAACAGTCATTTGCTATTCATCCCCACAGTACATTAGGTATTGTAATAGGCCACTTGACACCCACTCTAATGAATGCATCCATCACGTTCAATGTGATGGAACCTGTGTGTGTTTCTGTCTCCAGGGCCACAACAACCCAGGCAGCCGCATGTCTACCTATGTGGAAGTTACCAATCACCAGAACCCCACAGGAAGCACCAGGCCCTCCAACAGAAAGGTACAAAAGTTTATCCTTTTATTTTATTTTATTTTTTTTAATTTTTCCCACCACTGCTGTATGTTTTATTGTATGAAAATACACCACTGGTGCAGTTTGGAGCACCTTGCAGTTGCACATGAGGAGTGACTGACAAGTCTCTGGCCTTAGCTGGAAGAGTTATGCAGCTCTTGTCACATGCACATGCAATTAAACTCTTTGAGTCCAGTGTGTCGGATTTAGGGAGTCTATATTTATCAGTGTTCAGACGGCACAGTTTAATAAGTTAAGCTTTCAGTCACCAGTTCCCTCTGGCAACCACAGGGTGGGAGTGTGACATTGTGGACGTAGGTTTTGTGTATGATTGGTTTTTGGTGAGAGTTTTCTGTTCTGTTCAAAGGTCATCTAGTGTCTAAAACTGATTCATAGTGACATTCAGTATAATACTGCAGATTTTTTGTTCCATTATCTGCCAAAAGGAGGCTGTTTCTCACCACAGTTTGTGTGTTTTGTCTCTTGTAGCAGTTTCATGAGGAGTTGGCTCTGCAGATGGTCGTCAGCACTGGGGTCTGCAGAGAGAATGCATACAAATACGCCTGGTTCTTCTTCGAGCTGCTGGTTAGTAAGCTTTTCTGTTTTAACAGGATATTTTTTGACTGACGCTTCTATAAGAGAAAAGTCAAGAATGCTGTGGATGCTAATAATAAATGGATGCAGTGATACAAATGACTCACACCAAAACAATGCATGACCTCGTGGCCACACACTTTGAAAGATAAATGATGTTTTCAATGTGTGGCTTATTAAAGGGCATTTTGACATCACTGTAGTCTGTAATTTATCAAGCTGCTTGGCAATTTATCTCTTTTGGAGTTTTGGAAGTGTATCATCACTCACATGCACTTTCATCCCTTCAGTTCATCTCATTTTTGTTTCTTCCTTCAAAAGCTTCGCTGCTGTGTGATCACTTTGACTAATAAAAGGCTAATTTGAATAAAAAATTAGGATAGACGTGATGATAAATCATAAAAAGTTGCTCTTTAATTATCAGGTCCCCTTTTATATGAAAATCGACGTTGCATCTGTCAGGTCACTTAACAGATTATTGACTGACGTGTATTCATCATGCTTGCTTTCAATTATTATGCGTTTCCATGGTATTCCTTGTTTTGTTTTTATCTGATTTACATTTTGTGTGTGTGTGTGTGTGTTTGTGTGTGTGTGTGTGTGTGTGTGTCAGGTTAAAAGCATGGCTCAGCATGTGGCTCATCTTGACAAGAACAACGTCCCTCGTAGAAGTCGCTTCTCTGACCGATTTAAAGATGACATCACCACCATTGTGTCCGTAGTCACAGCCGAGATTGGGACCATCCTTGTCAAACAACATAAGGTGAAGAACATAATAATGACGATGTCAGTGATGAGACATTTTGATCATCACTATCTCAGACCAGTGTTACTTACTCCACCCTGAATCTCTTCACTGCATCTGTGTGTCTTCTGCCCCCCTGGTCGGGTCAGTGTCCTCCAAGCAAAAGGGAGCTGGAGGAGCTAATGATATTTGTCCGTGTGGTATCAAAAGCTCATCTTTCACAACCAGATGCTCGGCAAGATCCACTCAGTGCAGATGACTGATTTGCTATTTGTTGATTGTTGTTGTTTTAGGAGATAGAGCAAGCAGAGAAAGTCAACATTAGCCTGGCCTTCTTCCTCTACGACCTGCTGTCTCTCATGGACCGAGGATTTGTCTTTCAGCTGGTAAAAAACTACTGCAACCAGGTAGAGATGCACTGATAACAAATAAAAAAAACCCATTTAATTTCAGATGTGTTTTTAAATGCAAAAACTCAGCGGGTTCCTCTGTGGTCAGGATTTGATTTTGAAAACAGATTTTGTTTTTGATGCTAAAGAAAGAGGCTTGCATGAGTGTTGAAGGTCCAGTGTGTAGGTTTCAGGGGAATCTATGGGCCTAAATGAACTCTGTGTCTTCTTCCATTGAATTTGCTAAACATATTCTACAATAGCTCGAAACTGACAAAGCAGACAATAGTTCCAGATATGAGCTATGAGTTTTTAGCTTTTTTGTAGCCATCATAGGTTCTCCATTAGAAGTGGAGAGTAAGCAGAGGGTTACTCAGTTAGCTGCAATGTGCAACCACACCACTAAATCTACGTGAGACATGCTGGTGTTTTAAAATATGTCTTGTTTCTGAAAATGTCTCTCTTTTTTTTTTTAAATTTACCTTTTGTATATTTTTTGCTCTAATTCTCCTTAAGATGTCAGCTAAGAGCGTGTCAATGCCAACACTGATCAGCATGCGTCTGGAGTTCCTGCGAATCCTGTGCAGTCACGAGCACTACCTCAACCTGAGCCTCTTTTTCAGCAGCCCTGCATCTGCTCCTGCCTCACCATGCCCATCTGTTTCCTCACAGGTCTGCTCACTTGTCAGTCAAAATTTGCGCTTGTATTTCAATATATATTCAATTCAGACATTCAGGTGATTATTTTATTATTGACAGTTTGGGGAGGTTAGGGAGTTGTTAGAGAGAGTAGAGAGATTTGGAGGGATTTAGTTGAAAATGAGCTGTTTAAATTAAAATTGCATCAAAATCTTACCTTTAGTCTCTTCCTGCCTCTAACTTGGCTTCCACATTTTATCTTTCCATTCAGAGTTCTGGCTCATGTAGCTTCCAGGAGCAGCAGAGGATCTTGGCGTTGTTTGAACTTTCTCAGGAATTCAAGCAGCAGCACTACCTCACCGGTCTGCTGCTGACAGAGCTCAGTGCTGCCCTAGACATGGAGTCAGAGGGGTAAGATATTAAGTTCCTTATTACATCATCATATCAAAGCAATGAATTTAAAGTTTGGTCCACTTTCTTTTAAGTTTCCTGCTTAATTAACAGTAGCGACTGAATGCATATAAACTGAACACAAACCACAGACAAATCACAAATTCTAGAAAATAAGAGCTATGTAATTGTTTGATATGGACACATTCTACACTCGCCATTAAATGTCGAAGATTGTAAACAATCTCTTTGAAAAAATTAGTCCTGTATGGTGTAATTGGTGGATGAAATGAAACGTTTAAAAATATGAATGTGCGTTTACAGGGGGAAGGTCCAGAGAAAGGCAATCAATGCCATCTACAGCCTGCTGTGCTCCCATGATCTCGACCATCGTTGCATTAAACCAGAGGTCAGAGCCAAGGTGGCTGCTCTCTACCTCTCCCTGGTGGGGATCATCATTGATTCCACCAACTATCTGGACTTCACTGGTATGTAAACACTCAAACACACAAGATGCAACATTAAATTCTATGCATGCTCATTCAATCGCATACATTGACAGTCTTTTTAGAGCATAAGCTTCATGTCATCTCTGCATTTCATGCATAGAAACATACAACACGTTCAGACCAGTGGTGTCTAAGTGTTTTTGCTTGGAGGGCCAAAACTGAATCTTAACAGTGGACCACAGATAAAAAAGCAATCTCCTGTGAATTGTATTGTATTGTTAAGATGCAGTCATCCACCAATCAGAAGGTTACTGGTTCAGTTCTTAACCCCTGCACCACTGTACCCCAAAAAGGTGTGTGTGTGTGCATAAATGAATGACTGCATTTATATACTGGTAGCCTCTTTCACCAGTGTATAAATGTGTGTGAGAACAAATGCCAACCTGTGTTGTTAAGCGCGTTGAGTGGTCAGTAAAACCAGAAAAGTGCAATATAAATGCAGTCTAGAGTGACACAAAGTTTCACTCTACACACTGTGCTCAAATTATGAGACATAATAAACACTTACAGTACATCCGACATATTTAAAGGGCATTTTACTTCACAAAAATAAAACTGAATTAATCAGTGAATTATATAATTATTTTTTAGATTTATTTTAATTTTGCTAGAAATCTGGCTGGCCTAACTGACCCTTATGATGAACAAACTTTAACCTTTGGGCCACCTTTTGAGCAGCCTTAATAAAAACTCAATATATTTGTGGTAAATGAAAACATGAAAGTAGTATTTTGCAACCAAACGGCCCCATTATTTATGCACACACACTCACAATGGCTCTGCAGTTTTACTGAACTGAAAATATAAGCTGAGAACTTGATCAACTTGTTGCCTTTTAGAGAAGCTTGTTGTAGTTACAGAAACAGAGAAATTGGTCCTTTGTTGATAATGAAGAAATCAATTTAATCAAAATATCGATTCATCATGTTAAGTGTTCTGTGTGTTGATCAAAATCCTGTATTTCTTTTTTATGTAGGAATTCAAGGAATCAGGCAAATGGATATGCTTGAATCATATTTTTTAATTCAGACAAAGACTCATAAGTTTTTCACAGTAAAGTGTGTGATTTAATCTTGAGAGCTCCAGTTTAACATATTTGACTTCTGTTTGTCTCTATAGTTTCTGACACACGGGGTGGCAAAAACAAGACGGGTGGACCTGAGGATGACCTTGAAAATGTCCCACCCATCAATCAGTCTGTTGCCATGGCAATTGCTGGGAACCCCTTCAACACGCTGGGACGTAATGTTCTCGTTTCCATGGCGTCCATGGTAAAATTCTGCACCAATTTCCCTAACAGTAACATGAATATAAATACAGTTTGCTTTTCATTGTTTTTAAAGTTCAAAAGTGCATGTGTATGTGTTTGTAGGTGTATCTGTGAGTATTCTATGTCCTAACAGGTGAGCTGCACTGAAGTGGATTGATTAGCTGTCAGAGCCACACACACACTTCATCCATCCTTAAAAATCGCACACACGCATGCACACATATACACAGGTCTGTGGGAGATGGTTTATGGGCAGGCATTGCCGTCATAAGTGAACAGGGCCGTCCTCCCTGACAAACACATCAATCAAGTGCAGCTACAGCAACAACACAGGCACTAAAACTGAACACTGCCATTCTCCTCCTCTTTTTCTGCTTCTTTCCAAGGCATGAATCGGTTTTCTGTCTGTTCTGACATAAAATACACGCTGCAAAAACTGGTTTTCACCAGACAGCCACTGGCCTGGTTTCTATCATACATCTAAACATGGCTGCCAGGTTGCTTGTTCCTCATTTTAGGCAGTTCTCCTTCAAACATGAAGCACGTTTAAATAAACAAGTCATGTTTTTGACTAAATGCAACAAATATTTGACACCGTTTCTGGTCAGCATCACTCAGTCCTGCTGTGAAACAGAGACCTGGAAACCAGGTTTTAGGTGGGACACCTAGAGCACCGGGAGGTTAATGGCTACATTTATCAAAGCTGCCACACAGGGAAGCAGCAGTGGCCCTCTATAGTAGTGATTCATCATCACACGAATGACGGTAAATTAATCTGCAGTAGATTTAACACCTATTAAGATAGAGAAGAGAACCATACTTCATGAAAGCCAGTGTGGAAAGAAGTGGCCATGTTTGTGGTTTAGAGAAGCATGTGAATGATGTATTGATAATTTGTTTGATATACTTGTTTATAACTCACCTGTAAGAGCAAGAGACTGCTGTCACTGTTATGGATGCATTTTTTAACGAGGTCCACCACTAGAAAAAAGTAATTGTGTTGTAAAGTATTTTGCATCAAAGCATCCCTTGACCATCTGTTATTGTACTTGTGTAAATTAAAGGACATGTACAAAGAATAAATATTTTTACTTCTTACATTAGAAGCCTGTTTTGTTTGCATCACTTCAATTTATTTCAGTTTGAGTGCACTTTCAGCAGACGCATGTGTGTATGTTTCCTGTGTATATTTCTGTTTGAGTGCAGGTGTTTCTTTCTCTTCAGCGAGAGACACTTTTCACTTTATCATACATCATTTACAATATGTCCCCCTTCTCTCCTCTTTTCTTCCCAGCAAGGTAAATCTGTAGCCACGCTGGCTGCGGACACCAGTCGCCACCTGTTGGTTTGCTTCCTGTGGGTGATGAAGAATGCTGACAGGAGTTTGATTCAGCGCTGGACTGTAGATATGCCGCCCTCGCAGCTCAACAAGCTACTGGAGCTCCTCACTATCTGTTTGTCCTGCTTTGAGTATAGGGTCAGTTTGCTCATGTTTTGACTTGTGCACTAACGTAGTTGCAGCAGTCATTTGAATTCATCTGATGTTTTTATATATACAGATGGAACTAGCAGAGATGGCTGTGTGCCTATACATATATGTGTCTGCATGCATGTGTATTTATGATATGGATTAGCAGAGTTTTTATCTCAAAATATTAAAACTGTGTGCACTTTGTACTTGTTAAATACATGTTTATCTGTCATTGCAGGGAAAGCAGAGCACTGACAAAGTGAGCACCCAGGCCCTACAGAAATCTCATCAGGCCAAGCTGCAGCTGGAGGAAGCTCTGCTGAGAGGGATGGGGGCCCGCGGGGAAATGATGAAACGAGTCGGAGGTACTGTTTCTCCCTGCACTTTCATACTTGCAATACCTCTTGGAATTGCTAGTCTGTCAAATTCAGATCTGCGTTTTCTGCAATATTTTAAAGTTTTGCCACAAGAACTACCACCAAAACTAGTGAACGCAGAGATTTGTCAAAATGTTATCAGTATTTTATAAATGTGCGGTCAGCAAGTCACAGCTAGAACCAATTTCAGGTTACACAGTGATTGCTCCAACACTGTCAGTCCTCCTGTAGTAGTGATGAATTCTGCGCAACTTATAAGCAGCATTTCAAATGGGTGTACTCTGGTGTATATTGATGCTAAGTAAATGTTTGATTATTGTGAAAACATAGCTTCAGTTCTTGAATATTTTTCAGCATTTTTTTTTGCATAATTTAATTCACTTATTGCACTGCAGTAAATTTTTTAAGACTACATTGATTTTTGTAAGTTATGTACATAATCTGTACTCAAATTAATGTGCATAACAGTTTTCTCACACTAGCTGTTTTCTTGAATTGATCAGCTCCTTTTGAATCCCTCACAGGAATGGACAGGACGATGGGTCAGAGAGAGAACCTGCGATGGAGGAAAGACCTCACTCAGTGGAGACAGTGCAATGACAAACAGGATAAGTAAGTTACAGCGTACATGTTTTTCCTGCTTTATTAGTGTCTGTTTATCATCTCCCTGCAGTTCTTACAGTTCTTACTCTCATCACCTTCCATCAGGACTAAAGCAGAACTGGACCAGGATGCTCTGATCAGTGGAAACTTGGCCACAGAAGCAAACCTTATAGTGTTGGACCTGCTGGAAACCATCGTGCAGGTACAGGTCATACAGTGTCTTTCAACACTATTTTTAAAGAACATGAACACATTAAAAACAAAATGCACTTCTTTTGTATGGTTTGTAAGGTTTTCCTAACATTTTGCAGCTGCAGATGAATCATAGAGTAAACAAGAAATTTTCCTTCATCAAGAAGCCTGGTAATTTGTATGCATAATTCAAACACCAACAAAATTCCTGATCAGGCTTCAAGTTAACCCTAATCAGCTGTCTTAAGGATGACTTGAAAGCACTAAACCTATTCAAAGCACTAAACCTGTTCAAACCAGAGCAATGTCAGTACACTGTGTTATCAACATAAAAAATATTTTAAAAAATGTTATAACACAAACTAAATAAGAGGTTTAAATTGCTGAGAGTGAACACAAAAATGGCATAAAGAATCATGAACACTGGTGACAAATTTTGGTCTTAGATCAAAACATTTCTATGTTGTCTGCACATTGAGATAACAGTAAAGATGCATGGACAGCAACTCCAAATTGATCTTTTATTGCCATATGGGCATTTCAAGCAGACACCCTTCTTCAGTGTGCACGATAGGCAATGTTTCCAATCGGTGAGATTACTTATACGTGTCCATAACAGGAAACATTACCTCATGCATGCTGAAGAAGGGCGTCTGCTTAAAATGTCTATATGGCAATAAAAGATCAATTTGGAGTGTTGTTCTTACATTTTTCCTGTAATCTTATACTTATTTTTGGATTCAGCAGTTGCTGTATATTTTTTTATATATACTGTTGGTGAATTTAGCATGTTATTATTAATTGTTCAATTGTTTGACTGCACTTGAAACCATCTCCCTGCTATAAAGTTCACTTGTGTGAATCCTGAGCAATAAAAACATTTGGTTTTTAATAAAAGTGACCTCCTCAAGCATTTAAAGCTATTACCATTTTTGCCATATGATTTTGTATGTTTTCTATCTTCTTTTGTCTCCTGTAAAGGCCGTGCCATTGGCTGATTGTAAGGACAGTGTGGTTGGCGGGGTGCTGAAGGTGTTACTCCACTCTCTCACCTGTAACCAGAGTACCACTTTCCTCTCTCACACCTTCAGCACACTCAGAGCTCTTGTTGTCAAGGTACATTCAGTATAAAATCTGTGTGTGTGTGTGCATGCGTGTGTGCGTTTTGTTCACTTTGTGAAAATTTAAGAGGCGAAGCGTGGGTGGGTGTGTGTGTGTGTGTACACAAACACTATCTGTGTCTAAATTAAATGTTCTTATTTACTTGTGGGGGATGGCAAACTGCTGATGGCAGGCTGAATTATTTGTGTGTGTATGCGTGTTTGTGTGTCTTTGCACACCACTTTGTGTCTGGTTTCATTTATCTGTATGTGTGTGTTTGTGTGTAGTTCGGAGACCTGCTGTTTGAGGAGGAGGCGGAGCAGTGTGCAGACCTGTGCCAGAAGGTGCTTCAGTACTGCAGCAGCCCCGTCGACGAAAACAGGAGCCAGGCCTGTGCCACCCTCTACCTCATCATGAGATACAGCTACAGCAATGCCAGTGTAAGCACACACACAAAGGATGATCCAATGATGTTCCAGTGGGTTGTAAAGATACATACACACACACAGAGAAGCACCCACACAAAGCAGATATCAGGCATGTGTTACCTTTCTGTCAGATAAAACTTATCTCGCATCCAAGCTTGTAGAGGGAATTTCATTTACGTCAAATTAAATTAAATATAAGTGTACATGAGAGAATTGCACATGATGCACGTAGAAGTTGGGAGTCACACACACATCTTATCCTGTCTTCCTATCTTCTCCACTTTTCCTCTCCTGCTCAGCTTTAATGTCTTTTCCATGTCTATTTTGAGCATGCCGCAGAAAGTTTCTGCTGAAGGATGTGTCTCCGAGTAGAGAGCAGAGAGATATGTCACTGTCTGCTTCCCCATGTTCCTACCCCTCTTTAACTAATGACAGCCAGATCAGGATGTGTGTGTGTGAGTGTGTGTGCGTGTTAGTACATATGTGTGAATGTGTAAGTGCATTTCTCTCAAGGGCAGAGAGAGAGAGAGAGAGAGAATGCGAAAGGGCAGAAAGGAGGAAACCACCACAGAGATGGAGGAGTGTTTTTGCCAGTGAAAAAGTGATGGAGGGAAAAAGAAAGACTGAACAGAAACAGATCAGACAGAGAGGAGGTTTAGGATTGAGTATCTTCTTTCATTTTCTTTGCTTGTTCGATAACTGCTGTTGCAGTCAATATTTCCTGTGTTTACAGTCAGCACACTGTAATGAAAGTCAGACACCAGCCTGTGGAGCACACTGATACACACACGCACAGCATCTTCTGTTTAAAAGAGAGTATTTCTCATCTGCGTGTCCCAGCGTGTTTGTTTATATGTGGTATACAGAGGGTGCTGTGATCTGAATTAGCAGAGCAGCCATATGACTCATTCATACAGAACTTAGCCTCTGCCTCTTCCTTTGTTTATGTTTTCATCCCTTCATCCTCCCTTGTCAAGCTCTTTGTCTGTTGTGCATGCTTCCCTCTTTCCATCATGTACTTCAATTTTAGATTGCTGTAATAAAGAGAGAAAATAACAGGCTTTATTTCCAGAAATGGAACAAATCACTAAAAACAGATACCTGTGGTTAAAACTTGTCCAGTTATGGAAAGGTTGGACAGAGAGCTGCAGGAAAGGGGGACAGATGAGAGAGAGACAAAGAGGGTTATGTGTTGACTTAAGCTATCATTTAGGCTGCTTTTGAGTGCACGCACACACACACACACACACACACACACACACGCACACAGAGTTAGAGGGCAGTGATGGGTGGTTAGGCTCTGGCTCCATGCTCAGTTGAACAGAATGGGGCCGTAGAGATGATCCATGGGTGATTATGTCTCTGCTAATGGGAGATCATTTCCCGCTTAGCTGGTCATGCTGGAGATAGATGGGACTTCACACGTACACGGGCACACTCACCCTCACGCACATACGCAGTGCTCGCCGCAGAGATGGAGGGGTTGTTTGTCAGGCCTGTTATTTTGGACAGGTCTTGTGAAGGATGGAGAGACAAGAAAAGGAAGGGGACACAAGATAACGACAGAGGAGAGAAAGGACATGAAAACAGCTCAGCAGTATTGGTCGTGGTTATTGTCCTTTTGTGATAATAATGAAAGTTAAAATGTGTTTCAGCTCTCTTAGTCTGTGTGCTATCAGATGTCAATTATGAGTATAGCCCTAGAAGAACATGAACAAAGTGTTTTCAAAGACACCGTATTGAGTGACATTAAAAACATTTGCAAATCTGGGATAAGTTTTTATTGCATGTAAGAAGAAACACTAATAATTACATACACACAACAAAGCGCAGCATGCAAGCATCCTAATTTAGGGTTGTTCTGATACTTGGCCTCTGATACTGCGTACAACGCTGGATCAAGAAACCGCGAGTACACGAGTCTACACACTAATCCGATATGTCTGTTAATTTATGTATTACAAATGGGTCCCTTCTACTTGCAGCCTGATAGATTTTTTCCTGCACAAATAATTTATATACATAAATGGCAAGCGACTAATGTAACCTCAAACACATCCATATCGGGTTAGCTGTAGACAGCTGCTGAAGAATACTATCAATTATATGTTTATTTTTCTTATGTACTGGTGTTGGATCGGTGCTTGGTACTGGCTGATACCAAAAGTTCAGGTATTCGAATGGGTATTGAGAAGAAAAAAAAGGTTTTGAAACATCTCAGTGTTAATTCTAATTTAATTTATTTTACTTGTTTTGTTTTGTTTTGTTTTGTTTTATTTTGTATCGTCTCTACAGGAAATTCGAAGGTCAGGTAAAGAAAGGATGAAATACCAGGAATTAACCTAAATTCTCACTTTATAAACATCAGTAACCTACAAAAAATGGAAATGCTAAAACAGCGTTAATGTAAATTTAAACAAAGTAAATTGCATAGTGCATATAATGGACCATTTTAAGACTAGCATTGTACTTTGGAACTGACAAACAACAAAACAGTTAGGGACTGAAAATGAATGGTATTGGTCTTGCAAATTGCATTTGTCTGTCATATGTTATTGTGCCTTGTGAAACCATTCAATGTATTTTTTTTAGCTTGCCGAGAAAGCATCAAAAGGAAAAAAAAGCTCTAATTTCAGAGTCTGTGGAAATCCATAGTCACAGGAATGTCTGCGTTGCTAGGCTGCAGTTTCACATCAGAAATCTGCACATTGTCTTTTTGTATGATAAATGCTGCAAAATGTTCAACAGTGACATTCACTGCGGTCTCCTCTGTCTTTGTCAGAACTTCTCAAGAGTAAAGATGCAGGTCACCATGTCTCTGGCCTCACTGGTGGGCAAGTCATCCGACTTTCAGGAGGAGTACTTACGGCGCTCACTGCGCACCATCCTGGCCTACGCAGAGGAGGACACGGAGATGCAGAACACTCAGTTGCCCTTACAGGTAAGCAATGCACAAACACACAAAACTACTGCATTACATTGCCTATATTGATCATATTGTTGCCTCATACTTGCTTCTTTTGTCTGTGTTTTCAGGTGGAAGAGCTTCTAAGAAACCTTAACAGTATTCTATCAGACACAGTGAAGATGAGGGAATTCCAGGAAGATCCAGAAATGCTCATGGACCTCATGTACAGGTGAGAAACACAAAGCATCATCTATAAAAAAAAAAAAAGCTGTCTCTTCTCATCTTCAGTGTCTGTCCCTTAATATCTCACTCTCCTCTCTTTCTTGCTCATCCCCCTGTGGCTCCTCTCTGTGTTGCACTGCTGTTTCCTATTTCTCTGTGGTCTGGGCTGTTTTGCCTCTATTTGGTGCCCTCACTATGGTAACCATGTGGTAGCAGTTTAGCCTTCTGATCTGGCTTTGTGTTTATGCAAATGCAAACTGTGTGTGTGTGTGTGTACGAGTGTGTGTGTAAGAGCACGAAAGGAGAGAACCAGTGAGACAAAGAGAGCCATACATGAGCTGTATGTTGATTCAGGCACGTTAACTCAACACGCTGTAATGTCACCTACACGTGTCATTTATCATGCAACTTTCTGTTTGGGTTTGAGTCCCAGTCAGTGCACAGAATCAGCCGTTAACTTAACACACTTACCTAGACTCACCCCGCCTCAGAGCTCCCAAACACGCAGGTCATTGATGAGCAAGACATTTGGTCTCCAGATGCTTGAATTAGTAAGTATAGTAAAGTCACTCACCTGCTTTATAAACAAATTAATTCAGAGTGTTTTGAATTTATTTTCGTGTTGAGAGGCTAATGATTATTCATGCATTCCAGGGAACAAGAAAAACATTTTCCATTGCTTTTCTTCCCCATGAAAGCACTAATCGACCCAAATACTTGCTTTGCTGCTCATGCACTTTTTTTTTTAACATTCTCTGTTGTATTCTGTGTATGTATTGCATTCTGTGAAGCACAATTCACAAATGTTGTGTACATTCCCTGAAAAAAAGTATAAAAATCAACTTGTGATATTAAATGAGCCATGAAAGATTTTGAAAAGCAGAATGAAAGCTGAAAAGTTTAGTCTTTTAATAACATTTATTGACATACATGTTAATACATCTTGGCTGCAGCGCTTGCACCAGTAACTTTTTCTGATCAAGTTTTTAAAATTTAATTCTTGATTTGCATCTTTACTTTTTTTTCATTCTGACAGTTTTCTTATTCTCTTGTGTTTCCTATTTAATGTTTAAAATAGTTTCCAAGTCACTTCAAAAAGAGACATTAACTTTAAATTAGACTGTGCGTGGTTAAATAAGACAAAAAAACCCCAAAATACCCTCCTTCTCTCCTCCTCAGGATAGCAAAGGGCTACCAGACGTCTCCTGACCTGCGTCTGACCTGGCTGCAGAACATGGCAGAAAAACACAACAACAGGAAGTGTTACACTGAGTCGGCCATGTGTCTGGTCCATGCTGCTGCCCTGGTGGCCGAATATCTCAGCATGCTGGAGGATCACACGTACCTGCCTGTTGGCAGCGTCACTTTCCAGGTAGAGAACACAAATGCAGATGTACTCTCTAGATTATCAAGGACCTTATAGTAAACACATGTTCAGAGAAAAAAAAAAGGAATAGTCACAGCCACACAAAATAAGCATTCATCATTTGTTTGTCGTGACTTTTGGTTGTTTTGTGAAAACCCTCCTCTTTACACCACACCACATCACAAGTCTCCCAACAGAATGTGTCCAGAGGGGGGAGCTGTACACTCAAAACGTCAACATATAAATGTGGTCCCCTGTTAGCTCTGCTTAACACAGCGCCTTTGAAGTATGAAGGGGGGAAAAGGAAAATGTGTTCCAGTGGGAACATGTGAACAGACAGTTTCCCTGCACTGAAAACAAACCGTTATAAAAGTAACTATGAAGACGCCGTTATTGATGAGCTGTTACACACACACAGGACTTCTGTGGGGCCTTGGTACAGGACACTCTAACCTGCAGCAGTCAGCAGGTCATTGATTCGTTGGTCATCAAATTAGTTTCATTTCCCACAGTAGGACATCTCCTTTTAAAGTCAGCCATGTGATTGATTATTTGATTAAGAGAGCTAATTGATTGATTAGCTGACTGATTTTATCCTCAGAACATCTCCCCCAACGTGCTGGAGGAGTCGGCGGTGTCCGATGACATCCTGTCCCCGGACGAAGACGGGGTGTGTTCTGGACGCTACTTCACTGAGAGCGGCCTGGTGGGATTACTCGAGCAGGCTGCAGAACTCTTCAGCAACGTGAGACGATGATGCTGCACTGTTAACCCTAATATTTATAATAAGTGTTAGCATAGAAACCGTAGCTTGGTCCCAAATCCCACTATGCTTATGACTGACTGACTGACTGACTACTGTATATGGTGTTCACACTGCAAAAGTTGAAAAAATAAGAAGCAGTCAGAATGCATACAAAGATTTTTTGAGTGTGCTGTTAACGGACATTATTCTTTGTTTTTACAGGTGGTAAAAGTAAAACAAATACATTTACTAAGTTTTTGCAAAAACTTTTCTCTTTAAGTAGTAAGCAGTACCATTCCTAAATAGGGCCCAACTGATAAATTGGTTTACCAATATTATTTGCCATTATTGGCCTGGCGCAGATATATCAGTATTGGCGTGTATGTTCCTTGATAACAATATTTAAAACTTTTTTTAAGACCCAAAAAACCCTTGGACTAGTGATTTAAAATGGTATTATTGCATAGTTTGTCCAGCAGAAAGCGTTCTGTTAGTTATTTTAAAACTAATAAATTAAGTATTTAGTGGTCAGTGAACTGATGTTTTTGAATAAAGTTTGTTCAAATATGAGATACTCTGCTTCCATTACTTACCTTCGTTACAAGTCTTCGATAACCACATTTAGCCAATTTCGCATATATAATATCGGCTGACATATCGGATTTCAGAATTTTCTTGCTCCATTATATCGGTATCAGCATCTGCCCCAAAAATCTCATGTCAGTCAGGTCCTATTCTTGTGAACATCACCTTTAGTATCATTTATTAGGACGAGTTACACTATTTAATTATTCTTACTAGTTGTCCCTGTGCATTTCCCTTGCTGTCAATCTTATAGTAGCTTGTAATGCATTAATCAACCAAGGTTACAGAGAGTAATATGGAATTAAGACACAGCAGATGTCTGCATTGAGTCAATAATGGAAAAACACTGCTGCGGTCATGCCACAGAACATTTGGTTTTATACAAGTGTTAAATGCAAATATTCCCTCTTTATATGCTGTATGTGGTCCAGCTAACCAGCAGTGTCGGCTGTCTCATCAGGGTGGTCTTTATGAGGCAGTGAATGAAGTCTACAAGATCATCATACCGATCCTAGAAGCTCACAGAGATTTCAGAAAGCTGGCATCCACTCATGACAAACTGCAGAGAGCCTTTGATAACATCATTCAGAAGGTAATCCCAATATGACACTGTCAGGGGCTGGCTTATTTAATTAACATTAAAGCAGAAATAAGAAAGGCAGAGAGATACTGATGAGAGAGATGGAGCTCTTGCAGAGCGGAAAGCCTATTCAGTATTTCTTAAGTCACTGAACCATTTTTTAAAATGATTATGGATAAGTAAGACACTTAAGAAAGACAATCAACATCATTGTTGTGCTCAACAATGAGAGAGTTTTTCTTTTCTAATGGTTTGCGGGCATATCCAATTTTTCAAACTCGCTCTCACAATAAAAAAACACATAAAAGGCTGTAAACATAATGTGAAGGAATATGTTACCAGTGTCATGCTGATTAAAAACTTGTATAAAATCCTCTCTTTGTTTCTCTCAAGGGCCCTAAGAGGATGTTTGGAACCTATTTCCGGGTTGGTTTTTATGGAGCAAAGTTTGGCGACCTGGATGAACGGGAATTCATTTACAAGGAGCCAGGAATCACACATCTGCCTGAGATATCACACAGGCTGGAGGTAAAGAGAGACGCGAGTGTGTGTGCATGTGCACTCGTACGCATGTTGTGAATCAATGTTCGACTGAGGCAGAGTGAAAGCGGAAGACTGGGCTTGGCTAGACGAGTTGAATCCGCTAATGACTGGGAGACTTGTAAGTGAGCAGAATGGCTGAGGGCAAAACTCAAAATCATCCATCTGCTGAGCTTTTAGCTTGGAAGACTTGGAATTCATTTACATGCTTAAAATGAGAAATAATGTCATAAAGAGCAACACAATGTCAACCTCACTCTTGAATCAAACAAGTCATTGAATCAGTTGTGAAATGAAATTCAAATTATTTCAGAGCATTCAAGGGTTCTTTTAACAGTTTTATTCTCCTGTCAGTTTATTTGAATGGCAGGGAAATTTGTGTTATATTTGCATAAAAATCTCAACAGGCTATATCATGGCAAAGCCGTATTCTAATTACACAATTTCTCCCACTCGTAGAACTTTTACAGTCAGTGTTTTGGAGATGACACATTGGTGATGATCAAGGACTCGACACCAGTGAACAGGAAACAACTCAACCCCAACAAGGTAGGAGAATGTAATGCCACACTACCACATGCTGCTACATTTCTGTACTTTCCCTGTACGATCCCGCTGGTTAAATTAAATATTTGCATTACAGTATACTAATGACATTTCAGAAGGGCATTCGATAAATATAAAAGAAGTGCAATATTTTGTTATTCTGGTAAGCACAAAGCAAAACTACTGTGTAGAATTGTAAAGTAATTTATGTATGAGGCAAAAGTATGGATTACGATATCCTAAATAGCCATTCAAAAATATAAAAAATGTCTGTGCGTGATATGTTTAATAGCGTACACTACTCATAAAATACATAAAGTTTTTATGTAAGCAGATAATGATAACACATGTAATTAACCTATTACAAATGCTCATCATCTTATATACAGGTACATTGTGTGGACATCATTTGTTTTTAACATGCAAACTTTAATTTATGCAGAAATAAATACCTGTAATACATCAAAACAAACCTGACTAGAGGCAAAGTGCATTTTTATTGTGTCTTTTATGTTGCATATGTTGAAAAACTATCTGTAAACAGTAAACTCCACCACTCCTCTGCAGGCTTATATCCAGATCACTTACGTGGAACCGTTCTTTGATGACTATGAGATGAAAGACCGGTTGACCAACTTTGAGAAAAACTTCAACCTGCGTCGCTTCATGTACACGACGCCCTTCACCAAGAGTGGACGGCCGCGGGGTGAACTCAACGAGCAGTACAAGAGGAAGACCATCCTCACCACCATGCATGCCTTCCCCTATGTCAAGACCCGCATCAATGTTATCCAGAAAGAGGAGGTAAATGGCAGCACAAGTAGTGGCTTTTAAGAGCATATTTGTTGCTTAAGAATTGCAGCAATAAATTTGTTCACTTTTCTCTTATTTGTCTCCAGTTTGACCTGACTCCTATTGAGGTGGCCATCGAGGACATGCAGAAGAAGACTAGAGAGCTAGCTGTCGCCACACATAGAGAACAGCCTGATGCTAAGATGTTACAGATGCTGCTGCAAGGCTCTGTGGGAGCCACTGTGAATCAGGTACAATCACTGTGGATTTTTTGCATATGACTGTGCTGCTTCTGTTATAGCTGAAATGATCACTTACTTCCTGTTTAACCAAATGATGGCTTTTCTCCCAACATGATTGCTCTTTGTAGCCCTTTTGTCTCTCTGAGTGTTCCTTCTTAATGTGCGGGGGAAAATAAACCGGAATAATTTACCTCTATTTATCTTATCACATTTACAGTTTCCATTGTAGTCACAGGGTGCAGGTGGGAGACATGACAGTGATCACACATCAAAGCCCTCACCCCATCCATAACCCTAATCCTTCCTTTGCTTTTCCCCTGATTTAGTTAAAACGTCAATTCATGGTCCCTCTTCCTTTTATGTCTCTGCTGCACAGCGTGCTGAACCGGAGGTCCCTTTGATCTGATAGCTTCCAGGTCCTGCCAACATGGTGAATGTTGGAGTAATGATGAAGCTAGCTACAGCGTCTCTGCTCCCTCCCCCTCTGCTTTATCTTCCAGCTTCTAATCTGACAGGTCCCGTGCTCCATCCTGATGGTTGTATACATAACGTTAATGCTCAGCAGCTCCGTAAACATATAACTCTTGACTGTAATCAGCACAGCAGGCTGGGTTTCTGTGTGTGTGTCCACAGCTCAGACTGAGGGCTGAGGCCCAATGCGTTTATGATGCTAATCAGAGCTGTTTAACTGTGCCTGTCGTGGTGCAGGCGCTCAGCGAGTGTGCTGCGGTTTTATGATGAATATAAGTTAGGTTAACAAGATCTCATACTGGGCAAATGGGAGCCAAATGGCGGGTGTATGCAGGGTTAGTGGTGACATTAGCCATGCACAAGGCTAATCATGTCTCTCTCCCTGATCTGATATCTTCCTTATGTTCAAGCATCTCAGCTCATAGCTGAAAATAGGCGTCCAGTTAGGAAGTCATTTCCCCGCATCTGAATGAAGGACATTCTCATCCCTCCTTTGTTCATGCACTCTCAAACGCTTCCTCTCTTTCCTTCCTCTGCACTTTTTTTGCTTTTTGCTTTCTCTTTCTTTGTCTCTAACTCTTTGTTTTTGTCCTTCTCCTCCTCTCTCCACTCCCCCTCCGTTGTTGCAGGGCCCGTTGGAGGTGGCGCAGGTCTTCCTGAATGAGATCCCAGCGGACCCGAAACTCTTCCGTCACCACAATAAACTGCGCCTGTGTTTCAAAGAGTTTATAATGAGGTAAGATGCGATCAAAGAAACACCACCTAGTGACTACACACACTGCACCAAAGTCATGCAAAAATGAGATAAAACAACACAAAAAATTGAGGAAAAACATGAACTTTCATGGTGAGCCATAAACCTAAAGTAGTTCACCAACTATTTTACTTGAATTTGCATTTTTGCTTCTTTTTAATGTTTCCAATGGCGGGCACTGGCTCAGTAGGTGGAAGTATAAAACAATACTTCAAAGAGATTTTTGAGAAGAAAATTCAGCGTCTTTGTGCGATTTGACTTGGGAGGAGTGAAAGTCTTCTCCGGGATGTTCTATACACCATACTGGTGTCAGTGTGGGAGGATTAAAGAGCTCTGCAGACAGCTTTCACTGATGGAGACCGAGATCCTGCTGTTTGAACAGAGTATCCATCAAAATCTAGAGATGGAAGTGATAATTTCCTCCAAATTGCACATCAGATGATAGTTAAAAAAAATCAAACAGGTACAAGAACGGGGAGTATTTTTTCATTTTCCATATGCCTGTGAAAGATTTTTGTCCTCATAATATCTATAATAAGCAATTTGTCTTTTGGACCTGAAAATGTTTATTGTTTCCAAGAGTTGCCTTGTATATTGAATATGCAGAACATAATTTGTGGGAGTGAGAATCTGCTGATTTTGTGCAGGAGATGTGTGTCATTTACCCAGGCGTGCGTGCATGTCTGTGTTTGTATGTGTTTGTATGTGTGTACTCTCCTCTCGAAGTGGTTTACCGTTTGCCTCCAAAAGGTGGTTTTCATTTTCTAACCCTCATGTCACATTCCAGCTGCCATGATTGCTACAAGCAGGTTGGCAAATATTTACTGTAATTTCAGAGAGGTTTATTTTCTATCCTAAATCCAGGCGAGCTGGCACTGAACCCTTTGTATGCCAATCTTCTTCACAGTGACGTTCTAAAAAAAAATCCACTCGAGAAAACACTGTTTTCTAAGTGGACCAGCTTTTCCCCCTTCTGAATAAAATCTCTCTGCACACAGTATGTCTCCCTCAGACATGAGGCCTCACGCCAAACATGTCATCTGCTGGGCAACACAATACTGTAAATACAGCTTTCTAACTGCTAACTCATTACAATGAACAGATGCACTCTAATGTTCTGAACACCAACAACAATGCTCCAAAAATATTCTTTGGATATATCCGTACCCATGCATCATGATACAGCAAATTTAGGCATCAGACAAAACTCTATTAGGATCTAATAAATTATCTTGTTGACATTTAACTCTAATAGGCCTAAACTCAATTTTAAAATCTAAATCAAACAATGACATGATCAGATATCGCTCCACATAGAAGTCACTCTGTGATTCCCACCAGAAGTCGAGATAAAAATACTTTTTCTCTCTTGAAAAAATCAAAGTCGGTACATTTGTTTTGCAGAGTTGGTCTCAAAAGCTAATGCTACTTGATCTCACTTGTGTGCTGCTGGAATTTCCAAAATATATTGTCACAGAGATTAAGGCTTGACAGAGGAATGTTTGAAGGGGTTGTTTGCATGACCGACATGTTGCTGCTGTTTAATCTCACCGCGTCTTTTGCCCAGATTTGGATAATTTATCTTCAGTAACTTACAAAGACGTCCATTGTTTTTGCTTAAAGTCTCCTTGTGTGTGATGTTACAAGAACATGTTACTTAAAAAGTTTATTCAATATTTTAAAAACGATGATTTTGATTTTCAAAAATTATATAATATTCATTTTAAAAAAAATCAAACTCTACATAGAGAGCTGCATCAGTGGAAGTTTTTATGGCTTAACTTTTGTGAACTGTTCTAAATGCTTGTGCACTGAGTATTTTTTGTATACTGTTACACGACAATGCAGTTACCGTCATTACAGGCTAAGAGATAAACTCAGACATGTGGTAGCAATAACCCCAGTCTCTTTGATTTCCTGCAGACTGCTCTGTATGTTGGCCATTATATACACTATGCCATGATAGAGGACTGCGGTGAAGACCTCATACCTGCTCTGCTCTGCTCTTTGTTCAGCTCAGATCTTATGCTGCTCTTCTTTAGAATAAGAAATTTGACTTTTTAGTTGTTAATTGTTAGTTATTTGTGATTTGGAGTTTTACCTATGCTGCTCTTCTGTATTATTATATTCAAAACGAAGTACTTGAAAAGATCTAGTAGGCATATTGGAGTTTCTTACAGTCAAGTACATTGTCAATAGACTTAGACTTTTTGCATGCAGAAGGGTTCAGTTAATGTCAAGTGGTTACAGAACGAAACCGTGCAGAGTGTTTGTGAAGGCTGGAGAATGGAAAGGGAATAACGGCAAGAATGGTTTTGAATAGAATCACTGTTAAAGCATACATTTTGCTTTGAGATTATTGCATTAAAAAGGTCTGGATGATTCCAACCCACTGCTCCTCTCTCTGTCCTGTAGGTGTGGTGAGGCCGTTGAGAAGAACAAGCACCTGATCACATCAGACCAGAAAGAGTACCAGCAGGAGCTGAAGAAAAACTACAACCGCTTGAGAGAAAACCTGAGGCCGATGCTGGAGAGGAAGATTCCTGAGCTCTATAAACCTATCATCAGGCCTCGGCTGGAGAACAGGTAAACAGACCCACCAAGGCAAACAGCCGATACTGCCCTGACGAGAGAAGCGTCTTCGATCTTTTCATCACTCCATATGATTGCTGAACCCAAAGGGAAGCGAAAACAAATGGAATTGAGCATAAATCCATTCACATCGTCCGTGTCACCTTTGCAAATATTGATGCTGAAGCAGAGCCACAGTACACAGATTGAGTGTAAACCAATGCCCCGGCCAAATGTTACTAATGTATCACTAAAGACTGACTGCTCAATAAGTTTGACAAAAATAATTTTGATGCATCTTGTAGTATTTATATGTATTTTACTTCTTTACCCCCTCTGGAATGTAAAGAGAGCATCCATAATCAGTTGCTTAATCTTGATAGAATGAACTTGGATGACAACACTAACAAAACAATATGAAAATATTAATAACATTTAAAAAAATAACCAGCTTAGTGCCAATACTGATATTCAAGATAACCCTAACACATTATTGATATATACTCAGATCTGCATTACGGTAATACCAGCCAATATAATGCCTTGTCGAAATTTAGCCTAGTTTTTCAAAAACTAAAACTAGATTCTCTCATTTATGACTATGTCTAACACCTAAAGCTTGATGTAGCATCACAGTAGGGGAGAGCTTTAAAATCTGTTATTCCTGATATGTAAATGGTGGGTACTTATTAAAAAAATTACTATTTCTGTGTCTTGCTCATGGACACATTTATCATACATCTCTGCGCCTTCCTGCCCTGTCTGTTACTCCTACTCATCATCATTTCTTGTCTTTTGTTTCTGTCTTCCCCCGTGTTCCCCTCATCTACTGTCCTCACCCTCTCACAGGGATTCCTTCAAACGTCTAAGTTTCCGCAGAGCTCAGGAGGAAAACTCCTGAGACATCACGGCTCGTCTGAGAGACAGAGAGAGCACTATGGAGAGGACGGGGAGGATATCACACAGCCGAGAGGAAAAGAGAAGATGAGATGATAGAGGAGAAAAACAAGGACAGGGACCTCTAGTGATAACCTTGCACTCCCCTGTGCTGGAGTATTAAATTGTGTCCACAAGAGATAGTAGACGCAATAGACTGTCTCAACAGTCCAGCAGTGTTTATTAATGTCGGCTACATGTCCGTTTTTATGATTTTGTGGTTGTTTGTTACAGGAGGCAAAAGGAGAGTGAGCACATAGAAACAGGGAGGTGGAAATCTCAAGCAAAGTGTAGCTTACTGAGCATTTCACTGTAAAATCTTCAGATGCCTTGGCTCTGTTGATTTCCTTTTTTTTAATGATAACTGCAAGTCCTAATAATGCTGCAAACGTTTCCTCTGGGTTGGTACAGAAGCAGACTAGTGTTCCTCTCGGAGGTCCTTGCTGGCCCAGGGCCTGTGTGTGTGCCAATAAAGCTTATGTACTGAGTGTTTGCGTATGTAAATGTGTGAATGGATGTGTGTTTGTTTAGATAGAAGATTTTGGTGCCAAACTGAAGTCACTTTGTACAACATGTTAATAAATAATTCCGCTATTTGCTAAAGGGCCTTTAAAATTCCACTTTGGGTGTCTATGTGTGACATGCGCCAGTTAGAACAGCAAGAGTATAGATGGATTTGTGCACTGAAAAAAAAAAAACAGTTTTTAAGTAGTATAAGGCCATTTTTGTCTTATTTTTGTTGGATATATAGCACCTGGCCATGTAGATAATTGATGAGTTTATCATAATAAGAATTACCTAATGTAATTTTGCAGGAGACAAGGCTCAAAGTACACATGGCATATGTTAAAATGATCATTTTGTATATAGTAGAGGAATTACATCAGATCGCTACGAAGATGTTTACAAAGGAATGAAAACAACTTTGCATTTTATTTTCTGGAAATATATTTTAGATGAGTACTAGCAATAATGATATAAGTTGGGAATATTATCCATTAGGCAGGATTTAGTGACTATGTGTACTGTAACAATCTTAGTGTATGTTCCAGTAACTTCTGTATCTATTTGTAAATAGATCTCTCCTTAAGATACACACACAGTGCCAAATTAAACCCTCATTTTCTTAGGAACTGAGATACGTAACTAGGAATGCAATATTTTGAAAAGTCACTCCACACAGCTGTGTTTTGCAGTGTGAATTGTTTACTGCACATTTCAGAACACATTCCTGAGAAGAAATTCACAACTTCTTTGCAGTATGGCATAGTGACAACCTGATTTTCTTTTTTAGATCATTAAAAATTGCTCATTTAATTGGTGTTTTTTCTGTAGCTCAAAGGCTTTTCAGTGACATAAATGTGCTCTTCATGTTCAAAATTCGATATACATTTTTTTTTACATTATTAATACTGATTTGATTTTTTTTTTTTTTGGCTTTCCAGGTACATCTCTAATTTATAAACTGTTGAATGTTTTGAAATGACTAAATGAAAATGACAAAGTTACAGTGTGTATTAATAATGAGAATTAAAATGTATAGCTATTTTTGAAACATGCAGTATAATGCTGAAAGTCTTTATATTATACCATGTATGTGGTACCATGTGGTGGCAGTCAACCTCTGGAGATTGCTATTATGTTTCTTTAGTTTTTTTTAAGTTCACACTTGTGTTTTATTAATGTGGAAGTTTAACATGTCACTTGAATAAAACTTAATATATGCCCATACTTCACAGTTGTGCATAGTCAGTTGTCTTTTAACTGGGTGAAAATAAAATGGCCTTTAAGATGATAGATTACTATTAATGGGATTGTCCCATTATTACTGCTGACTAATTAGGCTATTATTTGCAGACTTACAAGTACTGATTTATTTTATTTGTAATTATTTAATCTAAAGAATTATTGTATTTTTATGTCAGCAATATGCAGTGACATATAATCACTTATCATTTTAGCTACATTTTATGGTCATATGTCTCTGAAAAGTGCTCACTATTTTATTTTGTTTATCTTTTTTTAATGGGTGATTTTTTTTCAGTAGGTACTTTGATAGTAATAGTCTTAATTAATCCATAAGATGTATCATAATCAAAATATTATTTGAAAAAAAAAATCTACAGCCCTTTTCCTCTCTAAATTAACTGCATAACGTCAACTGACAGTTATTTTTTAAAGGCGGGAAGAACCCAGAGAGAAAAACTACAGTCGGCTGCTGTCGCATCTGTATGACGTCATCTCTACGCGACTCCGACATGCCGGATACAGGTTAGTTGATTTCATTCACAACAAACGAGTGTTTGTTCCCAGCGGTTTATGTCTGTCAGCAGCTGCTTTTAAACCGGTCAGAAACACAATTTATCACAGCTGTGCTCGTTTATTTGTAGCGACATCGCTGCAGCACTGCTTTAACGTTAGTTTTGGATGCTTAGCTCTGAGTGACAGAACAGACTTGTGATGAATAGTTAAAGTTAGCCCACACTCTCACATGTCAAACCAAGCTAACGTTTGCCATCATAACACAGGCGTAAAGCCCAAAAATCCAACGTTAATATCAGGTGGTTCGTCTTTTAGTCCCGTTTTTGCTCACGGTTTTGAGCTGCTCTTGTCAGAGCTTTTCATACGCATTCAGTCAAAAAGAATAGCCTATCTTTTTTGCCATTGTACAGGTGCAATTAAATATGTATTACCGTGTAGTTCAAAAGTATTTCTTTTTTGTTCTATAGCCAAAAACAAAACAAAGATAATTGCTTATCCTTGGGAACAGTAACCTAACTTTCTTTCTTGTCAGACTCCAGCATTCATTGAAGGCAAGCTCTTACCTGTTTTGTCTGCAGTGATGCTGTATGTGTCCTGACCTGTTACAGTTTAAACTTTGACAGGGATCTTTTAAGTTAATAACCTTTTATCAATGTGATCTCTAAATTTGCTCCATCTAACCAATTGCAGCTCATTAAAAAAACTATTTGAGCTCTCTTCATTCTAGTGAAACTCCATAAAGAAATACAGTAAACATAAACCGTAGTAGGCTATACTCACTTAAAAAGTGTAAATTGAAACCAGAGTGACTTTTTTTCTTTTGCTGTTGATAATATCCTCTGTTTTGTGTGCTCATAGTTTTATGAATATACTTCTGGACTGAATAACCTCAGAGGATTTCCTGCTGTAAACGGTAATTGCACCTCTGTCTTGCCAAGCCTGCTTCATGCCCCAAGCAGGCTAAATGGAAGGATTGTGACAGCAAAAACCTCATACAGCAGCAGAGCTTTAATATGCGTATAGACTGCTGCAGACGGTTTGCTGTTCCTGGCGCTGGGCTGACGTGTTTGGCCATTACTGCATTCTTAACACAGATCAAAATGCGATCATGAAGCTGTTTCCTGTTTGGAAAGTTTGTGGAATGTGTCAACAGATGGAGTTTGACACTTAAATTTGAAATTGAGTTGAGCATAGAGACTCACAGATTTGGCTTCATTGCTGAACACTTAACTCACAGGCTAAAGTAAGGACTTCAGCCCCTAGGAAGCTATAAAGTATCAACTAATAGTTTTTTTTAATAGATATAATGTTTTGGGGTTTTTTTGTGCCTTTATCGATTATATTGGGAAATTGGACGGGAAACTGGAGAGAGAGAGAGAGAGAGTGAGTGACATGCAGCAAAGGGCCACTTAGTGGAATTGAACCCAGGGCTGTTGCAGCAAGGACACACTCTGCATATTTGGTACCTGCTTAGCTACCAGGTCACCCCTAATAGTTTTGTCTGAAACTTATTTAAACTCACAGTCAATTACCCTGCAATAAACAAAAAAACTATTAATTTGCAAATAAATACAGAAGTAAATAAATTAACAAAACTTCATTTTTGGCCTTGCCTCTCAGGTTCAATCATCCTCCACTCAACTCTGCCAGCATTTCTGTGACATGGAGCTAGACAGGGACCTAAACCCTGACACAGATGACCTTCCACTCCGAGCCAACACCAGCCACGTACTGGTTAGACATTATGTGCTGGACCTGACCATCCATTTTGACAGGAAGGTCATTAGTGGTAGTGTTGTTCTGTTTCTAGACCCCTGCTTTGGAGAAGGGGCCAACATTGCACCTGGAGCTGGTGAAGAAGCTGGGATGATTGAAGCTGAAGGGAGTCAGGATGGATCTGTGTGTAGACTTCAGGGTGTGGATACAATGGAGGATGTTGCAAAAGGACTGGGAAAGTCTACGACAAGTACGGAGGAGAAGTTTGGTGCTGGTGAGAGAGACGCTCTGCACCGGACGGGGTCACAGACTGCGACTGAAAGCGAACATATTCAGTCTTCACACTTGTGGGAAACCACCAGTGACAGCGATTTCACCCTAGTGCTGGACTGCTGTGACCTCGATGTGTCAAAGGTCGAAGAGGTGGACGTCACTTCTGTCTCAGCCATGTCTAGCCTCCTACCAGAGGCCACATCTGAGAGTTCAGTGAACCTGCAAGCAGCCTTTATTCAGAACATTCTTTCCATGCCCTCTAGCCAATGGAGGCAGAAGCATAAGCTCTTTTCACTGAGTAGCCATGCCCTTGGTGCTCAAGATGACAGTTCACTGCATTTTTGTAGAGACCGATGGAGTCTGCAGGTGAGGAAAAAGGGGATCGCGTCACCTCAGGAGTTCCCTCGCGCTCTCAGGATCTGCTATGAGACTAGACCAACAGGAGGCTCTGTGAGGTGGACCAAAGACCAGGACAACAGGTTCGTCTCAGAATGTAAATCATTCAAACGGTCTCATTGACATGAAGTTTTATAGTATGCTTATACTCCCTTATTAAGATTTTAAAACTTTCAACTGGCAGCACATTTGCTCTCATTTCTGCTTTTCGAATTATAGTGTAATATTCTGAGCTGCCATGTTAGGATGGAATAATTCTGATTCATTATTTCACAGAAACAGGCCTCAGGCTGTTATATTCTGTTTAGTGTTGATGCTTTATGTATAAGTGTATTCGTGTGTGTGCATTTGGTGAATCCTTTGAGCATTAAAATGGGGGTTGTTTATAGTTTACCATTGTTTACCCTTCCAGGGTGTGTGTTTACACTGCTGGCTCTCCTATCAACAACCGAGCCCTCTTCCCCTGCCAGGAGCCGCCTGTTGCCATGTCAACGTGGCAAGCAACAGTACGGGCCCCCAGTGAGTGTGTGGTTTTGATGAGTGGGGAGGAGCAGACGGTACCTATCGAGGATGGGGACACATGTAAGCATACCAGTGTAGGACACCTTTTATTGGTGGACCCTTTAATTAGGAAATGTGGCCTCTTGTCAACTGCATATTTGTTCAAGCTGTTTGAGTGAATGTGTCTGTACTATTAAGTACTGAAAAGTCACAAGTGTTGAGGTGGGATTCAATGGTTGGTAATCAATGTATTTAGGCTCATTTACTTATTTGGTCAAATAATTACTGATCCTAAATAAGGGAATCAGACAAATTTGCCTGTTTTTAACTGCATTTCATCAAAGTTCTTGCACAACTGCTTCTGACGGCCTTAAACAATGTTGCTTTTTATAACTTTGGCATACTTTATTGAATAGAAAAGCATATTGTAGTGAATCATGCAACATATTGACAAAGGTATAATTGTAGGATTATTTTCACCTGGTCAGGGTCAGACCCAGACACATAATGACAGGGATTTGCTGCAAAAATGGGTTGGTGTAGAAGATATGAATGCAGCTGTTAAGGCCGTGTAGGTCCACAGCCATAGATCTATGTCATCTCATTTGCTGGAATGAGTGATACATGCTCTTCACTGATTGGCTAAGGCTAAACAAAAAACAAAAACAAATGTGTCTAAATCAGACATGAACAAGAAATCAGACTGAGTAGAGAGCACACACAGAATGGCATTTCAATCCATATTTTTCCTTGATTTCTCTCCTGATGCTCTCCATCTGTTATCCAGACTATATCTCTCTACCTTTTGACATTTTTTTCTTACTGCCCTCCTCTTACTCTACTCTCTGCAGGTTTTCTAATCTGGAATTACTACGTCACTATGCCCATGCCCGCCTCCACCTTTACCTTGGCGGTTGGCCACTGGCACCAAGTCACTGCAGAAATTCCCCAAGCGTTGGAAGAAGGGGTGAGGGAGGGGACAGATTGTGGCAAGACGGCCAAACTTGGGGCCAGCCCTGGGCAACTGACTGAGACTGAGCTTGTGTCTGGACTTGGAAGCTCCACCAGCGCAGGAGTAAAGAGCTCCCCACTCCAGACGGGCAGGTATTTTGTTATTTTTCCTGTGTTCTTTTATTCTTTAAAACCTCCTTCTCTCCAGACTATTATTAACACAAGTCTGGCCCTTCGTTATTTCATGGTGAAACTTTCCTTTCACCATACCAAAAATGGTGTAGGTGAAGTTAGGATGATTGATAGGGTGCAGCACTCAATCAACTTTTCAGGACAAGTACATTAAAGCTTGCACCATAGTACATTGGTTTCAGTGCCCAGAAGAAACTATTTTTGGAGACCAAAAATGTAAAGCTGACATAAATTTTGTAGTTAATGGATATAGAGAGGAAGTTGGGACATTGGAGAGGGCTGCCTTGCTGTGGGCTGTGAAGGGTTGGGTTAGGGTCTCCCTCTTCACTGGCCAGCAGGTTGGCAGGTCTGCCAGCGGTTTCCCGTAATCCTCCTCCTCCCCTCCCAGTTTTCCTCCAGCAGCAGCCCAGCTGCAGCCCACTGCAGGCCCCAAGAATCTTCCTCTACAAATAGGCCTTTATTCTCAGTGAGTGGCTGGAGGGAAACTTGGATGTCAGTCGAAAACCTTTGGAACGGTTCTGATGCTGAGGATGGAGTTAGTGCTGGGTGTTGGATTTAGAGTGAATGATGTTGCGTGTCAGCGGCTAGATATTTTTGGGATCAATGCGGTTTGCCTTTGTGACGTATATATTCCATATTTCCACTGCTTTCATTACCGTGCGAAGCACAGAAAGACAGGACACATTATGCCATATTTGGTTCACCATCTTGAGAGCTGTATATTCTCTAAATGAGAAAATTCATTAAATTGTCGTTATTAACCTTGGATTAAACTTTTCCTCCCCGTTTTAATCAGCTACAGCGGAGACCAGACCACCCGCCTAGACTCTACATTCTGTTACTCTTCCCTTGAGGATGAGGAGCTCTCTGTAACTGATTATTCAGGCATGGTGGATGACGGCATCTCTTGTTCCCATGGCGACTACCCCTGCCGATTTACTGAGCGGTCGGCTAGGTCCCAGCGGGTGATTCCACATCGTGTGTTTGGCCCCGTCTGCTTGCTGCAGAAGGCCCAGGTGGAGTTTTGACAAATGGCCACTGAGACTTGAGCTAATTATATTTTGTATGATTAGAGGAGACAGTTAGCGTCAGTTAATATTTGCATCATTATGCCAGAGGTTTTCAACTGCTGTCTCTTGGTAGAATGGTCAAAGAGTGAGACTGTGTCTGCGTCAGAGTGAATTAAAACATTCCTGTAAAAATTTGTAAATTTACTGTAATAACATTTTCGTTGTAAAGTCAATGTTTTGAACTGATGATGCCTCTTAGATGAGTTACAAAACCACTTGAAAAACAAGCAGAAAGTGCAGTTGCCTTAGACTTACTACTTCAAGATTATACTATGCCCAGGAGCACATCAGTCTAGCAGAGATAGATGTAAACAGCTATGTGGAGGAGCATAATGCATTAAAGGAATAATCCGGCAAAAAATGATCCCAGGGTCTTTTTCTGAACGGGCACTCATCAAAGAAGACATCCAGAGAGTTTTTTTCGCTCATCGACCTGTATCGGGTTTGACCGGAGCAAAGTTACAGCCCAAAAACGGCTAACAT
>JAQLOL010000022.1:1383374-1405503 GCA_029783665.1 Naso thynnoides | reverse complement strand
GGGCTGTAACTTTGCTCCGGTCAAACCCGATACAGGTCGATGAGCAAAAAAAACTCTCTGGAGGTCTTCTTTGATGAATCCCCGTTCAGAAAAAGACCCTGGGATCATTTTTCGCCGGATTATTCCTTTAACTCATGAACTGTTGTCTGTCCTGTATATCAGTAGATTCAGAAAAAACTTGTAATTGTAAAGTCACCAGTTGTTTTCAGAAACTTGTTGCTCTCCTCTTGCAGATGGTCCTCAAGCTGTTGCCTCAGTGTTTGGCTGCAGCACACATCGTTCTGGGTGTTCACCCCTTTCCCCGCCTTGATGTTCTCATTGTCCCAGCAGGGTTTTCCAGTCTCGGCATGGCCAGGTAATGACCTCTAGGCCTTTGGTAGACTGGGTGAAGGTAAACTAGGCGAAATACTAGAAAGACAATAGGTTAGGATGTTGGGAAGACTAAAAACTGAAGAGAACAGGCTATTTTTGTTTAAACTTTGTGTGAAGGAGATAACTTTTAGGGATATTTAGCATATTAGGTTTGCAAATTAGGTTTGGGATCAGTGGCCTCAGTTTTGTGAGCACAACTTTTAGATACGGAGCAACATTAACAGTCATTTGGAGTTGTGTTTATAGCACTTGATGAACTGACATGGGACTCCACGGCAATCTAAGAAACACACAATAACACTTGGGAGTACTGTGAAAAATATTAACATCACACAAAGTTCATAAATTGCTCAAAACAAAACAGTCAGTTAACCTACAGATGAAATAGTCCTTATTTCAACCAAAAACTCTTCTTTAGCATCCCAGCAAACAAACAGAAATACTCAGATTTGGAGACTCACTACAGAAGTCGACCACTGAGGATATACCACAATGACGCCTTTTGTATCTATAAGGCAAGGTTTGTGATTGAAAGCAAACACTAGAGTTACGTACTTACTGTACTCCGACCTGTGTGCTGCTGTCAGCCCCAGCAAACAGTCAGCCAAGGAGATGAGCAGATTTTTGGTCCTAAAGCAGACAACACTTTCCTTCCCTCACCTGACGGCCTTACAACCACAGGGAACTGTTGGTGATTGGAGCATTGCAGCTTTAGGAATATGTAACTTGTAGATCAATTGTTTCAGAATGGTTACAGGGAGAATAAAAGATTACAGAAGGTTGTAATCTTTTTTTGCACACTGTGCTCCTCAATTATTTTTCTAGTTCACACATTTATTTTTATGGGCAAATGCGAGTGAAACACTTAAGCTGTGGCCAGAAACCAAAACAATGAGCTGAAAGATGCTAAGTTGCTCCTTTAAAGCGTGGTGGTAATACTGTGTTTTATTACAAGGGACACCTTCCACATTAACAGTAGTAGTCCACTGTTTATATGCTGTAACAAATTACATGTAGCAGCTTTTAAGTTCTGCAGTCTTGGCTCAGCATTGTTGCTCTATTCAGCCATCATATGAAGCAGGTGTATGTAGGCCAGTCTTTGGGAAATAATTTACTAGGTGGAAAGAACTAGACCATCAAAGATTCGCCACAACAAAGCTACAGCCTGCAATTTTTTACTTTCCAATTTTATCCTGCTGCTCTGGTTTGGTTTTCTAGGTTGCATGATTAATGACATGCTTCACATTTTATAACCCCCTCACTCTGTCTCAATCTTCTTTGTAGTGATCTTCCACATTGGAATTCTTTTATTAAAGATTTAAAGAGTCTGACAGTAACTCCCTCTAAACTCTGTCCAGTCACTTGTCATCCTTCCTTTTTTCCCCTGAACATAAAAAAATTCAATATTGGACTGTTGGACTTATCTTCTGACCTGCTAGCACACCCATGCACTCATGAAATAATGTGTTTCAGTTGTGAGTTTGTGAATAAATGCTTCCTATATTAAATGTTTTTGTTCAGCAAGAAAAAATCACATTCAAATAACCGAGCAGGACTAGACTGAAGCCAGACGAAAAGTAAACGCATAAAAGTTGGCAGATAAAGGAATCTTCAGTCTCCTCACCAGGCCTCTACTTAAATCCCTTTTCCATCCACTATCCCTGTCTTCTTTCACTGGCCCATCATTAAAACTCTCCTTTTCATTCTACTATTTCTATTTTCTAAAATGCTACTCCACCCTTCCCTCATCCTGTTTCCAAAACTCACCACCTCTTTCGTTTTTCATCCCTTTTTTCCATCCCAAACAGCTCTCTTCCTGTAATGAAATCCTGCCACATCTCTTAACCTGTTTACGTTTTTTCAATACTTTTTTTTTCTTTTTCACATTTTACACACGAAACTGCACTCTCAGCCAAGTTAGTTACATTTACACTGTGTTTCTTCATCCTTTCCTCCAAACACAACATGGCTCTTCCTTCTTTAATTCATTTTACGAACCCTGAAAAACCTCTTGATGAAAGAGGTGGTTGACCTCTGGTCACAGCCTCGTGGGCTCAGTGAGTCAGTCTATAGTCTGCTGTGTCCTGTCTTTTTTTTTTTTTTTTTTTTGACAAGAGAGGTTTCAGGTGGTCTGCAGGCTCTCTGCTCCACACCAGGCCTGTGTGTATTTATCTGAGTATGTTTGTGTGCAGTTTTAGTGGAGGTCTGGGGGAAGATGGGTGGACGCAAAGCCACAGGATGACAGATTCACTGTTCTGTGCTCTATAGATAATTTTCCTCGTTGTATCGTTGTATTTCTTTGTTGCCTCTTAACCTACGCCATGTGCCCCTCTGAAGCTCCATTTCTCTCCCCTCCCTTTCCATATTCACCCCCCTTTAATACCTCATCTGCACCCTTTAGTCATTTTTCTGTCTGTAGTTTTCTGCTTTTGTCCCTTTTTCTTCATCCTGCCCTGTCTCTTTTTTTCTCTTTTGATCTCCTGACTTTCTGTTTGTTTCTTTGCCTTCATAACATCCCTAAATCTTTAAGCCTCCTGTGTTTGCCCTTCTTCTCTGCCCTCTACAACTCTCTGTACTAGCGATCACTCTTCAGTCTGCTTTCTAGCACTCTCTCTCAATAGTAATAGTGTCTCTGGAAATCAAGTTTGTATTTTCTCTGCAATATAGAACTTTGAGCTGGCAAATAGTGTGCCTGTTTGTGTAACTGAAAGCCCGCCAGTAGCCATATGAAATCAGTTAAGATAGGAAATGGATGTAAAATAAAGAGCATCAACGGCTGGCCTTCTTTTAATTTATGTTGATAAAGTAAAGTGATCAGGGTGGTCAGTGGACGCTGTCCCACTGTCTGCGGTCTGCAACAGTCTCTCTTTCTCTCCGTCTGCCTTTTTCTTCTCCCCCAGCGGCCTCCCTGGAGAAACGTGCCCCAGACAGGATATGAGCTCATACCTGAATATTTATTCTGTGTGAATTTCTGACATTACTGCCAATAGTGGTCTCAATCTAAGATATTCTGAGGGACAGAGAGTGACAAGAGGGCTATGGTCTGTACCTGGTTCTCAACTTTGCACGCTACTTTTTTGATTATATAAAAGAAAATACGGCACGCTCTTTGATCTGTGGAAAATCTTTGCCCTCGTCTTGTGAAAATCTGTCTCCCTGCTGTATTTATTTTGAACAGACTTCAAGTATTAACACAGAGGCTATTCTGCTGTGGCTGTTGCCTGACGGATGTTTTCTTTCCCTTATGAGGATAACTCCTAGCCACTTATCCCCCGTGCCATGGCTGCTTAGGCTCCAGTTAGCTGCAGTTGGCAGAGAGGAGATTTAGGACCTTCATTAAGCTTCAGACAGCACCTGCACTGACTCCCTATAAAACTCTGCATGGGTCCCAACCCGATGTCAGCTCGCTGCATCCTCCCCTCGGTGCGGGTGGTTCGTTCCTGCATGCCTCTTCACTTAACCATGGGGTTGTGCCATAGGAGGGCGGAGAGGTCAACCAAAATGGAAGTGTAGATTGAGATGGAGATGAGAAAGAGAGACGAAGAGGGTTAAGGAGGGGTTCACCACAGGCCAGCGGACCCCCAGGATGTGGGAGAGGATGTGTGGATTATTCCCAGCAACAAAAGCCATTAGCCCCTGGAATGACTTCAGAGACTGGCGCTATTTAATCTAGAGATTGGGAGGTATGTGGGCCCCAGTGCTTGGGACCAAGCCAAGTGCAGTTTTTGTGCAGTGCCCCAGTGGAAACAGCAGGAGCAGAGGGGCTATGGAACACAGAGCTGTTGCAAGGAGGCATGAAGCTGTTGTGGTGTGATACCGCAGAGGCAAAACAGGGGAGGATTCACAGTGCCGTGAAGTTTTTATACTGCGATACGGAGAGGGAGGGCAGGAAACTGAAGATTAAGGAGTCAAGTAAGGGCAGGTCTACATTCAAAGGCTGTGCCGCGTACACTGTGCACCCACAGGGCTTTCCAATTTACACGCATACACACGCACACTTAAAAGTAGCTTCCAGGGATGAAGCCAGAAAGAAGTTCATAGGATTACACGTAACCATTTTTTGTTTATTTTGTGAAACAATAGGAGCATCAAATCTACTGTATTTTAACATATTTACTGTATGTGGAGGGTGGAAGCGTTGTGCTCATGCTGTTTGTAAAACTTGTGAGAAATCCAGAAACTAAATAATAGAGAGGAAGAAAAATACAGAATGGTTAAACATTGATAGAGGAGTGCGGATGAGATGTGAAGAGGTGTCTAAGATAAGAGGAAACGAAACAACATCAAAGAGCTGTCGTCGCTGAGCACAGCTGGGTAATCTGTAAAAGTCCGGAGTGACTTTAGGAAATGAGAATGTTGTAGACTAGGGCCTGATGGATATGGAATTTTTATGGCAGGTGCCAACACCAATATCAGGGAGTAAAAAAAATGGATATAGATAATTGCTTGATGTGGTTATTAAATACTTGTGGTAAAGATATGTTATGAAGGCAGAATATCTATATCAGTATCAGTATTTTACCCCAACTTTATCAGTGCATTGAACAGTAAACTCTTCATTTATGAGATATTTTTCCAGCCTTAAAAAACAGTTTTAATGTCAGTGCATATTGGAGTACAATAACGCCAGTACAGATATTTCTGCGATAGGCTTATATTAGCAAACTGAAATATCGGTCCAGCCCTATTGTAAACCAGAGCTTTAGATATAGTGTATCTGCTCTGAGCCGTTAATATACAGACCTCCCACTGTTTCCTGAACATTAGTAATCAGCAGTGATGTAGTGGCACCTAGATAAGTGGGTATACTCTTAATTTTATCCCTCAGTTTTTTAAAGCGGCCCTTCCTGCTAAGGATAAGCATCCTTTTTAAAAAGTGTCAGATAAGTTAGAAGCAGTGGTATGTAAGACTACTCTAGCATATTTAGTTCATCCAGAAATGGGACAGTAGTAGGCGTATTTGCACATTTGTCACTTGACTTCTGCTGCTTGACTTCTGGGAGTAAGGAGGATCACTATAGAATTAACGGTAGCCACATAAGTACAGATTTTGCGAATCAATACTGACCCACAGTCAGACTATAGGCTGAGACAATTACACACTTAGGAGTTTTGAGTGAACCATTCCTTATTCCTAAGTCCATCCACACAAATAAATGAACCTTGCAAGTAGTCCATGGGCCAGTAGTTACTTTTTTAAATAGTCACTTGGAATTAGCTGATTTGCAATGGATAGAATCAGAGGGGATTTAGAAGTGGGTGTACTCACTGCAGACTGAAAAATAAGTGGGTAAACTCTGTATACCTGCGTATACCCCGTGTACCCTACACTGCACTACGGGTAATTAGTAATGTGTGTCTGTGTGTATTTGTTTATGTCCGGTTGTGTATTTGTACATCTGTGCCTTTATTGTGGCTGAGGTCATCGTATTTTCTCTCTTCTTTTTTTTCTGGATGTATAATCTCCTCATCACATCTTGACTACGTCATTTAGTTCCGGCAAGGAGTGACAGGAAGGGCACGGCGTTTCCTCTCGCTCTTTGAAGCTGAGGTCTGTGCGTCCCAAAGCACGGGCTGAACTTGCTGGACTAATCAGGGATCAAGAGGGTTCACAGCATGCCTAAATGAAGACAAGTCTGACATCCCTGAGAAAAGCGGTGATTTCCCCGTATTTAGTTGAGAAACGAGTGTGTGAGAAAGTGTTGAAACGTGCCTTTCAGTGCAGTGTGGGTGATGTGGGTTTTGTTTTGCTTTGCTGTAGACAGGCAGATTCCTGTGCTTGTGTTTGTATGAATGCAAGCACTGTTCAGATAATGGTGTAAGGATGTGTATTTAGTGCAATGGGATGATGTCATTGGAATGCTACGGAGATCATTTGTCATTGCCGGTTATCTGCTGTTTCCTCTGGCAGTGAATGCACCATTTTTTTTTTTTTGGTGACATTTTTGACCTCTTGGTTTTTCTCATATTTTAATTGTAATCGAGCCAAATCAATGTGCAGTTGTTTGTTGTTTCTGTTTGGGTTTTTTGTATGTGGGAAAGGGAGTGCTGCCCCACACCACCCGATGGCAGGCTCTGATGAACCCACACACACGCACATAAACATATCAGTCTCTCAGCACGTTTAATTGCTCTCCAAGCTGAAAAACACAGACACATTGCACGAACAGGCTTCTTGCAATCATATTTATTGCACAAAAAGTTTATTGTTCTCCAGCTATACACAGTATTTCCCCTCTTTTTTTAAATCACTTTTGTGCAACTCTCACCTCACAGAGGGTGGCTGCCTGTAGAAATAGGGAGAAGAGAAATCAAGTAATTAAACTGCTTGTTCCCTTTGCCGTGCAGCCAAACTAGGCAGCCGTATAACTGTCACAGGCACTAGGTAAAAAATATGACTGGCGAACACCTCTTGACCTCTCTAAGTGGCACTGGAGGATTTTCAGGCTGACTTCAGTTGACTGCATTGTTTGTTTATGGGCCAGCAGGAAGTTACATTGACCATTGGTCCCTGTTGGGAGGAAACAGGGAGTTTGAGTGCCAGGGGGTGTTAGTACCCCGCAGGATAATCCCCTGCTTCCCTGGAGCTCTTAAGAGTACCACCTGAGCACTTTTTCATCTTTAATAGGACCAGACCAGTGGGTTTTGCATGTTTTAACTTGTCAAGTAGAAATCACATTCTTCACATTACTGCTCACTATTTCTCCAAAATTTACCATGTTATAACATGTTTTTTTCCTTCACATACTGTTCAAATTTTTGTTAACTTAAAAAAACATATGAATTTGATGGCTGCTGACTTCCAAATCTTACCCGTGCAATAATAAATTCACTTTTCATGATGTTTCAAAATAGGTTAACACTGTTGATTGGCTAGAATCGACAGAATTTATCAAATATAGCTGATGAAATGTAATAGCAGACCACAAAGTGCAAATTAAAAGATTGGGTGTCAATCTCAATCTCAATCTCTTGCCTTCGCCTCATTGGCCATGATTCCTCAAAACTTTGCTCCGTTCCTGAATTGCACCTCCTGCCTCATTGTTGACCTGTTTTGTCCCCTTTCACTCCGTCCCTCCTCGTTCCATTTCTTTCCCAGTCCTCCTACTGCTTGTCCTCCCCTCTTCCTTCTGATGTCTCAGTGGATTTCTTGCCTTTCTGCTCTCTTCTACAGTTTGATCGGTGAAGTAACTCAAGAAGTGTGTGACACAGACCTGCTCTTTCAGGAGGCAGTCGGGGGATTCGGGGTGGGGAAGGCGGGATGTGGGGGGTCTGAGTTCTTGGCACGGGAGACATCTGTTAATCAAATAGTCAAGGATGAGGTGTTTCTTTCTTCCCACCTTGAGTGGATCTCCCTCTCTTCTGTAGGCACACAAAGGAGTTGAAAAGGCAGCTCTGCATGCCTGCACCTGGATAGAAGGAGAGGGAGTGTCCTGTGCACACTTTCATAGTGATTGCATGTAGTTAAGACTTTTAGGTGAGCTTTGTTTCTTTTTTTCCCCCTCTTGCTCCCCTGCAGGCCTCCCGCTGAACACACACAGGGCTTCAAACCCCAGCTTTGGCCACTGCTATGCATCTCTTCTTGCTCCCTTGTCTCTTTTTCTTGGTCATCTTTTAATTAAGATAGCAGGGTCCAGTTTAGCAAGTGTTTTGTTATTGCGGGAACATTCCTCTCTAGTTATCTTGGGCCTCTCAACTTCCCTTCTCTATCTGTAGTATAGGATTACGTGCTCCTCTGCAGTACCTTCCTACAATTGAAGGAGCCACTTTTTAACTCTTTTTCCGCTCAACAGGAGAGGGTTATACATTTTTTGGGGAACATGCAAGTATTTCTCCACAGAATTAGCCGTGAGCAATTCATGCAAGTATTTGAATTCATGACCAATTTCTTCTTAAAATATAAACCTTGTCATATCTGCTGTTTCCTTTCCCCAGGTGCCATATATGTTTCAATTGTCATCAGTGGTGATTGATGGTACATTGTTTTGAACTGCCCTCAGGTGTGAACCTGTTGGCAACAGCTGGCATATAGTACTACATTTAACAGTAACACAGACGCACTGTGCTATAACTCTGGATTAGAGGCTATGGCAAGACAGGCCTGTCACTGCACACCCATTCCACTAACTAATGGATGAGTCCACAGGACCCATTCCCTGGAGTGATGGATTGGTCCATTGTATGGCATAGGGGACGCTGCTGCTGGTCCTTGTGTGCATCCTGGGGTGTGTGTGTGTGTGTGTGAGTGTGTGTTTGTGTGTGCGTGTGTGTATGTGTGTGTTGCAGGAACCTAGAGGCTGGGGGTAATTTCATTTGTCTGTGCAAAGCCAGACGGCTTAATGTCCGTGGGACCTCTGCGCTGAACCGGCTAAAATGAGATATTTGAAACAAAGTGCTGTGAAATGCTCGGTGGTAATGCCTCTGATGTCTGGGTTTGCTTTTAGCCTTGGGGAAAGAGCTGTGCTCCAAGCTGGTCAACAGTTGCTTTCACAATAAGCTGTTTTTAGCCCTGCTTGTCCTGTGGCTCTATAGATGACTGTGTCACTCTGTCAGTCTGTCTGGTGGTTGGTCAATCCATCAGATTGGTCCCGACTGGAACATCCTAACAACTATTGAATGAATTCCTGTGAAAAACAGACATTAATGGACATTCAGCGGACAATTCATATTGACTTTGCTTAACCTCTGACTTTTTTATCATCGCAAAAAATGTCCAAATGTTTTAAATTTATCCTGTGAAGTATTTCAACATCTACTGGTGTTGAATTTTAAGAAGTACAAACTGTAATGACGTGAGGAGGACAGGAAGTGACAGTGATATGACATTAGGGAGCAAGTGCAGACGAACTGACAAAGAGTGACAAATTTAAAAAGATGAGGGAGTAAAGTTCGTTAAAAAAATTCTCAACAACTACCCTTTAAAAGCTTGAATTGGTAGCGTCAAAAAGTACCCGTTATGGTCTTATTATCTAAAGCCTGATTACAGAGCCAAGGAGAGGCGCAGAAGTCTAGCGTTCTTTCAGACAACATGAATTACAACATGCTGAAAGGTTATAATGACATTTTTGCCCAGTGACACCAGAAATAAGCTGCCTACCTCAGCTTTAAATAAATTTCATATCTCCATCAGCATTAGTTAAAACAAAGGGGGATCTCCTAACATTTTATGTTGTGCATCATCAGGTCAGAATTTCAAGAAGTATTTTGCCACTGGGAATATGAAGGTCTACAGAAATTGGGTCGCCATTGTTGAGGCAATGTGCAGTTATTTTTTAAATTGGTGCCTTACTCCCAGAGAAAAGAGATAAAAAGTGTTTTTTGCTTAAATGGAAGAAAACCTACAACTACCACAATGCACTGCAGGGCTAGGCTCTCGGCTGTGGTGACCTCCTTCTCAATGCTTTGCAACTCTTCTTTGCTGTATTCTGACTTGTACAAGTAGCCACATGAGTCCAATTTCATGAGTAAACTTTCAAAATCCTCTTCATGCATATCATCCAGAAAATTTACTTCTGCCATGTTTGTATTTGTTTAATTGAATTGGGCAAGTCCTGTGATGTGGCGCAGCACTGGAGAAAAATGGCGGAAGTCTGTTTTGATTCCAAAGCATGAGGTGCCACCCCCCTCTTTCTGTATAGGCAGGCATGCAAAAATGTGGAACTAGAATCTGTAGTTCTCCACAAGTGGGCCCAAACCTATAAAAATGATGTGAAACGTAATTTCACCTCATTTGTAGAGTTTTTACAGAAGAAAGTTGGAAAACTAGGCCCATGGAAGATTGAGGGAAGATAAACAACATTTATTGTAATATACTGCTGATTATGGAATGATTTAAAGATGGCTGTCAATTGGGAAAGTGTTCCTTTAAAGTTGTCCACTACAAATGCTTATAAAATACTAACCTTCCCGTCAGCCTTAGCTGTAGTCTGCAGTCTCCCCATCAGCTGCGGCAGTCTGCCCTCTGCGTGCCAACTCCATTATCTAAGCCTTCTTAAAGGATAAATCTGGTAATATTCCATATTTCTTCTTGACAACAAATCCCCCAAAAAAGACCCAAACCAACAATGAATTGATCCTATAAGGATTGTCTGTGTGGACAAATCCTGAGCTCCATTGTTGTTCAAAAACTATTAAAAACCCTGGGTGACATGTTCCCTCACTGTGATGAACATGAGCTGTAGTTTATTTTGAGTCAATGCCTCATACATTGTCCTGCTACCATAAATACTCACAAGGACACCAAATCTGCAGCTGTAAATAGTTCCAAACAAATGTATTTGTGTAATGTTTGTTAAGAACCATACTGCCCAGCTTTTTAGAGATTTATTTTGCCTTTTATAAAAATGAAAAGCATATTGTGAATAATCTTTAATATTTCAATCTGATGTAGGCTTGGGGCTGGGAGCCACAGACAGGTTGGGAAAAAACACAAGGAGACACACTCACACACTGTTGGTTTTGCTTTTATCCTTTAAGTATTCTTTGTTACAGTCACATTTCTTTGCTGCATTCCTCCTCATGTGTTAATACCTGTTGATGGTTCATCTTATTGCTGTTGTCAAGTTAAAACTCCCTTTATACATTTTTTTTCCTAGTAATTATCTGTTGTGGTATTGAGTGAGCGTGTTTTTGCAGAAGTATTTACATGAAACACCTTTCACCCACACTGCATTCATCAGCTGCAGGGCTTTTTTTGTCAGGCAGCCTGGCCAGGTGGCAGTCTAAAACCTCTGCTGAGGAGACAGCTCTGCTCACTGGCTAATTTCACTTCGATCTCACCTTCATCCATCTTTTCATTCTGTCAAACACTTCTTATAGCCCCGCAGTACTGAGCGGTCTCACTTTCCATCTCCTCACTGTCTCGATCTCTCACGTTACGTAAGAGAGAAAGAAAAAAAAATTAGTCTATTTATTACCCTACAGGAAAAAAAGTCTCATATTATAATCCTGTGAAATAGATTTGTGCTGGCTTTTTCACTGAGGCAGGATTTCATAGTGGGAGCCAAAGGAGGGTTCTGAGTGCTGTGTGATGAGTGATGGGGTTTGCATGCAAATAGCTGCAGTGATTCAGGAATGTGGTTTATGTCACATAAATATCATGTCAACACCACACCTTGGCTGACTGACAAGGGATTGTTGCCAGATGAAGATGAATCCCATTAAATTATAAGTATTAAAACAGTATAGGACTGTTAGACCTAGTAGAGGCCTTATACTTTGCATCTTCAGGAAGGTACATGTTGTTATGACCTGGCTTGAAGGCCACAACAAAGAAGGGGAACACACCATGAATGAAGTTTAACACAAAGATACTTTATTAAACCAAATTAGACCAGTATTTACAGAATGTAAGCGAGTCATCAGTGCAATCAGTATTGTAGGTGTGCATGAGTGAAAGTGTGTTTGTGTGAGTGTTGAAAGGTGCAGAAGCAACATAACCGAACCAAGGGCTGAAGAACCTGGGGTACCTGTGAGGGAAGCTGGAAGCAGAGAGCAGAGGGAGCAGCAAGCAAAAAAGGGGTAGTTAAACTACAGCCAAACTGTTTAAAGACAGGAACTCCTGGGCACCACAGGTGTTCCTGATTCCTCAATCAGGTGCCTGTTGAAAAAGCAGAGGTCAGTATAGTATAGCACCCCCTAAAGGACCCCAGGGGCCATAACAATGTGAACATTTTGATTTCTTCTCTCCTTGTTGCTGCCCATTGCTTAATAGTGTGTCCTGTTGAAGGCATCAGTGCTTCTTGTGGTGCGGTGTCAGAGATTTCTTGTGGTTTGGTGTCCTCTGTGTCGGCAACATGCCAGCCTTTGACCGCATGAAGACAAAAAGAGAGCTTACCATGAAAGACAAATAGGTGTCCATGCTGTTTTAAATCTGAGCTCCAGCATCACTGACACACACGTGCACACACACACACGCACGCACACACAAGAACATTCCTCTGGCATGACATCAGTTTGGTCTCTGTAATAAACAAGAAACAAACTGAACTGTGGATTGTTTTACTGTTCACAGAAGATGAATCAGACATCTGCTATCACTTCCCAGCTGATACGGATACAAAGTAGATTTGCTGAAAGTATGTGGGTGTGTGTGTGTGCATGTCTGTGCCTGTGATTTTCTGCTGGTTTATGTGGGAGCTCTGTTAAGCCTGCACCTTATACAGCTATTGCATTTACATGTTCATGTATCTGTGTGTGTGTACTCAAACACTCTTGACCTCTTAAGGTTATGACCCATATGGATCCGATTAGTGTGATACAAACTTGACCTGCTTCGAGCCAGCTGTCTCTGTATGCATGACTAGGCTTTTGCAGTTAAGAAGTTGACTAAACCAAGAAATGAAAGTCTAACCTTGAAGCCTCCCACTTTCTCATCTGCCACCATTACAAAGCCTCATTTTCTCCAGACTTAGGCAGCAGAGCTGCCTCCTTGTTCCTGATTACCTCTGATATCTTTTCTGCTATTTATTTTCAGGCTCTGATGCGATGCAGTGGGTGTGGGTGGGGCAGCTCTCTAGGGGCCACAGTCTGGCCCCTGTTCATGTGATCAGGCCCTAGATGGAGTGGCATTTGGCCTGGCCCTGTGGGGCCCCGTCTGGGAGCAGAGAGCTGATCTGCAGCCAGCCTGGAATGCCAGACATTTGAAGTCAGACTTGTTAAAAAAGAACGAAGGGTGGTAGGAGTTTGGTCAAATAGGCCCCGTGTCTAAAATAGCCCACAGACTCTGTCCGAGAGGGAGGGAAAGGAGAGAAAGCTTCTTCCCGTAAGCTGACATTAGGAAAGGCCAGCCCTCCAATCTTTGCTTGAATAGAGAAGAATGGACGAAGTTGTAATTTGTGTACTTATTGTCCTTTGTATTGCTTGTGTTCATCTCCTTACCTGTCTGAAAATCAATAAGCAGGTAGAAGTACAGTTACTCCCATAAAATGAGGCTTAAGTAAAAGTAAAAATTGCCATCTGAGAAACCCAGGTTAGTAAAAGTATGTGGTAAATACATTACTGGGAGTAGAGGTTACTTTCCACTTTCATATTAATTTGCCATTAAAGATTAGTCGAATTCTATTGCTACAAGATCAGGTATACAAAGTGTAGCCAGATGTGTCAGGTATTGCTGCGTCTTGTTCTGGTTTTTTGCTTCTTCATCATCACACTGTGGTCAAGAGACAGGTGGTGTATTTTTCTTCGGGCAGCTGCAACATGGCCTCTGTGTTACAGGTGCTCTCCCACACCTCAGGCGAACTAGTTGTAGCAAAGGTATAAATGTATGCGAGTAAAAAGTATTATTATTGTAAGTATTATATTGGTTAAAAAATATGCTTGAGTAAAGAGTCGCAATATTAAGAATGGAACATTTTTAGTTTTTCACTCATGTAAGATACTTGTAACACATCACTACCCACCCCTGCCTGTCTGTCACTGAGAATTGAAAGTGTTTGTTTGTGTGTTTCTTAGCTTCTGTATGGTATGCAGTTATGTTTAAAATATGTAACATTTTTCCAGCAATGCTACAACACACTCTGGTTCAGCAGTTCACCAGATATCACACCAGGGAGTTGATATTGCACTTGAGGAAAGAGCAAAACTCATCACAGACTGACAGATGAGACGGTGCGCTCTCCCCCCAGTCCCTCCCATAAATATATATCTGATAATCTTTTTTATTCACTTTCCAGATTAATTTTTCGGTGTCTTTTCATATTTTCTTTCCCATCCTTTTTTTCTGTGTTGTCGAATTGTATCTCTGGCTTTACTTTACTCACACACTTCAGTTACACATACAGACAGTGCATTTTCAGCTCTCATCATCTTTTTCCTCGTCTTTCTGTCTCATGGGGCTGTTTTACTGGTGTCCCAGCTATGAGCTTAGCTGGGCTTGGGATGTCAATTACAGGACTATGATAGGGCCCCTGCTGCATTATGCATGGAAGTGTCCCACTGGGGAAAAAATGGCCTACAGCCAGGAACGATGGATAGCGGGATGGAGGGATGAATAATGGATGGAGAGATGGAGGAGTGAAACACTATTGCAATCTGTGTCTCTCCAAATTGAAGACTTGCCCCGGCCCACACCTCTGAAGCTCAGGGCCGAGTCACCCTAGGTGACTCAGTCGTGAGGTTGACGTGTTAGAAAGTGTGTGTGGGGGGGGGGGTTAATCTTTATTTCATTTTGAGTGTTAGCCTAAGACCCAGTGGGGTACCAGCATCAGCAAGGTCACACAAGGTCTTTTGTCTCTTATTCTATACGCAGACAACCTTTCATCGTGATCAGTTTTGCGTAATGCCTAAAAATATCTGTGTTAGAGTTTGTGCACATATTCTTTAAGCATATTTGTGTTCTCTGAGCCTCAAGGCCACATGAAGGCAATCAAGACCAAGAAATACCATTAATATAAACTAATCAAGTCTCCAGTTTATGTTTGAATTCCAGTAAAGTACCTGAAATTATAATCCAGTTCTTAAATGTATTGTTTAGAGTAAAGAAGAGTACAGAGTTAATCTTTAATGCACCCAAAGGGCAATTTGTTGCACAACTAACAGTCATTTAAAGACCAAAAAGATATCGCAAGCATCAAAAACACATTCAAGACAAGGCAGACAGACATGAATTAATTTACATGCCCTAAAGGTGTCAGTGGCCAAGTTTGAATCAAACATCTCATCGTTGCGCATGAAGTTGTGTGCAATTATCAGAATTTGAGTAGATCTTCTGATGAGAGGATCAAGATCAAGTTTGTTTTTGTGATCAATCCTGCGAGTGCATTTGATCTTTTATTTATGTAAAATGCAATACAACTTTGGAAAGATTTTTGTTGTACATTTGCAATCAAGAAAAAATGTAACACAAGTTCAGAAGAATCTATTGAAACTGGATGGCGACTTTGGACTCAGGTTGGCTATAGTTTTATAAGTTATTGCATTACTTTGGGGTGATATCAGATGATGATGGAAATCCTTTTTTGTAATTTGGGGAATGCATCTCAACAACTCCACAATATCTCAGTTGCTTAGATGCAAAAATCAGAGTGGTGTGTCCGTTTTATTACCTTTAATCTTTTGATGTAAGAAAAACTAAATCTTATGGTATCCCAATTAACTGATAAAGAATTGTTACAAGACAATCACCAAAAAAAAATTAAAAAAAATCAGAGTTGTTATTTTAGTTGTCTGGGCAAAGACGCTGAGTGCTTGAAATTGTATTATAGTTTGCGGTGTTTTAACACAGTTTCTAAGAGTTGCAGTATTATCACTTAATTCTTGATTGATTGTAATTGTTGGTGTAATCAGCAACTTCAGTTGTTTTGTCAGCCAAATTAGATAATTTACAAAACAAAGTGTTTGGTTGCACTGTGGATAACAACAGTATATGCTTAAAAAAGAATGTCCAATACCTTATTATGAAAAATTTAAGGGCACAATTTCATCCACATTTCAGATCCGTTCTCCAGATAAAAGGTGTATACACATGTGCAGGTACTTCATGTGTGTGAAAGCCCTCTTATGTGTGCATCCCTGACAGGTCCCTGATGTCAGCTAATGTCAGTTAGTGTATCAGCGAATGTGAAAGATGCTGTTGTTATTCATCCCGACCATGGTGGGATGACACTATTTGTCACTGTAGTGATGGATTCCGCATCCCTCAGAGGAGCATGTGCAAGCGCCGTCTCTGAAAGGCTGTCTTTGTGTTTCACACTCGCTCGCTCACACACACACAGACGCACACATAACGCACTGCTGGAGCTGACAACAAAGGCGTGCTTATCCAATTGTGGGGGCATAAGATTAGGCTACAAAGAAACTCATAAGGCTAATGTTAGCATCTCCTGCTCCAGTGAGAGCCTTTGTTTGTATAATCAGGAAAAACATGGGATTAGATTTGAGATGTGGTCTCGGAAATGATGCCCATAAGACCCCATTGTGTGCTGTTGACATGTTTCAAAATAACACAGGGCAACTGCCTTCCCTCTATCTGATAAAACAATCCTCGGGGAAATAAAGATTATTCATGTTATTCAGATATCTGCTTTTGCTTTCCTCCACAGACTGCCTGGCAGACCCGGCCTAACCTGTGACCTTACTCAAATGTTTTCCTTTATAATTGACTTGTCACCATAATAAGGTTGTGCAAGCAAAGAAAAAACCTCCTCTGTCATCTGGTGTTTTTGGATGCTAATCTCTCCTTTATGAGAGCAGCTCTTGCTGCAGCCCACTGTCATTTATGAATGGCAGAAATATATGATGTTATTGTAGGAGAGAGAAAATGTGAATCTAACAGGTGAAGTAATTGTAGCTACTGTGTCTTAGTAGTTGGAAGTGGGACTATTCCTTATGACATTTTGGTCTTTATCACTACATGCAAAAACCTGACTAAAATCAAACAATATTAAGACAAAAGGACATTTCCTGTTGAACAGTAGAGGCATAGTTAACATATTTGTCACAGTAGTAGGGTGGTATGACCCCATGAGAAACACTTTTCAGTGAGGACCTGCCTTTTGCCATAAATTCTCCCACCAATGTCAGGTCAATAGCAGTTGGGACACTTAAGATCTGGGGAGTGTGAAAGGAATTCTAGACAGTCTTGTGTTGTTATATGGGCCAGGAGAGAGAGAGAGAGAGAGAGAGAGAGAGAGAGAGAGAGAGAGAGAGAGAGAGAGAGAGAGAGAGCAATAAATCACACCTCTGTGACCCTTCTCCCATTCTTCTGTTGAAGAATAGCTTGCCTCTCACGCACAGTTAGCCCTAAGCCCCTCGGGGCAGCCAGAGCCTGTTACATAAGACACAAGTAAAGAATGCTCCAGAAAAGTCTTCAGCCATGACCTTGGCTTTGAGCGAGCACTTCGTTTGGTCCTATTCTATCAGCGTTGTCTCATGGTTAAAAGTCACACGTCTTGTGTTCTTGTGTTCTTGTGTCCAATGCAGTTCGAATGTTTCGGACAGTTCTTGTATGACTTCAAGAACAAAATGATTATGGGTTAAACTACAAATTGGTTAACCACAGCAAATATAAATAAAATCAATTGAAGATTTCAATGTCAAAAAAATTCCATCCGGTACATTCTTGTCAAATATTGTACATGCTAAACACTTCACCATGTTAGCATTGTCATTGTGAGCATGACGATGTTAGCCTTTAGCTTAAAGCTTCACAAGCATGACTGTAGACTCTTAGTCTTGTCAGTATATTTCTATGGATGGATGTAGTTCTTTTGAAAAATACTTGACTCTACTGTACTTGATTTTTTTAAAAGTAGGTCCATTTAAACAAAATTACAACCCTACAATCCAAATGTTGCATAATTTGTAAAGAGATTTACAACATGGCCTCAATTTAAACCCAACCAAACCCAACCCTAGATGCTTGTATCTGAATGAGGTGTGTGCCTGTGCCAGTCGTATTTCAGCCGCACAGTATTGTCTGCTGGCAAGACTCGAGTCATGAAAGAAACTTTCCAAACCCTCATCAAACCTAAAATTTACTTCCTTGATTTAGAAGAAAGGAAAAATTGAGCAGGAAAACCACATTTTTAACTTCTCTTTCTTTAATCAGATACCTAAAATGGACATTAGGGGAAACCATTATCTATATAGAATAGTATTTTCCAGCATTTACATTTGCAAACAATTATATTGGAATTTAGCTGCTTGCAGCGTTGTTATTCCCTCTTCAATTTTGCTTGGCTCAGAGCGTTTATAAACTGCTCTTACTGGCTGAAAAGCTTAATGAGGCTATTGAATTGTTGAGTAAGACACACTCACACGCACACAAAAATTCACACAAACACACATGTCATGTTATAGTTATCCTTATCTTGAGTGTTACTGCAAACACTACAAGACATTTTCTGTTTATTTTAGTATTTGAAAGTTATGTATTTATATTATCAATAATAGTGCGCAGAGGGAAACATGTGTTGCGTATATACATACTGCAGTTTTTTGTAAAGCTATAACCATATTTTAAATTTCTATATGAGAAGTGTGTCTTGAACCCTCATTGAACCTAATTGCTCAATAAAACATTCCTAGGTATGTAATAATTACAGACACTTGGAGTTTTCTAAATATAGTCATATTTCAAGCTTTGTTCTCCATTCCTTCTTTTTAATCAACATAGTGATGCTTATAGAGGGTTTGGTTTTTAATTATCTTTTACTGTGAAAAATTCTGACAGCCCTTAAAAGCTAAAATTTGCTGCATTTCTTTGAAGTCACATTCAGAAACAAAGTGAAAGAGGAGGAGTGGGAACTGTAAAACGAGCCAGCTTTGATAAATCTACAACAGTTGGGCAAAACCTCTCAAAATTGCTCATTTTATTTTATTTTATTCGATTCTCTTACCCATTGTTGTTTGACAGCTTTAGTCCAAGAAACATAATGTTCTTGCTTAATGTTTTTACAGGCTAGTTAGGTTTGGCAAGAACACTTGATGAGTAAGCTTGTCTTTGCCAGACATAATGTCGAGAATGGAGAAAGGGATGGGCCGTCAGTGACTCCCATAGTCATTAGTGCACACACGTTTTGGTTCATCTGCGTGTTTAGGCTGCATTTACTGTAATCATAGGCATCATTCTCTGAACTTTTTTGAGAATGGCACCTCAATCGACAGCACAATTTGGCTTTCATTTTTTCTTTACCGACTTTTTTGCTCCTCAAGGCTACCTCTCTGTATTGTCTTGTCTTTATCTTACTTCCTGAACCTCCTTCATTATAAAAACATTTTTATTATCCCGTCTCCTAACCCTTGTTTCCATTTTATTCTTCCCTCCCCACTTAATCCTCACTCTTTTGCTTCCTTTAACAGTTTATTTCTGGTTTTATTCCTGTTGTTCATCCTTTATCTCTGTCATTTGTCTTCTTGCAGCCCACATATAATTTTCCTGTCCCAGAGTGTGTTGTGTGTTGGGAGTCCTGGTTCTGGGGAGAATGGCCTGTCTCTGTGCGGGTCCCGGGTGTGCCATGAGATCGCCCACTCCTGGTTCGGCCTGGTCATCGGAGCCAGAGACTGGACAGAGGAATGGATCAGTGAGGGCTTTGCCACCTACCTGGAAGACATTATCTGGGCCCAGGCACAACAAGTACAGTACAATCCTTGCTGGATAGGGAAAGTTTACTACAGCTGTTTATAGGAAGTAATTTAAATGCCTTTTTACTACAGGTAGAGAAGCACTTTTAGATGGTAGAATCACTTTTTAAATGCAACAATTTAGCTAACTTACGAAGGCCACTTTGCTGTGTCCATCTCATGGAGTTAACACTGAGGGAGAAACTTTCATTTCACAATCTGTCTGTGAAGGTTCATCTTAAAACATCCAGGTTGTGGAAGCTTTTAAAGGAGTTTTATGTGAAACACTGGACTAAAATCTACAAAACAAGGTGTTTCAGTGTTTATCCAAACTGGGCCTTCGTGGTGGGAGGCTCCCAACCTGCCTGCTCAGAACCAGCGGCAATGACTGGCAGGCACGCAGTTGCAAACAAACAAACAAGACGCACATGGCGGAGCCATATGACCAACCAAATGGATAAGCAGGCATTTCAATAACCAAATGTATAAAAAGAAGCATTTAAACTCCATTTCCTTGTCTCTTGGGATGCTAAATAAGATTCTTTGAAGAACCCATGTAAATCAACCTGGATATTCACGCTTAATGTTATATATGTATCGGGTTGGTTGACAGAACGTTACTGACCTAGTGTCATAGTGATGTCTGAATTTATTCTGTGTTCTCTGAGCTGATTAATTAGGCTACATGATGAAATTGACTAGGTATAATTTGTCACACAATTCTGTATTACCAAAATATTCTGTCAAGTTGGGGGCAGGTTTGTGTTGCAACCGACGGCTGCTATTTATGCACTTGATCACGGAGGTACACTCTGCCCTCGCCAGTCTCCGGCCATCACATGAATGAGTGGGTACCGGGAGCTCCAAAACAAGCAGACCCAAAGTCACATGACCTATGGGAGATGTAGTTCATAGGTGTGACCAACCAATGTGCTCCCCCTCACAGTCAGGGGAAGGGGCACCACCATAACCTGCTGGGAACACCCTCTTCTCTGGCCACACACCTTTGAACTATATCTCCCATAGGTCATGTGACTTTATGCCATGTGCTTGTCACATGACCTCTATGTGTGTATTTATTGGCCTGAGATACTTCCTGTTGCAACATCACAACTGATGATAGTGTTTGGATGAACACAGAAATGTCTTGTTGTGTAGTTTTTAGTCCAGTGTTTTAAATAAAACTCTTTTTAAAGCTTTCATTTCACAACCTCGTAAATCACAAAGAGAATATTTGTGATGTTTTTGTAGCTCATTTCCTTCTTGTCATTATCGAAAAGTATTGCTCCACAGTATTATCCAGTGCCTTTATACAGTTATTATAATGCAACAATTCATGAAAAAATGGGTTTCGTTTCCATAACTTACGTGCCAGGTTTTTAAAATATTACTGTTGTGGTTGGAATGCATGTCAACCAGAGGCCAGTACATTAGTGTTGTAAAACCATACATTAAGCACACAGGGAAGCTGTTTATATAGGCAACAATTCAAGCACCAATGCAAAAAAGCGCAAACAAGAAACAAAAAACTATGCCGGAAAGGTGAGAGGAGTGAGCCAGTCAAAATGAAAGTGCAAAAAGTTTCAGGGCTAAGCTCGTAATAAATCATCAAACCCAAACTTCATGACCTATTAAAACAAAGAGGAATAAGCTGAACCATGCAGGAGTTGTAAAATAGTACAGCTGCCACCAACTCCTCCTCAAAGAAGTGAACATTTTAAATTAGATTCATCAAAAAAGGAAGACAGTGCACTTCACACTGACTCAGATTTCTTTTTTATTCAAGGGGTATTAATTAACAATACCTGCAGAAAAAAATAGATGAGCAAGGGGACGAAGGAAGATGGTACAGCATTAGTTGGAACCCTCCACTTGTAACACTTCAGCTCTGATCTGAGAGTTGATATGCATGCAGCTAATCCTCTCTCTTACTTTCCCACACCGTCTAGAGTTACACAATTGTTTTTCTTTTGTCTGCGCCATTTAATCATGTCACCGTCATGTTACACTTTACGCTATAGAATTTATTGTCCCTGAGAAGAAATTTCCTTTTACAGCAATGTACATATCAGACAGCAAACAGCACACAGTGGAAACATACGGTGACAGACAGCAGTACACGCACTTTAAGCTTGGCTCTGAAGAAGTAGATTTCAGCAGACCTGTTAGTGCTGCCTAAATCAATAAGACACAATGACAGATAGTGAGCAGTGAGTGCTCCTTGCTTTTGCTGATAAAATTCCCTTTTTTTCCCTCCATTGACTTCTCTGCTCTCCGTTAACCCTTTTCCCTTACATCTTTTTAACTCTAATTATGTCTCCCTTCCCTCAGCTCTCCTCACAAGAAACGGCAGAACAGTCTGACCTGAGGGCACTGCTGAGGTGGAGACGACTCTCAGATGAGCTGAACAATTCAGAGGAGGGTCTTCAAATTCTCAGGTGTGTTCTTGGTCAAGTACATGTTTTTAAATTATTTTTTGGTTGTTGTTATGTAGGATGTAGCTTCCTGGGATTAGTGTGACAGCTCCTTCAATAAGCGTACTTAAAGTTGAGGTAGGCAGTTTACCTGTGGTGTCATTTCGCAAAAACTCCATAATAGCATTTCAGCATTTCAGTAAATCATGACAGGGACTTTTGAGCCAAGCATTGGTCTTTTCAGAGAGCATGTTTTCCTGTCACTGAAAAGGTATTATTAT
>JAQLOL010000022.1:1373264-1383274 GCA_029783665.1 Naso thynnoides | reverse complement strand
ATGTTTTCCTGTCACTTAAAAGGTATTATTATTATTATTATTATTATTATTATTATTATTAATAATAATAATAATAATAATAATAATAATCATAATCATAATCATTATATATATATTTATTTATTTATTTATTTATTTTTTATTTATTTATTTATTTTTTAACCCCTGAGCTCATACAGAGGAGGAAACAATTTCCTATAGTCAGTGTGACTGATTAATTATGTTACTCTGGTATCAGTGCTTATAGTCTTTTTCACATAATAGTTTGTAAACACAATTCTTATGTGACTTGCATGTCTCAGTGGCCTCAACTGCAGACATCGATTTTATCCTGGTTAAATTTTACAGATCATTTTTTTAATAAATTGCCCTGTCAAAATATGCATTAAGAACACTTTCACTCAAAGTAAGTGCATTAGTACTGCAGTGACTGTCACAGTATTAATGCAAATAATACACAGTATCACTGTAAGCAGTGCCACACCTAAAACACACATTCTGTACAAAATGAGGTATGGTGACTATTAACTGTTTAAAAAGACTTACAATTAAATATGACTTTTTTTAACTTGCAAAGTAACCTGATTTTACACTGCAAAAGGTTTAGCCATAAAAATGGTAGCGGATTGTATTTTTTATGGGAGGAGACTAACATGTTAAATACTTTTTTTTTTTTAAAGTTCAAGTATGTCTGTCTTCTAGTTCTGTCTACATGTGCAGACACACACGTGAGCTCTTTGGTATACAGTATACATTCCAGGTGTGGCAGGTGTGGCAAGTACATCCAGGTGTACTGTACTGTCATGTCTTAGAAAAGCTCTGCAAACAAGCACAGAAAGCACAAACACACCAACTCTTCATCTGATCCTGACAATGTGGGACCCACACCCTGTTTGTTTTAGCCACGGTGGAAGCACAGTTTCATCGTGGAATTATAGGTGTAAACCCCAGCCTGGAGTTAACCATTTCAGGGTGGTTAAAAGTGTTAGCCCTAGTTAGCACCGTGCCTTTCATAGTGTTGTTCCTCCTTAAAAAAACAAAAACAACACTGGAGATGACACTTGTAACAAAGTGCGCTATTGGCATTCACGCTTGTAAGAGACCGTGCAGAGCGTGGCAGCAAATCAATGTGTTATTGATTTCACGGCCCTTTTGCTTGGCACTAACTTCTAACTATGGCACTTTGCTATTAATGTGTTGTCAACATACAATGGAAACACTTGTGAATTAATCTAGCTATTTAGAATTCAGATCAATTCAGGCTCTCATGAAGAGTACAAGCTGTTTGTGGAAATCTTCAGTATTTGTATTAATGGATTTACTCAGACTGTTTTCATGTTTTTGAAGGCTTTCAGTGCTTCAAGGGTGGCTGTGTTTGGAAATACATAACTCCCTCCACACTGAAATGCTGATAACCTCCAGTGTGCGTTGTGCAATATGAAGTTTCACAGTTAAATTAGGCTGAAACGTGGTCGAGTTCATTATTGTAACAGAGTACATCTTAAAATTTGAAGCTGTGAGTGTGTGAAAGGGTTAAACATGCACTTGAGAGCTGTGTCTGTCTGGCAGACGATCAGGGTGTTCCCCTATGAGGCAGATGCACGGGTGATTAGGAGGATCAGGATCAGGTTTCTCTGCACCTGATGGGGTTAAATCAACAGCATAAAACTAACATTTGAAAAATGCAAACAATACATGCACTCACACATGCACACAGGCACATATATCCATGCATAGGGTTACATACAAGTTGACTGATCATGTTACAAGGAAACACATATGTATAGAAAAGGCAAGTAATTGCATAAGTGGCACCCAAGGAGAAGCCTCTTATAATCCTTACATCTCTTAATGCATCAATAAAGCATGTTGAGGCACATAGGAACCCTGCTTATACATTATCCTGTTATCTTGCATAAAGCCTGTGAGTCATGCCAGTACAATTACTATTTTTTTAGACCATCAAATGCACAGTTGTGTTATTCTGCTTCTATCAGCATGTAAATTTTAGTAGAGCAAGAAATCCATTATTATTAATTATAATTGATGACTGACATGACTTATGATGATCATATCGTGACATTATTTTTTCAAATTTCTGGTAACAGTTTATTTATTGCATTTTCTGTTTTTAATTTCTGAATTATTTCTATTAAGTTTCCTGAAAAGTGCTTTGAAAATTAGTACTAATTACAGGGGCAATGGAGCTAATGTACAATTATACCTAATTAAATACCGGGCAACCTAGAGAGTCTTTTGGTGCAGGGCAGGTAGACAAATAAAAATGTGCCTATAGGCTAGCATATAATTCGACATGTATAGTGCTGATTTACATAGTTATTTCCAGAATTGCCTTCCAGGAAATTATTAAGAAATGGCTTGGAAATTGGACAGACTCATTGAGGAAAAACATTACAAATTTCCAAGTCTAATTTTTGAAGCAAAATTGAATTAAAAACTAACAAGATCAGCATGTTTTGCTTTGCACACAAGATTTGTCTGATTTCAATGCAAAATAGTCCACATGATTTTTGACCTTGGGAACAGCGTATGTGGCAAGACGTCTCAACTTTCCGGTTCTTTTAACCAGATCTCGGGGGCCTGTGGGTGGGAGATTGTAACCACATCTCATCTCACAGAGGGTCTCTGTCGTCATATGTGGCCTCCTTGATCTGTTTCTGGCCAGTGACTTTGACCTCATCCCAGTGGATCCTGTGAACACTTTTGTTCTGGTGTTTTCATTTAGTGTCTTTTCATTCAGTATCTGCAATATCAGTTTGATTATTTGTATGTGTTTGCATACGTTTGCCACATCTGATGTATGTTAGCATTGTAGCAGAAAATCTCAAGGGGAAACTGAAGGTCAGATGTGACTAAGTGACTCAGTTTACTCTAGCGTTGGGAGCAGACCATGCCACTTTTTGATGTGGGCTAGACTGCCTGTTTGTGAAAGTCCTGATGTGACTCCAGTGTTTAGCATCACGACTGTCGGGAAACAACATGGATAAACACAAAGCGGTTGTCACAATGCACAGAGAAATGAAGCTGGAGGAGGCACAATGGGATCTACAGAGAGATATGCAAAACCTCATCAGTACTTATACACACACACACCAAAACACACACACAAAGGCCAAATGGCAGATTGTGCTTTCCAAGTTCAGTGGGTCACAATTGAAGCCCCTTGATCCAGGAGGGGCCCCAGTGGCCAGTGTTTATCAGTCCATTTCAGATGAGTTATATTTAGGGCAGCCTGGGCCAGACGCCATTCTCCCTGCTGATTCACTGGGCTGCTGGGAGTGCTGCTCTACCTTATCCGGTTTCCACAGTCAACCCAGTGTAATTTGTCAGGATATGGCTCACGGAGCTATAAACCTCTGTGTGTGTGTGTGTATGTGTGTGTGTGTACGTTTTACATTAAGTTCTGTCAGTAGTACCTCCTGATTTCTTCCCGCTTTTCTCTCTCTCTCCGTCTCAGACACACCCAGGTGTGCACATGGCTACACACACACACACACACACGCGCGCGCGCGAGCGCGCACACACTCACACCACCCCTCACACGCATGGCCTACGAGTCAGATAAGAGCACCATTTATTCTGCGATACATTGAGCTATTGTTTGATTCTCCAAGGCAGCAAGCAGCGATTCCTCTTAAAGCCGCAGTTAATCATCTTTGACAAAGAGAGACGGGAAAAGACAAGATTTACACATCCATACATCCCTGGTCTGGACAGTGTGAAGGGTGGAGTCCCTTTGTCTAACATGGCAGTGATGGATCAACTTTTTTTTCCCCCTCTCCTCGCTATGCCGCCAGTATCTCTGACGCACGTATCCAACACATTTTCTCCTCTGGAAATACATGTTCTGTAATTGTTTTTTGTCTCTTGCCCCAGTCACTCTTTCTCTCTGAGCTTCTCTGTCTGACACACACACACACACACACTTATAGACATACACAGACACTATTTCCCAGGGATACAGCATGTCCTGCTGTCCTAAAAAGAGTCTATTTCATCTTATCAGCAGTAACAGACAGACATGGGCACTACGGGCAGGGGACTGGACAGAGAGCAAGTTAAAAAAAATTACTCTATGATAAAAAAAGGCAATGTTGTGACCATGATGCATGGAGAATAAGTAAAAGATCCTTTTTCAACAGCAAGGATAATATATTTTATTGTCTAGGTTTTGCCTGTAGTTGCCCATTTTTTACAAATATGTTTTATCGTTAATCCATATCTCCACTGACTGGCTTAAATATTGGCAGGCAGCTTTAAATGCACAGACACTGAGCATCATTACCAAGATGTTCCGAAATGGATTTTCCCATATCAGGTCATTGATGTTGTGATTTTTCTCACCCTTAACATTTTTATGACATGCACCCACACACCCCAGGAGGAACACACCTTAATTTGCATGATGAAAGTCCTTGTAAGAGTGTCCAGTCAAATTTAGAAATTCCAGGAAGCTGATGACTTCCTCTCTCAGTCCACTGAGCAAACCAAACATTCCCGTCTATCTCCTGTCCTCGATACTCCCACACATCCTCCTCCTCCACCTCTTCTTCTTCTTGTGTCCAATCCTAAATCCCCCCTTTTCGGCTCCCCATGCTTGGACAAAGACTCAAATAGACCAAATATTTGACCAACATGTGACTCACAGCTTGAAGCCTAACTGGAGAGATTGAACATTGAGGTTTTACATTGTACATCAGTCTGTGTGAATGAGATTTTGAATGTGTGCTTTCAGTCTCCCCGCTCATCTGTGTGTATTTGGCCCTGTCATGAAGGGGTCCTGTGGAAAAGTGCTAGCCAGTGATGAAGGGTGTATTGATTGGTGGGCCAGGCGCCTAGCGTATCGACTCGGCAGGAGGGTGATCCTTCAAGGCCTTCCTATTGGCACACTGAGTTAATCTGCTCAGCCTGATCGATACCAGCTAACTGAAACTATCATTGCACAGCATCCCACGTCAGCGCCGTGTTTGTTTGGCTTTTATTGGTTTTATGTGTGTTTGTTTGTGTGTTTACGTAGGTTGAAGGGATGATTTGTATTTCCGTGACAAGGAAAGGGAAACGTGGAGCAAGCCTCTTTTGTGCCTGTAGACAGGAGCGCTTTTTTGTGGAAGTGTTATATGTTCGCTCAGTGAGTCATGGGCAGTAAAGGCAGAGCGCAGCACTGTGAGGTCATATAAACAGCATAGCAGGCTATTATAAATCTACAGCTTGATTTCCAGCCGGCCTCGGGCAAAGTATGGCAACTTGGCTATGTGTTCACCATTGAAAGGACCAGCTGAGTGGCTGGATTTAGTGTTGCTGACAGTGTAGTCTTGATTCGTAGTAAAAGCTGTTTTTCCTGCAACCAAAAATATCTGTAAGAGTGTAATAAAATGAAAACTCAGTGCTCTGTTCCTCTATGTTTAGCTTTTTTTTTTTTCTGCTTGTGCATGTTCATGTCTAATGTGGGTGCCAAACATTTCCTGATTTTTTTTCTGCGTGACTATTGTGTCTCTGCTCTGTTTGACTTCCTACAGACCCAACATGGAGAACACTGGTCAGGTCAGTGAGTCCGGCTCCTCCACGGTTAAACATGCCCTCAACCCTGACAAAGCCTTCATGCAAGTCCACTACCTCAAGGTGAGATAAATGTGACACAGGGAGAAAAGGAGGAAAAATGAATGGGGGTAGAAGGAAAGGAAGGAAGGGAAATGAATAATAATAATAAAAAAAATCCTATAATGTGGTTTCAGTTGGTCTACTCTTTTTTATTACAGGAAGTCTTTGATGTAATACCTATTACGGTTATTGATGTAGCAGTGATGTTTGTTTTAATGTCTTTATTTGTCTCATCCTTTGTCCAGGGTTACTTCCTCCTCAGGTTCTTGGCCAGTCAAGTGGGAGAGAAACAATTCATCGACTTCTTCAGATTATTTGTGAAAAAATGCCACGGGCAACTCATTTTATCTCAGGTGAGGCTATTGGTTAGAAAACTCATTTTTACTTGATTAACTTAAGGAAGAACTTGGTCGCTGACCTACAGCGACTTGAGAGCTGTTAATAACTGTTTTTACGTGACCTGTCTCTGAGGCACTGTGGTATTTCCACAAGTTTATTGGAGGCTGCTGTGAGCTCCATTGCTGCTGTGTTACAATAGTTGAAAATGCTCCAGTAGCATTTCAAATTGATGACCGTACATCAGCTCACTCACATGTGTATATTCGGCTGGGGTAATAACGCTGAGTGATCACACCTGGAAATCTATGTGTATGTGTGTGTGTATGTGTGTGTGTGTTCCACCTGGCTCCTGTGTCTTGGGTGGCAGGCTTGGTTCTCCCACTAAATAATGGATGTAACATAAACACTGTTTGACCTTGTGTCCTGACTTCAGATCAGGTACGGCTTTCTCTTTCTTGTTTCTTCCTCCCACACCTCCCTAAATTCCTCCATTTCTACCTTTCGTTTTTGTTCTTTTTGAACAGGATTTTCTGCAAATGCTGCTGATTACCATTCCTGACATAGAGAGGTATGTGAGAGCCTTTAAATATTGCTCACAGTGTGGTTCACAAATAATGAAATATATGCCCAGATGCATTAAAACCACTTTGATTTGTGTTCAAGGATTGGTAGCCTGGTTTCCAGTTCAAGACAAATTAATATGCTTTTCATCAATTTTCTGTTTGAACTTTGCCTTGCAACTTTTTTTTCCCTCAGCAGATGTGATTTGTTAGCAGAATTACTGTCAAAAATGAGTATATGTTGATTTGGCCTCCGTTCTATGACTAACTCAGTCCTGCTGTGGAAACATGACCAGCGAAAGCTCCCAACAGCAATCCTGTTAAGAGAGCAGTCTCATCCACTCTCATATTAATTGAAGTGTAAAAGGATAACTGCTCCTCCTGCTCTCCTCCTCTCTCATTTTCTCTCTCTCTCTCTCTATGCTTGCTTAATCATTCAGTTCTCTATTTCTCCTGATTGCCTCATTAACCTCTTCCTCTGCCTGTCTCTCTCTCTCCCTGCCTGTCGTTGACTTTGCTTCTCCCAGACTTTAACGCTTCTTTTCTTACCCCTCTCTTCCTCAGCACCACTCTGAATGTTGTCTTTTTCTGTCATGCTGGGCTAGCAGAGATTTATTGAATTAAACAGAGAGAGTGAGGGACAGTCAATATTTGGATCTGATGCCTCTTTCAGTAAACAACCCACCAGAAGTGTACGGTTTAGAATGAGAATAGACACTCACTGCTAAGGGTCACGGCTGCTCTGTGATGTTTGCAGAGTGCAGGGTCGTGTATACGGCCCCATACTTGATGGGGAACATAATATTTAGAAGACTAGACAATAAATTTATTAGCACACATTTAAAAAAATTAAACTTTGACTGATTTGTGTGAGCAAGAGGCATTACAGTCAGTCTTTCTAAAATACCGTGCAATCTCATCTGTCATCAATTACATTATATTTCCACGCTTAACATGAAAAAACTGGTAGATACACGTCTCTTTTGCTCTCCCGAGACATAAATCTTGTCTCTGTCTAGTCCTTTCATGGGACACTATTTGACCATTCATTTGCTGTATTAACCTTTTGTTTGCTACACAAGAAAATTATGTTTACAAAAGCCTGTGCAGTCCTGCCTCTGTGTCTCCTGCTGTGGCAGGTGTCAGTCTTTAAATACATTATATATATTACGCCGTTAGGTTCAACTCCACATGCTACAAGCTAAAATTTCCCTGCAGTGAAGTCACTGTTGACATTTTTAACGTCCACTTTCTGGGCATATTGGTGCTTCATGGGGAATATTACCTCTTCTTATACACTGCAGAGTGTAAGGAGATTTTTATGAGCTTCAATTTGCTGACCGCCCACTCGCCAACTGCCAAATATACAATAGGAAATGACGAAATGGGACTCAGACTTTATTAGCATGTGGAAACAACAGGCATAGCCTTTACCTCACAACAAAATGCCAGTGTCTCTAAACCATTTTAGCCTCTTGAGCAGAAGTGTGGCTCAGTGTTGGTCAGTCCGTCTGTTTGCAATATAGATTGTTATTCCAACACTTTGGTCCAAGGTTAAATATCTCCACATGCGTTGAATGAATTGCCATGAAATTTGACAGAATGACATTTGAGCATGTTGGCTACTCTAGCATTCAGCTCAAGGTTCAGCTCTTTATGGCTCCATTAATAGTAAAAATCTAAGTTTAGCAAAGTTTCCTGGCGTGTAATGAGCATTCAGGGTGAACTGATCTAGAAGTATTATTTATATAGTGTAATACTTTGTTTTCTAAACTTTTTTTGCATGCCTGCCCCCTTTCAGAAGCAGCAAAAAGTTCAAGCCCCCATCCCACATTTTTTTATCTATCATTAGCATCATTGAGAAAGCTACTATCACCCAAGTTCAATTTTAGTGATGTAAAGATCCATATGATGGCATCAGCAAACTGTTTGTTTGTTTGTTTGTTCTCTCTCCCTGCATTATTTGTTTATTCAAATTAGTATCATTACATATTCTCTCCTGCGCGCAGTGCATCTTTGCCCCCAGGTCCACAGCTGTGATAGATGACAAACTTTTGGTAATCACACTGTAGTGGAAAACTGGAAAAACTACATCCATAATTTTCTATTACATTGCTATTTATAACAGAGATCTACAATATGTTTAATAAAATTTTATTGATGATTAGAGAATCCTGCTGCATCTGACCTTTGGTCCTTACATATCTTACTATACCTGCTTGTCCCTCCAAATGTTCATTCTATGTAAAAGTAATGTTTAGGCTTTATTTAAGGACATTAAAAGAAAAAGTATGTTTACTTGATTCTTGTATTCAAAACATTCTGATTGGTCAAATATCTTACAAAAAACATTACAACATACTAATGTGTCCGATTGATTCTTGGTTAGAGTATAGTAGAGAGAAAATGGGCCCGGTAAAATGTAAATTGTGACATTTCATTAAAAAAGAACCCCTTAATGGGCTGAATATCAAAGGTCAAAAAACACTAATAGCTTCAGATGAGCCGGGTGTGGAATTTCCTTTATGGGCAGTCAGGACTGATGCCAAGTAGTTACTCCTACACGGCATCAGTTACTTGGCGTGTGCTTTATTTACTTTACACTTTGCATATTGCTCATAATGCTCATGTGATGTTTGTTTGTGTGCACATTTGTCTTTGCAAGCCAGTTGTGTCACAGTGTGTGTTCTGTGTTCAGTGTATGACTGTTTTCAGAAAACTTCCACTTGAGCTCCTGCTCAGTTACTTACACATACAGATAATTGCTTACTTTACGATGCGTACATATAAATCCGGCTCATTGTCTGTACATGCCTGTTGCATGCTCTTGCATAGCAAAGTGGGTGTGCCTCTCATTTTGTTTAAGGTGTTGGCCTAAACCTCAAGTTTGCCATGACCCTAACAAGATTTTCCCAGAGCCATGTTTTCATACAGTGCCTTGGGCAATAACAGTCATTGCTGTAATAATAGGAATAGTACTAACACCCGTGCCATTGTGTTCCAGAAAAGGCCTCACCCTCAGTGCTATTTATGCCGACTGGCTCGATCGACCGGGAATTCCAAAGGTATGAAGAGTCCCGCTTCTTTTTTCATTTATCAAAATGTTGCTCTAATATGCATATATGCTGCAGTTTCATTAAAAGCTAAACACAACATGGTCATTTTATCCAGTTAAACACACATTTGTCTTGAATCAATTTGGACTGATAAGCTTTAACATGAGTGTAATGTTTGAAATAGTTTATTGCAACATGTGCACGATTAACTAATGGTGCACAATGGCACAAGAATGCAGCAGCATTGATTTTAGACTTTTAATGACTTATCTGCTCTGCGAACCTCTCTTTGTCCACTTTGCTCAAAGGCATCATGTCTTTGTCTATTAAAATAATCACTTAAGCTTTGTTTTTTCTTCTTTTCTCTTTATCTCATGAGGTAATAGCCACAAATGAACATGCAACTTTTGTTTTTGAGTCCATTTAAGTACTTCTT
>JAQLOL010000022.1:1352882-1370525 GCA_029783665.1 Naso thynnoides | reverse complement strand
ATGACCAAAATATATGATGATGCCCAGCCTCGGAGACCTGACATTGTCTCCAGCAAAGTGAGCTACCAGCTCTGTGTTGCTTCTGCAGGGGTTTTATAAACTGTGCATATGTAATAAAACAATTTCAAGCCCCTAGCCAAAGTATTGTAGCATATAATAATAAAAGCTGTATATTTATTTATTGATTAAGCAGTTTTACAAAGAAATCCAAACATCCATATCATTTTTATATCCCAGATTTCTTTGAATCACAGAAAGGAACTAGGACAGTTAAACTGCCATAACCTAACATCAGACAAACTGCAACTAAATGTGCTATTAACAGTTGGCTAAAAAAACATGTATTAAGGATAGTTTAGTGACACAGCCGAGTTTGCAGAATAAATAAGTAAGATATATAAAAATATTCAAATTTTTGATTTTGTTTGCTTGTTTTTGATTGGATTATTTGGTTCAAATTAATGGTCCTGATATTTTAAATGTCTAGGTGGATAGATAATTAATCTCCATAGTGAAATTTTAGTGTCTGCAGTAGCTCGGTACATAAAAGACAATAATAAAAAACACACAGGAGTTTGTAAAACAGCAGGTTAGAAAGACTGGTCAACAAAAACAGTTAGGAAAAAAGGAGACATTCATACATAAATAAATAGGTGCAAAAAAAAAAGGGAATTTATCTACAACTGTTTGTGTACTGTTAATCATGCCTGAATGTAATGTATTTGGAGTATTTATCAGATAAAACAGTTCTTTGTAGTTAAAATTTTTTTTATAGATACTCAAAGCATCAAAATGAAATTGTTTTGCGGTTGCTTTTGTCTGACATTGTCTCTGGAATTTTAAGATTTTGGAGGATATCCACACTTACAGGCAAATGCAAGCAAAAAATAATGTTAGGAAAAACACTTATCACACTGTGAGGATGAAGAATAAGCTCAGACACATTACAAATTCCTTCTTCAAATTGAACGAGAGATGTGATTTATTTGTGTCTCATGCGTGCTTATGATTGAGAGGTGTAACTTCTTAACTCTGACACGCAATCTGATATCGATTCACTGGAGAGACACTACACGGACGGGGGCGCGAGACGAAGAAAGAGTTTGAGGTAGACAAAAGCCTTGCTATTCAGGGAATGGTGGTGGGGATCCAGGCAGCAAAAGAGCTATGTGTGGTATCCTGTTACACAATGCCAATTTACTGCTTCAACACTCACTACATTCTATACGGCCCACTCCAACACCTCCCTCTCTCTACCTCTCTCTGTCTGCCTCTCCACAGCCTTGGCTTCTACACACACACCTTTATGCTATTTCTGCTGGAGTGCCTGTAAAATATACGGAGAGTACTCAGTCACCCAGTTATAGTATTGAACTTTTTGTGTGTGGCTATGGTAACGCTAATAGCTGAATCACTGCATATGTGGGAAAACATGTGGAGTGTGTATTCTAGATTGTATGAAGATGATGTGTCGCAGCTGCAGCTCTCTTGTTTGCGTGTGTGTTTGATGTGACAATACAAACACCTTGCTGCCACGCATTCCTGTCTGTCTCCTTATTTTACCCCGCCAAACACACACACACACACACAATATACCACAAAAAAACCCACATACACGCGAAAAGCTTGCCGTCATCGCTCTGATATGTGATTCACATCACTCGAGCTGTGGCTCTGCTGAAAGCCTTAATAAGGTTAGAGAGTAAGTGCCGTGTGTTTGTGCCTACTAGCTGATCTCCGTGCGTGGGTGTGTGTTTGCATGCATGGCTCTACGTGTGTGTGTGTGTGTGTGTTTGTGTGTGTGTGGTGGAGGAGTGGATGTACAGAGGACTGAGAGGCAACTGTCTGTTCTGTAGTTGCTGCTTGTTGAGGTGATTTCTTTTTTCTTCTCCTCCACTCTTCCTCCTTTCTCTCATCCTCCGGAGTCAATTCGCGAGTTTCCGTCAGAGGAACAAGTGATCGCGCTTCCCACCTCCTCCCTCTCCTCCCACTTCTCCTCTCTCTCTCCCTCCCTCCCTTCCTGCTTTGATTGGGCTCTCTCTCTCTCTTTCTCTCCCTTTCTCTCCCTCTGCCTCTGCAAAGCATTCCACTCTGTCCCGATCACTTGCCCCTGGCTCACTGCTTTCCCCTCTTCTCTGTCGTTCAGTGGCTGTATGAAAGGAGCGCCGTGTGGTCACAGGCGAGGCTGGTGGAAGAAGTCAAAGCAGAGGTAAGCACTCTCTCTCCTCTCTTGTCCAGTCTCTTCTTCTTCTCTTCAGGGAGTGGCAGACAGACTCAAGGGCAGCTCTCAGATTCGAATTATTTCACCTTAGACTGCTTGATATGATTGTCTTCTTATTCTCATCTCTCTTCTTCTTCCTTCACTCAGTTCTTCTGCCACTGTTCTGCTCTGTCTTATTTCCATGCTCTGTTTCACAATGTTTGATACCATCTCTTATCTCTACCTCTCTAGCACTCCATCTACCTCTCCTTTTGCTCATTTGCTTCCTGCTTCAGTCTCTCCCTCTGTCTGTCTCTGAGTGAAGTGCGGCACACAGCGCTGTACATCTGTTGCGTGTCATTCTGTGCCGCCTATCAGATTTCCCATAAAGCTCCCGTCTTGCTCTTAATTGCTTTGTCCATGCTTTATTTCCCAATTCTCCCATATATCTGTCTTTAAATAAATCCCAATAAGATCTGGAGAGAATATTTGTCAGATATGTTGTAAATGACTTAAAACATTAAGAGCACTTGAGTTTTTTTGTGTCTTAGAAATAACTTAGACACGGCAAGCGTTTTTGAAGTGTTTGTAATCTTTACTTCTTTTAACTGTGCTATGGCAGTGTATTTATGCTGCGATAAACTTGGGCAGAGAAGAGGATTTAGAGTTTGGTCTTCATAGTGATTGGCTGTTCAATGGAGATCTGTGGTGTAGGGAGTTGCTGCACTCCAGGCTCCGTCACAGCAACATACTTTCACTATTACTCTTTTGTCTCGGCTGGCCATTTGTGCTGGTTATATATGGAGCACAAGTGAGCGCTGAAAGGCTGGAATTAATGTGTGCGTGTAAGAGAGAAAGAGCTATAGACTGTTATAAATTTGTGTCTGCTGTTCGCCCTGTCAGGGCTTACATGCTAGCGGCTCATTATGTAAATGTATATTCCTGTGTGCATTTCCATTCGAGAGATGGACAGTGCGCCCTAAGTGTGTTTACATTTACTTTCTGTAAATAGAGTGGATATGACCGCTCAGTCTTAAACTCGCACTCTTTCGTTTCCCTTTTCTTTCTTTGTCACACCTCTTGTTACACCTCTCTCACCTTTTCTTCTCAGAAACCATCACTCTGATCAACACTTAAATCAGTCATATGGTGTCAATAAACCTCTAGCACTTCCACTTACTGCCAACACAGGCTTTATTTTTACCCAGTTTTTGACATATAAATATCATCATACACTGTCACTATCAATATATATTTTGATTGCTGAGCATAATTGTCAATATAAATCCTGCACGGACATGTTTACATCCATTCATCCCAAGTATGCATGTCTGTTTAGGATTTATACATTTATTTGCACTACTTTTGCTGCTTTGCACAGTTTGCATTGCTACAACATGCAGTTGATTTGAGTTGTGTGCAGAAGCTCATGGTATTTACTCTTATGGTGCTGGCCATTAGTGATTTTAAATAAACTGTATGTACATTGACTTTATTTTCATATGCTGTTGTGAGACAGCCGTACAAGTCAGTTCAGTCCAGTCCAGTTTTTGTTGTTCTTGTTCCAAGCTGTATGTCTATTTTTGCGTAATGTAAAGTCCAATTCCTTTCATGTGTGCACATACTTAATGAAGCTGATTCTGATTCTGATTACCTCTCTGCTTTCCCCTTTTTTTCCTGTTTATCCTTCGCACTGTCTCGTCCCGCTCACCCCAAACATGCCACTTTGCTGTCTGTCTCTGCCTCTCCATTCTCTCCTTTTTCCCGCCTTCACCACCTCACGCCCCCAACCGCCCTCTTGCAGGTTGTAAAATGGATTCTCCTCAGTCAGAGTCATCAGGGGAAGGGCAGAAAGCGGAAGAGAATCAAGCCCAAGGTGAACTACAAAGAGGTAGGAGGCGCACTGCTGTATTAAGAGCTCTATCTACCTTCCCTCTGCTCTACTTCGAACTCTTGGAAGTGTGCCTTCTCCCTTGTGGAAACCTTTATGCTCCCATCTAGATGGATCTTCTGCTCTCTTAAAGTGGCTTTGATTCTGTAGCTGAACAGCTTTTTTTTTGTTTTGTTTTTTTTTGTTTTTTTTTTTGTTGGCAACACAATTATACCCAGTTGTGTTTATGTGTTGTGTCTACCAGGACAGACTACCCTGTACTTGTTTAAGTCTGTGTTTATGTTGTGTTGTATCCCACGTATTTAACCTTTTTAAGCGCTTGTGTACATCACATATCCTCCGCTGCTTCTGTGTGTGGCCATGGCCAGTGTGTGTGTGTGTGTTTTCAGTATGGTGTCTGTTTGTCTGGAGGGGGTGGGAACCATTTAGCTTTGACTTTCTGGGTTTGAATCTGGCCTTGAACTTTTGTTGCATCCCTTTCTCCCTTCCCACACTTCAGTCAACTGGCACTGTTGACTACTAAATGAAATGCTAAAAGATGCCAAAAAATATTGAAAAAATAAGGTTTTCTGTCTGTGTAGTGTTAATTACAGCTCCCTAGGGACGGCTAATTCCCTCCACCCACTAATTGACACACAGACACTTGCACACACGCCTGTATCATTAATGAACGCACATTGATCTATAAGCCACAAAGGGCCAGGAGTCATTAGCATGACGAGAGCAGCTTTTATAAATCACTCGCAATATGCTCAGACTGTAGGAAACATTGGCAAAGCCTCCCATTTTTTGCACGATACATTTTATGGCATGAATAAGTCAGGCGAGTGCCCCTGGGTGTCTTCGAATCAAATATTGGAAGGGAAAATAAAACAATCCTTCATTGCCAGGAATATTGTATACATCCAGTGGCTTTTAAGGCTTTAAATTTCCCTTCAACACATCATGCTGCAGCTTTCAACAGACGTAATGTCAGCTTTATTCATAAACAGAGGTATAAATGTTTAAACTGTAGCTGAAATCCACAGAGTGTTTCACAAAACCTCTTGTTGGATGATTTTCTGGATGAGGTCGTTGCCGGTTCCTGTGTTGAAATTCTGAGTGCACAGTGAATCAAATGCCTGTAGAGTCCGTGGCCCTCACAGCCCCCTTCAACCACCTGATACCTACCGTCTGGCATATTTACAACATACACACACATACACACAAAGCGCTTACTTCTGAGAGGCAGCAAAAAGGGCCTCTTCCTGTGGGGGGGGCAGAGAGTGCTGAAATCAGCCTCATGAAAGAATAGCCAATTACTGTCCACTTGGCCATACACAATAGTGAGAAAGAGGAGGGAGGGACGAATGGACGGACGGATGGAGTGAGGGAGGGGGGGAGGGTGCAGGGGCGGGTGTGTGGGAGTTCAGCGTTTGAAGTTACACCATAAAAGCCATCCTGAAAGGAAACACGAAGTGGCCCCTCCCCCCTTATCCATCCACCTCTCTCCCCTCTCTCCCCCTGTGGCCAAGCCCTCTCCTCTCTCCTCCTCTGCGTCTCCCTCCCCTCCCTTTGTTTCTGTGTACAGAGAGTGCCCCATGGATGGACCAGGTGTATTTTATATTACTCCTTCATGTACTTCAAACGCCCAACAGCCCAATTTCTACCCAACCCCTCCTCTTTTTGTCTACCTCTTCTCCCTTTCTCTTCTGTGCAACTACCAGCCTGTTGCAAGGCTATAAATCACTCATCAGACCTGATCAGCAAAGAAGAAGGGAAGGCGGTGGAAACACAGGATTCAGAAAGGTAGATGGGGAAAAAAAGTTGGAATGTATCAGAGATTAAGTTAGAACTTGAGAAATGAGAGTAAAATATGAAAAAAATTTGATGACACCACCACAAGACATTATGTATCTCCTGTGGTTGTCTTTTAGATCAATTCAAATTAGAATGGAAAGATGTAACAAAGCCACAAAATGATGCACATGGGTGGAAAAACACAAAGAGAAAGAACAGAGGATTGTTCAGGAAAGAGAATAAATAGGCGATGGAACGATTGCATGGCAAGAGAAACAGAAGAGATGAACAAAAGATTTTTTAAAAAGTAGAACAAAACAGATCTTGGTGAGTGTGGATTTTAGGTGCTGAGTATTGAAGCACGAGCAAGACTAATGGTGGCAAAGAAACTGATGAGTCTGAATTCAAGTGAGGGAAGAGGACTTGTCAGATGATGTGAGAGCGATTCAGGAAGAGACAAACAGGGATGATGGGGGAGGAAATAGAAGCCAAGACTTTTAGTGGGCAGGAATCAGGCTGAGACAGGGTCGCATTTAGTATTAATGACATCATGGATGATTAGGGAAAATGCATACACTCACAAACCTATAGCTGCACTCAGTGGAAAGAGCCAGACACCCCCCATAGAGCAGCCCAGGATCTGCTCCATTTAATAGGGCCACAGTTTATTACCAACTTCCCCTTGTCTTTGTTTCTGTTACGTTATTGATTCCGACTTATCTCAGTGTGTGCGTCTGACTTTTTGTGTACGTGAGATGAGCGTGCATGTGTCCAGCGTGTGTGGAGAGGTCTGTAGAGGGATATTAGTCACGCCCGCGTGGTAATGGGCCTCATTTTGCTCTCATTTTCATCTGCGGTCTCCGTAATGAGAGGGTCCGTCTGCCCCTGCTGATCAGGACAGGAAACCCTGTAGGGGAAAAGAGCTGTTAGTTGCGGGAGACCTTGGCCAACTTTTCCTGGGAACGACATGCTCCTCTGCTCTTTAAAGATGCTGTCAGTAAGTTGTAATTGATCTGGGTCTAAACTGATCCTCTGAACTCCATGGTAATATGCCTCAAAGATGATCAGTAGGTATCACAACATGCCTGAACCTTTCCTGAGACCTCAAATTGCAGCTTTACAGAATACTCAGTAGTTTGTTTTCATGGAACAACTGGCCTCCAGAATAAGCTTAATGGCTGACAGATGCAAGCCTGGCTCTCAGTTCATTTTCGATTTCCGAGGGGTTTTATCAACGGGCGTTGACCTGAATGCCTCTGGATGCAATTTGATAGACCTAAAACTAGTCAGAACATCTAAATGAGTGATGTTGCACTGAGTGACACATGCAAGGTGCTGTGCTTGGCCTAATTTCAAGCAGAGAAAAAAATGTTCTCAAATAACAGATAAACAGTACAATAAAATGTGTTTCTGAAAAGATTTGAGGTGGGAAATTGGCAAAGCAGTGATAGAATCTTTACTCGTATTTTAGCAGCACTGCTTAGATGAACAGTTTGATCTCAGCTTTATAAAGCTATTGAGTTTCACTGGACAGACTTGCAGACTGGACACAACAGCCAAATCAGAGCAGCTAATCATGCGATATGTGACTTTTCTGATCTGGACCGACAAAGCTCTTCCGTCAGTCATCGTATCAAACTCATCCGATAATAGATAAAGATTCGGGTTCAGGGCTTAATTGTCCCTTGAGGGGAAATTCAAACTACAGTAGAGGGCAAACACACACTCACAACTTACGAGAGGACACGGGACATTGACCACAACAGTTAGAACAAACAACCAAATAAAAAAAGATGTATCTGTTCATTAAGCGGTTGTGATCGGCCTGACATGGGCCAGGGCCAATCTGTCTGAATGGGAGGGGGGCCAGACCCATCTGCCAGAGCGAATAAACCATGAGCTCGGCAGATTTTCCCACACTGGACAGATGCAGCAATTCCAACATAACAGTATTTTAACACAGGCAAATGTTAAAATTTAATTCACACTTTTGCCTGGTGATTTAAAGTTGTTCTAGTTAATGGGGGAAAATGACCTCCATAGCTAAAATGAGAGTAGTTTCATTTCACATTTCTGCACTAGCATGCAGTATAACATACAGTATTTGATGCACTATGACACATTTTAAGGCCTTCACTGCAGATGCGATAAGGTTCTGTATATAGAAAGTGTTTACATAGCTCTTTCCCTGAATAAACAAACCCGGGAAATGGTGTAATCCTGAATTCTTGTCATTCCTGCAGAAACTGTTCTTTGCTGCACTATTTTTAACCTTACTGTGCTCACCTCTTTCAATCTAAAGCTGCACAATGTTCACCAAACTAATATTAGGATCCTAGTTATGAACCACAAAAATTGTTATACAGTATTGTCTCTTTGAGTATCTTGATTGTTTGACTGACATCTAATGATTTCAACTTTGTAATAATCCTAGAGGCTAAAACATTAATATATGATTATAAACACTCTGTACAGACTGTGTAGTGAGGCAGAGCATAATATATCTTAGAACAGGAACGTCTTTTTGCGTGACACAGTAACTTCCAGATGCAGTGGAATAAGTGGAGGATGAGTCAGACTCCATCTCGGTGTCACTTTATCTCTCATTTGCAGCTACGTGGCAATCTGCACCGTCCTGGTCGATGGTAGGGGTTAATGTGGAAACATGTACCACCAGATTTGTGGCTGATAGGATTTGAACAGCAGGTTTAGAAAAATAGCTTGTCTTCAGACTGCTCTTCAAACTGCACAGGGTCATTTACTAAAAGAGAGAACTGTTAAAAAAGACTTTTTGGAGATTTTGCTAAAGTTATTCATCCACTAAAGGCAACTGGATTTGTCTGGAATACTTGAAGGCCTTCCGCTTCTGATCTAAACTTGACTTTGCATATGACCCGGATGACCGAGAGTCTTTACTTTGATTCTAACTCCAAGTCCAGTTATTAGCTTTTTCCAGAGCTTCCAACCTCAACTCACGGTCTTTCTCAGAGGATAAAAATGTAATTGTTGTCATGAAGATAACTCAGTTATCATGTTACATAAATATTGAACTTTGGTCACAAGATTATATGCTATAAATGGTAAGAGGATCAATGCTTTATAAAATGACAACCGAGCTATCTCCATGACAACTGAGGAAACTTCATCACTTAAGGAAGACCATAAGATGTGGCTGAAAGTTCTGGTAAAGCTAGTAAGTGGACCTAGATTTCTTTCTCTCTTTTTCTTTCAGAATCCAAATTACATTTTTAACTTAAATGATTGAGCGACAGCAACTATGTCAAGAACTAAGGTCCAGAATGAACGCATGTATCTTAAATAGAACTATTAAACACTTTCACACATTCAGGTTTTAAGTCTGGAGCTAAAAGGTGGTACAATAACAACTCAGTGTGAGGGTATCACTTTAGACACCAGAATCTATTCACTGTTCAGCACCGGAATGTTGGGTGTGGCTAGCTCATTATTATTTTCCTACATGTTTCCTAGGGCATTTTGTGCTTTATTATGAGCACACCACAAAGATTTTTTTAAAAAAGAAGTCAAGAGAAAGACGTGGGAAAAAACATGAAATAAAGACCCCTGTCCGGACTCGAAGAGAGAGCGTTAACTCTACTGCAGTCGAGCTTAATGCCTCCGACGTAAAATAGCACAGATGACATTTTGTTCCTACAGCAGCACAGGTTCGCCACAGGGGCACAGATACCAAATTCTATTTTAGGAGATAATGTAAACCCACAGAGATGAACCGAGTTAGGGTGGTGACTGAAATCCCTTGTGTTGTGCTTAGGTGCAATGTTGATGGCTTGACAGGGGAGGTAGTAGTGGTAACTGGAGCCCCTGTGGGAGGGTAGATGGCAGTGAAGGCACGATCAAAGAGCCTCTTCAGCTGGGTGGGGTTTGCAGGTGGCACACAGAACATTACTTTGCTTCTGTAAGTGGAGGATGTGAAAGAAAAGCACATAGTTCCATGTAAAAGAAAGTTTTTTTGTAACTGTGACAGATTTAAGCACAGTCTTCGTTTTGCAAGCGAAGACTTAAGTGCTTTGTCCAAATGTGTGATTAATTGGTTGCCATGATAATAAAGCTTGAGCAGCAAATTATACGTCTTGTTTTCTACTCTGTTGTAATGTACCTCTTCCTATTTTGTTGTTTGTTTAGAGTTTGTCCTGTATCCATGAAATAAAGCATATCCGTTTTGTTAATGGTGTTTTCATGGCATCTGGGTTGTTTTTGTTTTCTTTGATGAGACGTCACAATTTTAAAGTACACTCTGCCACATTTGCTATTCGAACTGGATGAGGACACATCACACATCTGGTTTTCCTTCATCTCTCTTCTCTCATCTCCCGTGTACCGCCTCCTGGTTTATACTTCCGTCTACCCTTCCGTCTACCAGGCTCTTTTTTTCTCTTACACTTTTTTCCTACTTGCTCTGTCTCTCTCATTCTGTTTCTCTCTCCCTCTGTGATTTATTGGCAATGAATCAGGGATGAGGGAGTATGCCGGAGGAGAGATGGGAACATTCAGGGAAATGGCTGTTTCCGGCCAGACTTCATCACATCAGGATGGGAAATGGTCGGAAGAAAAGTGTGTGCTTCTGTGTGTGTGTGTGTGTGTGTGTGTGTGTGTGTTTCTCAATTATCAGACTAATTGAGGATCAGCTAAGAGTCCACTACTGTGAGCCACAACCCTTTAATTGTCTTTTTAATTGAGAGTTCGAGCTCAGACATAAGACCTCATGCAAAAGAATCCATCCTATTGCTTAAATGGAATATTTGAAGGGCAGTATTTATAGTTGCTAGTTAAACATATTCTTCAAATCACAATATGCCCAAGCGCAATATCCAGATCGCAGGAGCTGCAATTATTTTAGATAAAGGCTTAAAAAAATGTGGCACAACATACATTATAAATGACGCATTGTGATGCTACAGAGAAGCCGTAAGGGAACATGCTTGTTTGGTAAGGAGCTCAGCAAAAACCACATCATCATCACTTTTTTGTGCAAATGAAATGCAAAAACTGCCATTTCTGCTAAAATCTCATATCGCAATCTGTCAAAATAATGTTTCATCCTACCTTGCTGAATCTTTGCCTTACTGCGTTGGGGGTTTCGTTTGTGCCAGTCACACTGAAAGCTGTGTTCTTTAAAGCATCAAGCTTCTGATTAGGGACTCAAATGGCAGACTGGTCTCAGGTGACAGGTCAAGCAAAGAGTGATGCATTGGTTCTCTGAGTACATTTCTATATTGTGAGACCAGTTTGGGCTGAGGTGTCATTCAGAAGTAATGAATTGCTGGACAAATGGGGTAGACTTCTGCAACAGCTCTTGAATCTACTTCTCAGCCCTAGCCTATGATCATGCGCTTTGCTTGGTGTCTTAAGTCTTTTATTATGGACACAAGAGGGTGAAACGGGCTTCCCAAACAGAGTGTTTGGACCCTCCTTTGGGTGCCTAGTGTGAGCAGTTCAGAGAGGAGGAAGGTTGATAGGCTCTGTTCTCAGTCCGCTGTTACCATGAACTGGAGCAGGTCACACAGGCATTTCAAACAGCAAAACTTGGTTTCAAAATAGATTAAATCAAAAAGAGGCACCGCAATAATTCACTTACAAGTACTTCTGCTCAATGTCTCCCTGTCAAGTTTGACTGAGTTCACACTGTTGACCAATAGCAAATCTTCTTGACAGTGAGATTTTTAATACAGCAGAAAGCCCAAAATTGATTTAGTTTTCATAGGTTATTATCTGTGTTGGATCGTTTTATTTTATCTCCTCTGATGGAGTGTAAACTGCTCCACAATAGAGAAATGGTTTGCAGACAATTATTGATGTATTTGATGATGTCTTAAATGGCATGAAATCATTGCACAATTTGTACTGCAGCTTGCTAACAGACAGTTAACAAGCTTTCCTGTTCAGAGACATGACTTTATTGAATAGACTGTGTCAGGAGAGACTTAATGCCTGAAAAAAAACCCAGCTCTGCTGGCTGGTGTGTAAGGGGCTAGTTAGGGGCTAGCCAGCTAATAGTTACCTGCTAGCCATGTGAGTGGTCTTAGTGTCATTAATCTCCCAGAACAGCATGTTTTGGGAGATGTGCTAATGAATTTCTTTGTGCCACTTTCTGGTATGATTGTGACTTTATACATAGCCAAAAATTAAACACATAGTATAACTCCATAGATGAATAGACAGATGGATGAATTTTATTCTCCATGGTGGTAAAAGTTGCACCCGAACTTGAGCTTGCTATAATAAAGTGGGAGTTGAAGAGGAAAAAGATGACAGCAGAAACTCTATATTCTACTTTTCTCATGACACTGACATTAATAGAGCAATAAGGATTCAAAAGGCAAACACATACTGTACTGTTGCTGCAGGAGAATGGATCACTGCATTCCTTTGAGTACACTAGATGAAAGCTCCCTCAAGGCTGAACTCATGAACTCGGATGGAAAGTGACAGACAGTGAATGAGCAAAAGAGAATCTGTGGAGAGAGGGAGAGAGAGTGAGTTCAGGATATCTGAGGAGAGACAACAGAGCTGAAGTAACAGCAGATCAATAGAAGTATCTTACTGGCTTTGTCATTTTCTGCAGCAACTGTTGTGAAAAGTGCTGACCAAGAGGAGCAGATTGTTTGGGAATTAAGGGATCAGCGTGCCAAACAACTGCTGTTTGATTCACCCTTCTGTCACAGCAACTTTGCATCAATAAGCTGTTGATCCAACATTACCTGCCAGTGAAACTTTCCAGTCCACTTGCGTGCCTGTTTGAATGAATGTTTGCTGCTGTACCTTTTTGTTTTGTGACAAAACTGTTGCAGTAGTCTATAAATCTACACATTACTTCTACAGAACATAAACACAGCTGTGTCCGCATGCTTTTTTGGTCTGATAACTGGTTATATATTTTATTTGACTCTAGAGCGTAACCTGTTAAACTCATGCTTTCGTATGACAGGATATTACTGAATAAACGGACTGAAAGTAAAATCTGCACAGTCTGTAAAAGAGACCATGATGGACAGAACTGTGTTATTGTCTGACTGAGGTATCTGGCCTATTTTGATTCCCATTACAAAATCTGAGAAATGATGGAAAATTGGGCTGTTTCACGCTCAATTACTTGAGTTTTAATGCATCTGAAGTTTCTAAATATTTTCCCTTTTGATAGGTGGTTAAAAAGAGAAGAATAAAGAGTTAGAAGAAAATTAAAATTTATCAGCTGTTAGAGATGGGGAGTTTTATGTATAGAGATGGGAAGAGAGGAGATGGCTCCATTTGTGTTGTGTTAATGAGGGAGAGACAGACTGAAAGAAAGTGAGAGGGTGAGAGTGCCAGCGTGTATTTGTCTCATTTATCACTCAGCGGCAGTTCTGTTTTCGGGGTCATTTGAAGCTCACAGCCTGTCTCATCTCGTCCAGAGACTCCTTGCAGTCTACGTTTGTGCATGTGTGCATGCGTGTATGTTTTGTGTATATGTGTAAACAGTAAGAAGGAGGGGAGGGGCGGTAAAGAAATCACCAGTTAGGGTTGACGATGTTAACAAACCATTTCATGGCAGGCATAGCTGTTCCGAAATACCACTTAGGGCTTCACAAGTCCCTGAGGAAGCCACCCTTTTGCATGTTCTCACACACACACACACACACACGCTTTCTACACCTATTGTTATGGGGACTTGCCATTGACATAATGCATTCCTTAGTACCTTAACCTAACCTTGACCATGCCAAATGAATGCCTAACTTTAAAGCTGTTAGACCTTGCAAAGATAGTGGGCTCCTCATAAATATAGTAAAACAAGTGTACACACACACATACACACACATTCATAAAAATAGACATACGCAAGGTGAGGCACTGAGTTGTAGTGGGGAGTTTGGGGGGTAGTTATACAGAGTAGCAGTGGGTTCAGCAGGCATCACTGAAGTGGTCAAAAAGGACACACACCCTTAGACACACATACACATGCATTCTGAATCCCAGAAGCATTTGAGTGTCGTTCAAGTGCAGCTGTGTTTGTCTTTCCAGCACACATGGAAAACACATCAGGGACAGAGAGAGCGAGAACACAGCCTGCTGAATATGGCTGCCACAATACGTACAAAACAAGCCCAGTAAATGTGTCACACGCAAATACAAATTGTTCATTCTGGAACGATTCAAACACAGAACATTCACAATAATGCAGTGCTATAAAAACACACTGTAGCATGGAGGTCATGCTGTGAAACCCGGTGACGCCTCAGTCTGATGTTTAGTGTGGAGTCATGTTCAATATCGGCCGGGGCTGTAAAATGGAGCTGGCTTTTTAGTGCTGGGAAATGAATCAATGCTTTGCACATAAAACCTGATTTAGGCATCACCTCATAGTTTTCATAGGTAGAGTACATAATGTTGTGCTTGTGTGTCTGTGTGTGTGCATACGAATGCGGTGTGCTGAGTTCTAAAACATCTGTCTTTCCCAGTAATGACCAGGGAGCCGACGGTGCTCTCAGACAGCCTTGACGCAATTAGCCCTGTCAGACACACTCTCACACACAGTCACACACACACACACACACACATTCACACCCACACACACACACACACACAAACACACAAACACTTAAACACTTGTACACGCACGCAAACCAATAGCAGCCGTACGCCACCAGGCTCATAGGCGCTGCAGATTATCGAAATCCCTACACATGAAACCAATAGCTCAAGTGTCTAAGATATCTGATGGTGTGTTTGGGGGGAGCTTGTCACCACAGAGGCTGTTTGGCGTTAGATGCTCTTACCTCATTTGTTGGGGTCATAGTTGAATTTATGCTAGATTAGGGGGGTTTTTTTGGCCCAAAAGCAGGATTCTGTTCCCTGTGAGGTATGTAAACTTTTGAAGAGCAGAGACAGATCACTATAAATAGATTGTAGCCAAATATGTAAATAACCTTAGACTGATATCATATCAAATATCATATCATGTGGATGAGAGATGAAATTTGAACCCATCATTTCCTAAAAGAGGAGTTTCTAATCTCCACGTCAACAACTGACAACCGTTTTCACTGCTGCTCTAACTTGCAGATGTTGCTTTCAACAATGTTGTCCTTGAAACCAGAAAAAAAAAGTAAAAATACTTGTCATGAGTTCCTAAATCCCAAGGTGATGCCTCTGAAGTGAATAGTTTTGTGTGATCAACAGTTAAAAGTCCAAATCCATGAGATATATTTAGTTCACTGTCACATTTGACAAAGAAAAGCAGGAACTATTCACAATTGACAAGCTGGAACAAGGAAATGTTTAGCATTTTTGCCTCAGAATTTTCTTTATTGATTGATTGATACCCAAAATAGTTGTCAGTTTATATTTTTTATTCTGCTAATCCAGAATTATTTATTTGTTTCGGTGTGAGCTACCAAAAATGAGAGACATCAATAATTCAGATCTCTATTGAACTTATTTTTGTTGTGTTAGGAGTAACAAAGTCCTGTACTATGGACTCAAATTGACTTACAGACAAGTTAGAATAATGATATTGAATCACAATATTAAAGCTGTGTATACTGTTTTTCACACCGCCAGGGGAGTCTGGAGTAATATAATATTAAGACAGTCAGACAGACACACATAAAAGCTGTTCAATTGTTGCCAGCAGCCATACTGCAGGCGACAGCTTCAGCTCCAAACTCCCCAGTCTGGGATATCTCGTGTTACAATGCTGGATGTGGTGTTATCGTGCAAAAAGACAGAAGGATTGTGTTCTGGGGTTTTTATACAAAGTAAACAACAAGTTTTGAATTTCTTTCCGATCTGTTTTTCCCATTGGTGTCTCTCTGCGATGCTCTCTGATGCTCCTTTTCTCTCCTGTGTCTCTGGTGTCTTCTGTCTTTCACTAATATCTACAGCTTTTTTCTTCATGTGTGCGTGTGTGCTTTGTGTGTATCATGGTGGCCTTAAGGACTCCACAGCTGTGTGTGCATGTCTGTCTGTGCAACAGATATCTGGGCTCAGTCCATCCCACATACCTCTGTCAGCTCAGACTGCTTAAGCCCAGCCAGCCCGGAGTTCACACAGGAGACAACACACATACATACTGCACTCACACATACATACCACACACAGACACACACGCAATAATGTATTTCTGTCTTTGTGAGGACCCACACTTACATAGCCCTTCTGCCACCCTAACTCAGTGTACACTTAAGTCTAAACTATGCCTTAAAATCAAGTCTTGGTCTTTAAGTCTTTCTGCATTTGTGAGGACTGACAAAAACATTAAACAAAGTATTAAAATTATGACCTCACTCTGTTGGTGAAAAATTGTTCTTGTCTTTAAAATGTACAAGTGCAAGTACAAACATTCTCTCTTATACACACACACAAACACACACACACAAAAGTGCAAAGACACTGTTAACACAGCTCACACAAATGCAGAAAGACATACTTAATCACTGCCTGAACATGACCTTTCTGTTTGATGGTTCTGGCTACGTTAGCCTCTCTCCTCTTCCTCCTCATCCCCTCTTGTCTCTTGCCACCACTCCCTCTTCGTGTTTGACTCTCATCTGCCAGAGTCATCCCATCTTTCCACCTCCCACTCTGGCTCACCACCTCTCTTTTCTCAGTGTATCTTTCAGCAGCAGTTGATGTTATCGCGCCACTATGGAGGTCATCGCCGGTGCATGTTTGTGTTTTACCCCTATTGTTGTTGTCCTCCAGCTAAACCCGGTTTGAATGAACAAATCCTTGCTCCCTGTGTGTGTGTGTGCATGGATGTGTGTGTGCTTCTGCTTTTGCCTTCAGTGTCTGTGTGCTGACATTCAGAAACCACTGCCTTGAATTGGCATTGTTAAATGGGCAACATTCAAGTGCTTGAGCTTACAAAAGTTTTTTTGACTTGTCTCTACGTGCATGCGTGTGTGTGTGTGTGTGTTAGTGTCTGTCTGTGTGTCTGTGCTCTATTGTATGAACCCTTGGAATTGTTGTAATCAAGAGCAGCACACACTAATGATAATATTTATCCACAATCCCTTAAAGGAAGCTGCAGTGTGGCTGGTAGCCACTGTTGCTTTTTCTCCCCCAGGGATAATATTTAACCACGACCCCTGGGCTGCTCTCACCCTCTCAGAATCGGGCCAGAACAAATGACAAGAGGAAATTAAACCTGGGTGCTCTGCTATTTTCAGCCTTAGTCACATTTCATGCTTCCTTGCCTTATGTGGTTGGACAGTGGGTAGATATCTGTGAGATAACTGAATGTATCGTGTTGGTGTTGAGCAGCAGGGTTTAAATGAATTTCAATATGGTGAGGATTTTGGATTGAGACGTCAGTGTTTTCCTCAGTGTGTTGTTGTTGGCAGGAAGAAAATCCACCAAAACAGGATATACAGACCGTTGCACAAACGTGAAACCCTCGAGTAGAACACAACAAGTGCTTTCAGTGGAGGTGTATATTTAAAGAAATTGCAGACTGCAAAACATATGAGTGACCTGTTGATATTTTTTAGATATTATGATTCAGAAACAAAAAGATGTTAGTTTCTCAGTATTTTCAGACTTCCCCTGACAGTCTGTGGCTTTTAGTCACAAGCCTATTTGTTTGTACTATTTAAAACATAAATATTTGAAAACAGGTTCCAAATATACACTTTTGTTTACAATAAAGGGCCATTCATTTCCGAAAACACTATTTCGACTCACACACTTGGTGACCTGAGTGTTTACAACAACAGGATGTATGTGGGTTAGACTTAAAATAAACTACAGTGCCCAT
>JAQLOL010000022.1:1335382-1347882 GCA_029783665.1 Naso thynnoides | reverse complement strand
GCATGACTAATGTTGCTTAGTCCCATACACCCACACATATACACTGACACACACACATACACACACACACACTCATGAAAAAATGCTGCTGCTTCCTCCTTTTGACACTTTCTCCCTGTTATTTTTCCAATGCTAATGTTCTTCCACTCCCATGGAAATACTGTGCACACCACTACACACACACGTACAACACACACACTTGGGTATATGTGTTTTTTAATGTGTTTATAGTATGTGGCGGACATCATATCCTGTGTTTACTGTAGCTGTTTGTCTCGGTTGCTGTGGCCAGCAGTCTCGTCTATATTTGTGCATGCATGCCCTTGTATGTGTGTGTGAGCTTCATTGTTCTGTAGAGGTTTTAGTGGTCAGTGTGTGAAGGGGACATTTCAGCTGCATATTTCCCAGAGGTCCTTGCAAGGCTCGACTCAATATAGAGCGGTTGCAACCGACCCATGTCAGCGGTTTGTACGGAAGTTGAGTGTGTGTGTGCATTGTTTTCTATATAATGTCCATATGAGTGAGATTCCAAGCTCTGTGTGTGTGTGTGTGTTTGTGTGAGAGATAGAGAGAGAAACTGTGCACTCTGTCTTTTTCACCATTAGCATTCCTCAGCTTTGATGGACAGTATTGGAATGAAATGCCTCTTTCATGTGGTCAAATTCTATGGTTTTTTTTTTTTTTTTATGTGTGTGTGTACATGTGTGTGAGGGGATCTTTTCACATGAATTGTTGAGCTAGAGAGGGATACATTTCCCCCTTCAGTGGTAAAGGGCTTTCAGCACTGTACTATTAAGGGCTATTGTTGGAGTTACCCATGACCTGGTCATGACATGAGGCTATGTCTGGGTGTGTGCGTGTGTGTGCTTATGTGTTGGTCTCAGTGTGTATTGGCTGTTTGTATGCGTTTGTGAGCCATTCTTCAGGCCCTAACCATTAATAAGAGAGTACTCAGCCATGGAGTTCACCTTTTCCCCTATTATTGCTCTCTCTCTCTCTCTCTCTCTCTCTCTCTCTCTCTCTCTCTACAGATCTCTCTCTCTCAAACACACACACACACATACACACACACCACACACACACTCTCAGCTATACCCAAGCCGCTATAACAAACATTTTCAGTCACGATGTGAAGTTATAATTTTCCAAAAGCAGAGTCTTACAGCAGTTGTTGAACACTCAGAAATATGACATTTAACCTACAGTCAATAATGGAAGAAGTATTTAGCCTACACCTTAAGTCACAGTTCTAAAGAGATTCATAAAGGATACAGATTACTATTACTTCTACGTACAATCCAAGCCACAGTAAAAAAAAAAGAAGACGTAATTGTACATAAATGTCACAACACTCAGTTCCAAATTCCTTCTGACAGAATGTCACAAGTTTGCAGAGTCATGAGACAAAGCTCAGGTGCATAGAAGAGGGCGAGAGAGCAAGTTGGTTGAGGAGGTACTCTCTGCACTCAAAGGTGTAGATCTTTAAGAAATGTTTAAGTACAAAGGTTTTTGTGTCTTGCAGGAAAAGATTCAAATTGTGTTCCCAAGTAGAGTGTAATAAATATGTTTGAAACAGAAATACCCAAATGACGTTCATGTTGTACTTGAGAGCATGCCTGTAGTTTTAATAGAAGTAAGGCAGAGGTAGATGGTTTATAATTGATGTTGATGTTGGTGACTTCACCAAGTGTTGAGGCAGACAATCTGTGCACTGTGTGTGTGTGTGTGTGTGTGTGTGTGTGTGTGTGTGTCAGGATAATAATAACAATATAAATTGATTTGTAATTTGCCATCATTGACCAGGAATTTGTTTTTGGAGACACTGGTGCAGACATATTGATGACCTCCATAGCAACATGAGCACATACAGGCACAACAGGGCCTCACAGTGTGTCTGCATTGGTGTGTGTTAAAAAGAGGAGTGTTTTGTTGCTGTGGACTCCTCACTTTTCAAAGGGTGGGAGAGTGAGAAGGATCATGGGTGGGCCCCAAAAGACCCTTAGAGATGGAGACGCCACTACAGAAAATACTCAGCCTTCACAAAATGGAGGGAGGAGGGATAAGGAGAGGCGAGAGTCGATAGAGGGTGAAGGGTAAGACTGCATATCAGATTTTCCACAGGGCTGGATGATCATCTCTGTGTGTTTTAGAGTCTTGGAAATGTCTGGTTACATGCAACAGAGTAGCAGAAATTACAAAATAAATGTAATTTCAATTAGTTACTGAGAAAAAAATGTTGTAAGGTACATTTAGGAATTAAAAGTTTGTTACCACAAAAGGATTAAACTAAAATACTTTTAGGTAAAAAGTTTATATGTAGAAAATAATCAGTTTTTCGCTTTGCTTCTTGTCACTCTGCAGGTTTTCCTCCTTTTGCCATATTTACAGTCAACACATTCAACAAAGCTGTTGGGACAAATTTGAGAGCAACACCATTAAAAACCAATTCGGCTTACATGGAGCTGTCTATACAGCTAGACAGGCTCCATTTATTGGGCAGTATGCACTCAGATTTTCAGCTTTGATTTCAACTGGTTCCCATGTTGAAATTTACACTGTCTGCCATTCAAATCAGTGCACTTTGCTGAGTCTGCCAGGTCTGCGACCAGCGGACCAAGTCAAGGCAGACAGTCGGCACTGAAAGAACGCCTTTCAGTACTGAAATACAAAAATATTTTTCTTGTGAAATCAAAAAAGGGCAATAACATGACTGTACAGTGTAAAGCTTGTTTGGCAGTGAAAATGCTGTCAACATGGAAATGCTTGATATCAAACCTGAGGAAACATTTGCAGGAAGTTAATGTAAATGCAATTAGTCACATAAAACAAAGTTAAAAATGTTAGACATTTAATCTGATGTAAAAAGTTGCCTTATTTTTTATGTAAGAAAAAGAGTTATATAACTTACTGCAAGTTGTAATCTGTAACCTATTACCAACCTTTCCAAGACTGGTAGCAGTGTTGGATTTGACTACTTGCCAGCTGGAGTCTGGGTGTCATTCCATCAACCAACAGCTACATGCTGAAATATTTCCACAAGTCAGGTTTCTCCTAACAGCGCTAAGATGCTTGTTTGCCAAATATAGCTGTAAATGAAAGGCCTTATAAAATCTATATGGCATGAATGCGGATATTTACTCTTCGCTGGATGTGTTTACCTGAATAGAGGAGTTTGTCTGTCTACATCCTCTTCTGTCACTTCCCTTTTCTCTCTCTCGCTCTGCTTCACTCAGTCACACACATACTTTATACCTATTTTCACATCAGTCTCTGCGGGCCCTTCAGCCAGTAATTGTGTCCCAGACTGGGACCAGAGGGATAGTGTGGCTGGTTGTGCTGGGTGTATACACAGGAGAGGCAGGCAAGGCTGGGCACAGCTCTCTCCAGAGGAGGAAGTCGCTCTCTCATATCGTTGCCCACATCCATCCTCAGAATGATCGTCTAAGCTCACCGCTGAGGTTGTTTTTTTTTTGTTTTTTTTTTACCATCCCTTAAGATGTAAGTCATTAGATAAAATAGCTTGTTTTATTAGGCTTTACCTCAGGTTAGCGCAATCAGCACATGCACTATCAAGGAGCAACATTAAGGCATCCTGAAAACCTTTCTTCCTTTTTTTAAATTTTAAAGCTCTGTCATTGCTGCAAACAGGGATTTCACAGTCGCCCTTAAACTACAAAGAAACAAATGTTCTAAAGCAGTCTTTTTATGGCGGTGTGTCCCTGAACAGTGCAGCTGCCTTTGTTTGTCAACAATAGGACAATATCAAAAAAGATGTCTTCATTGCTTTGTTTCATTTCTCTCTCTGTCCTTGATTCAAACTTTAATATTTCCCTTCATCTGCCCTCTTTTGCATATTTTATAATATTTCCCAGTTGCACAAGATTTACTTGGTTTACCATATTTATTTAATTGCCATTTCAGCTGTTTTATTATGCCACCATTTCCTCTGTTTGGAAGGCTGCATTATTTTCATTAATTGTCTGACTTATATTGATGTTTTTTCCCTAGCGCGGAAAAGAAAATTAAACTTAAATAAAAGTGTTTGTGAAGAGACTCACGGCACGCAATATGCTTATAATTTTTATTAATTTAGTAGTCTGAAGCTGCTGGTGTGCAGAGGATGTGACTTTTTTTTTGCTCATAAAGTCCAATAATATGTCTTAATAGATTTTATGAGAGGTTGTGGTAGTTAGAATGATTAATCTCATGAATTGTTTCGTCTCCTCAGGTGTCGTCGGAGCAGCTTGTGATGCTCTTGGAGCTTCTGCTCGAGGAAGAGGAGCTAAGCACGGCAGCAATTCACGCTCTGCAGAGAACATATAATCTGCAGAATCAAGACGCTGAGGTAAGACCACACACACACACACACACACACACCGACGTGCTCAGACAAGTGAGCTTATGCACCCAAGCTCCATAAGCTCCTCCAACAATAAAAAGTAGGTTTTCTCTCCCTTTCCATCACAAGGCACAGCGCTTAGTAATGTGTAATAAATTCTGCTGTAATAGCAGCTCTCTTCTTTACAGCCACCATTACTGACTAAATCCCACAAGTATTCGCTTCATGTTTTAGTACTGCACAAAGTTCCTTAATGGTACTATTAACAATGTTTGTGTGTATGTGTGTGAGTGTGTTTTTTTCCTGTCTGTGTTTGTGCTGTGCAGCTGTGTGTGTTCGCGGTTTCTTTACTGTACAGCGCCGCCTCTCAGTACAGAAGCATTAGTGTGAAAACACAGCTGCAGCAGAGCCCGTAAACGATCCACGCTAACCTCCATTGTTAACACATGGCTGGTCTTGAAAAGAAAAATTTGATACATATTTAGTTTTTTACAAGTTGTTATTAATTATATGAGCTGTTTTGTTGGGGCAGTTATGTACATAATGGGGCTCAAATGTTCTGTACGCAGCGCCAACCGAGCGGTTATTGAATCAAATCCAGACATCTGAAGTTGCAACTATGGGTGTTTTTTTATTTACATTCTTAATGCAGGCCACTTGTTCAGGGTCTTGAAAAAAGAAAACACTCCCTTTTATTTTCCTAATCTTTCCTTGACTTTACTAACTGATTAACCTTGTATTCTCAAGCCGAGGCCACTTTGCGTTTGGCCTTGGGTTCAGCTTCAGGTTCAGGCCTCTTTAGTTGGACTTCCCGGCAGACAGAAGCAGATTCTCAATTGCATTTTCCAGGAAAAACTTTCAGCGTTTGCTAAAAATACACAGGGCCATTATGCACATAGTCATGCACGGAAACACACACTCCCTCTCTCTAATGCACACACCTGCACGCACCTGTCTGAAGGCAATGGTCCTGTCCTAATGTTAGTAATTTCATTCAGAAGAGGTTAATCACCTACGTCCCTCCTTATGAAAGTGGCAATCTATTCTCCTCTCTTTCTTTCCCTCTTTCTCTTGTATTCATCTCCTCACTCCGCATCTCTTTGGTGCTGCATCCTCTTCAGAAGGATTGATGATTAATCTGTTTAAAGTTCTTGGACAAATACAGTGTCTCTGTGTGCTGTTTAGTCTCGGTAGCCCCTCACTGTTATGACTTCATAGAAAATGAAAGCTTTTATAAATAGAAGAATATTAGATTATAATGGATAATACATATAGTTTCTGAAAAGCTGTTAGCAAGATGTCCACCCAGAATGCATTATGATTCGAGAAAACACCCCATAGATTATTCACTCTATAGTAGAACTGTCTTATTAGTGCTACGTAGAATAAAAAATTGCAACTCTTCTGGTGATGATGATGAACACTAATTACAGACTTCCCAGGTTTGCTGTTTTAATAAATTCTAATAAGGTTTTTTTTCTCATTACCTCAGCTTAATCTGGTGACATAAGTGCAGCATACTGTTACATATTGGTTCATCACCTGTTACTTAATGCATGTCTCACCCCAAAGCAGTACAGAGAAGTTTACAGTGACACGCTGTGCAGTGGAAGTGATGAAAAGCTCATCTCCTGGTTAAAAAAAGATGCAGTGAAAACTGCTGTGCCAGGTGTGATTTAAAGGGCAGGAAATCTATGTTTGACCATCGGTGTGCACACAGCCGGATTGCTTTGTGAATGGTGTGAGTGGCCGTGAATATGTGTGAGCTTGTCTGTGAGCCGGAGCATGTGTTTGCATGTATGAGTCGGAGTGCATGACTTTTCCCATGAGCCTCATGTGATGTGAGATGCTATCTGCCTCTGTGCCTGCGTGTGCATGTATGCGTGTGTATGGATGTGTGTAGTTCCTTGAGCACATTTCTGATTTTGGTGAAAGCGTGCATGAGTGCATGCATGCCCGTGTGCATGTAGAGGGCCATCTGTCGGTCAAGCACACAGGGCACATTGTCTGTTTCAGCCCAGGTTAGGTTCACTCCTCCAGTGACTGGACCACATCAAGTCTGGTTCCACATGTGGAGCAGAGAGAAGATGCAGGGAGAGGAAAAGGAGTTATTAAGAATAAACCAATGAGTGTCTGAGAAAACAGTCAACCCAAGTTTATTTGTTTTGTCTTTCATCACAACGACGGTCTCTGTAGGATTCATAGAGTGGAAATGAAACATAAAGTGAATGAGAAAAAGACCTGCAAAAAATAACCTAATGGGAAAGATTTATAAAGCATCTGAGGGATCATAGAGGAGAGAATTTCCTTTCTAGGTTTAAGAGATGAAATTAGACCAATGATAAAGATAAAAGTAGTGCCCCTATATACAGATAAAATTAAGTGGAAATGATTGGAATAATATGTTCAAACAGTTTTTTTTTTTTTTTTTATGAAACATTCCCCAGGGCCAGCTTGTCAGCTGTGAAGATTTAGTGCTTTTATTGCCATATGTGATTGTAAATTTGACAAAATTAACAATGTTAAGATGAAGTACTCACTGCTCCGACATTTTAGAGAGCAAACGGATTGCAGTAATAAAAACAATTGTTAGTTGCAGTCTGGAAAGAATAAAAAGGAAAGTGCTCTTTGTAGCTTTAACAGCTTCGCTCTTTTATCACAGAAAGTTTAATTACACATAGTTCACTGTATATTTCCCTTATACAGTATGTAAACATGTCATAACTATCATAACACTGCATTTGCATCTTCTCTCCATACGTAATGTACATTTCTGTCATGTGTAGATAGGATTCTGACAATGTGAGCTGTGTAAGATTGTTTGTCATGGTAAATGCGAGCACACACGCAGTACGCTGGAATCAGTTGTAGCGTTTGTGCATGCGCTGTAATCGGTGGTGGTGGTGGAGGGTGAAGGAGGGGCGAGGGTGCAGCAATAAATGAAGGAATGTCACTGCGTTATTGCGTGTGCTGTCAGAGAGAGGGGCCCAGCAAGAGGAAACAGTAAAATAAGAGGGTAAGAAGAGGTGCACCAGGCAGCTGCTCTGCCCCAGGGCTCTCCCCAGGAATGTAACCCAGCACAGGGAACAGCTGCCGGGGCTACACGGGGCCAAGAGGGAAGGGCTGGCACCAGAGGGTACACATACTGTACACACTTGTACACACTCCCACGTACACACACAAACATATCCTTTTTTTTTCAAGCATGTTACGCTCAACCTTTGCAGCCTTGCGGAGTTAACGGATTAAATACATGAGGAAAGGAAGATTAAAAATTTCGTTAAAAAGAGGAACTAAAAAGGACTCCTGAGACCAATTAAACTCGTTATTTTGGAAGTTGCAACAGTGAGGATGTAAATGTGGCCGTTGTATATGGAGATTGCTCAAACTCATGCTGCATAAACAGGTGCAGAGCAACAAACAAAGCAAAAACTCTCAAGTGTGCTCACACACTCACACAGCACTCAGGTAGATCCATTTAGTCCATTTCAAGTTTACTACCTCAAAATAAATGTCTGTACAAGTTCTGTGGAACTGCCCAAAGCTTGAGCTATTGAAACAGAATCAATCACCAAAAAATCCCACGCTTGGTCACTGTACTCTCCAAAGGACTAGTTCATCCTGAGTGTGCGTGGAGATAGTTATGGAGGAGATTGAAATACCCACAAAAAAAAACAAAACAGCCAAGGGAAACTGTCAGGCTTTAAAGAAGTGACAGTGCTTTAAAAGATTTTTCATCTGGATTTTTTATTGCTCTTCTGTCTCTTTTATCATCCCTCTGTCCGGCTCTTCTACAAGCGTGTGTCCAGATACACGTGCACTGCATGTACGCTCGCCTGCGCATGTGCACGGGCAAACGTGCACGTGCGCTGCAGATGATTGAGGATGATGGCTGAGGCAGGGACAGAGCCAGTCTCTGATCTCTCCTGTAACCGCGGCAACAGAGCTCCTATTGATCCTCTGGGAGAAAGGCCAGGCATTAGCTTTCACACACTTGCACACATACAGTAAAAACACACCTAAACACACACACTTACACTGCACACACGTGCACAGAAGAATTAAATAGAAATTTTAAACATGAACTTGAGATCAAGATGATTAACTTCCCGAAACAAAGTTCGCGATTGTTAATCCTCCGATTCAGGATGAATCTATTCATTGTCAGTGAAGCAGCTTTGCCTCTCAGATTGTCAGATGAGCCGTCAGTCTTTTGTTACCAACATCAAGGGAGTCCCAATCGCATGAATATGTGAGGGCACTGGCAATAAGGATAAAAATTAAATGTCAGTCCAAAAGGGCAACTTTTTAAATTTATTCTGCTTAGACCCCTTTTTTTATATTAGTGGAATGAAATGTTTTTTAGAGTCCATCTAACTTTATATTGTCTGTAAACAGGGACAAGATGATCATGTGGTCACTTCATCAGTGTTTAATCAACAATATGAAACTTAAACTAAATAAACGTGCATATACCTCCACTTTGTGTGACTTTAGAAACAGTAAAATAGCCATTTTGAAGACTCCCAAGTGTTTTTGTTTTAACTTAAATTCGAAAGAATGAAAATGTGGGATTTTTAAATGTCTTCCTGATCCATCTTTTATTTGGTCTTCTAATCATCACTGTTGGTGGATGTTGACAAGATTTAAATCTCTTAAATATAGGATTTCCAATCTGAAGATTAAATTTAAAATAAATATTAACTAATTCATAAATATTTGTGTTTCTCTGTTCCTCTGTTGTGGCTTTCAGGTGCGACATCGCTGGTGTGAGCTGGTTGTTAAACACGCCTACACTCAGGCTTATGGAGACGTGGAACGCTTCCTGGTTCATGACCAAGTAAATACAGTTTTTGATTTAACAACTGTTCTTTTGATACAGTCAAGTATAACTCTGATCCAACCTAAGAAGAAAGTCTTTACATCAAGAAAAAAATAAACTAATTGACTGTGTTTGTGCATGTGTGTGTTTCAGGCCATGGGTGTGTATCTGTATGGGGAGCTGATGGTTCAGGAGGACGCTGAACAGCAGGCTCTGGCCCGTCACTGTCTCATATTGGTCCAGGAAGAAATGGACCAGTCAGCACGCAGAGTGGTAGAGGAGATGGTCCTATGACATTGGAGGTGAAGTGTCATTCTCAGTTTTTGAATTCGTGAGAAATGAGTATTGATGCTGTGTTTCAAAAGAACATTTTCTTCTTTTCCAGTTTCATCTTATTTTTTCTGCCGGTAATAGCACTGAGTATGAGTAGACATTGCATCAACATGTCTCCTAACAAGCTGAAACAGAAATGTAAAAATATGTGTTTTTCCAGTTGCTTCATATTTGCAGTTGCATGTAGTTTTGAAACAAAATGCATTCTATCTGGCTGGTGAGTTTTACTTGAATCATCCCTGGAGACAAGAGCCAATAACAGATCAGTACCACAAAGTATTTTAGCAGAGTTTCTCAAATATTCTGTATCATTTACCACTGTTGTTATTCTTCCTCGGTTGTGTCAGAATTTCTGCTTGTAAAAATGATATTTCTATCTTATAACTGACCTTTTAGTCTGAAATGGGGACCGTAAAAGAAAGCTTTGTGTTAGATTGATCCAGATTCCATCTGCACCAGTGGACAGTCCACACTTGAGTCACTTGGCTACCTATACTTCACATTCCTCTCTGAGCCCAGTGTGTGTGTTTGTAGACTCAGAATGGGGCCTTTTCCGTGGTTTCACAGCAGCGCCATCAGGATGTGTTTGTCAGAGAAGGAATTCGGGAATGTGTTCCTCAAACAAACGAGAGAGAGAAGAGAGAAAAAGGGAGAGAACGGGTCAGTGAGCGTTTTCCAAGGGGCTCTGGACGGTCTCTGCTCAATGTGGGGTGAAATTCCTCCTGTGTGTGTGTGTGTGTGTGTGTGTGTGTGTGCGCATGACCACAACTATCAACCACTGAGTTTTTTGACGATTCAGAGCAGTGAGGGGTTTATTGGTCTCACACTAAATCTAGGGAAGAAAGAAATTTGTGGTTTCGACGGAGCGACAGAGAGAGAGGAAGGGAGGAGATGAGTGAAGACAGGTTTCTTTGAAGCTGCTGTTCTTTTCTATCCTGCTACTACTGACACTAACCATGGCACTGCACTATGGTAACCCAACTAGTCCCCTAAAGTCTGTAAACAATACAGCAGAGGCACACAGATCAAATAAGCGGTGACGGATAATGAATGAATGAATGAATATATGGATCAAATGCTGTCACAATATTATGAAGACATTTCTGATGGTCTGGTTTAAACCACTTGTAGCTAAAATACTTCAGACTATTTCAAGTTTTTATGTTACTTATAATTTTCTAAGATTATTCTTTTATATTTTGGGGCATCTTACTTTTATTTAATTGGGGTTTTTTTTAGTAAGTACAAACAGGTAAAAAGGTGGAGAGAGATGAATGGTGGCCTAACCTGAATTAAAGATCTTAAACTATTTGATTACACGTGTGCCTCCAACCACTCGGCCAAAAACGATGCTCATTTTGGTTTTGTGTGTACGTGAAACCTTGGATGATGCATTTACAATGGCACTGACACACACTCTGGACAATTCCTAAAATATTGCTGAGAGATGGTGTGACTCTGCAAAGTGGCAAGTTTAGTGTAAAAGAAACTATCTCCAACGTAGCACTTAGTATGGGCCTAACACTCAAGTGTTTGAATTAGCGTCTGGAATTAGTGAGATTTTTTGAAACAAGGCAGCTATGACCTTGGTTGATACAGGCTGCGTCAAGACTTCCTGCTAAATACCTCTTGTCTCCATCAACCTGAATGACTTACAGCACTAAATCCTTTTTTAGGCCGTGACCGAGCCACTACAAGACAGGCTTTTATCTTCAGACACACACACACACACACACACACACACACACACACACACACACACGGACAAACACAGAGCTTTATGCATTTGCACAGGATGTGAAAGGCTTTCTAGACAAGTGCTCGGCATCTGGCTCAGTCCTGATAAATCTCTCTGACACACACACACACAAACACACATACATCGTGCCTATCTGTCTGTGCCTGCACATCTTTTGTCATCATCCTTCACTCCCTTGCTGCACCTCCCTGTGGAGCCTCGCTACAAGTACAGGAGGGATGAAATGAAGCAGCAAAGACACCTAAAACAGAGGAGAAGAAAAGAAGCATTTAGAGATTAATATCCCAACTTTTACTATTGCCTCCCATCGGAACGAACCAAACGAGACTCTGTAAACATCAATGCATCATGCTGGTCAACTGAGCTCAGGTCCAGATCTCTGTCCAATTAAAATGATGAATGAATCGACCTCTTCACTGCTCTTTCATATTGCACTGTGGGGAGACGGATTCATGTTTTACTGCTTGGTTTGTGTTCTCCTGTAGTCTTTAAAGTAGAACAGTCCTCCCTGTACCATCCTACACCCTCACACACAGGCCCACAGTACAGTGGGATTAGGCTGAGGCGGGCTGAGAGGGTTTTAACTGAAAACAACATGTCTGTCAAGGCACACTCCCTGCTCTGTGTTTTTAAACCAAAAAAGCACAACCCTTTAAAAGGAGAAGGGTGGTCTCTCCCTGTCCTCTTTTTCCTCTCTCTCCCTTTTTTCTTCCCGTTTCACTCCCTTGTTCTTTTCTTCCCCCCCGGTACATGCCTCTGGAATCCCTCTTGATCCGCTTAATGAGGGGCATATCGCCGGGTTAGCCGAGCGTGGCGAATGGGAGAGGAGGAGAGGGGTAACCAAGGAAATAGTATGAGGGAGAAGGAGCGAGGATCTACAGGTCCGGTCTTTCGTGACCGCACTCTGATGGCAGACGTAAGGGAGAAAGAACAAAGTTAGGGATTTTTCATTTTATGTGTGTTGCAGGTTGGCACTGGACTTGAGGATGTAGTTAGAACAAAAAGAAAACAGAGAAGATCTTGTTCTTTCATGTTAGGGCCGTGCGGGTTCCTGGCGTGCTGATTTGTGACTTATGATAAAATCACATTGCCAGGGATTACCACACAGCCCTGACCCAGCCGGCTACCATAGCAACCACAGCCCCTCCATCACACACACACACACACACACACACACACACACACACACACACACACACACACAAACTCTCAGTGACCCCCCCTAGAAACTTAAAACTACAGAAGAC
>JAQLOL010000022.1:1290726-1323072 GCA_029783665.1 Naso thynnoides | reverse complement strand
ATCTCTGGAATAATAGATGATCAAAAAGAGACAAAGCTTCCATGGAGATCTGATTCAGAATTAGTCACTGAATCCTATTATTTGTTCCCAGTAATGACATCACACTGAGGAGCTGCTGTGATTGGCTCTTTTCACTGGTAAAATCTCGTCCCACAGAATAATAAAAAAAAAAGTTATTAACAAGTTTTATGCTTTGACGGGAATAAATCACATTTCAAAATACAAAATCTAAGATCCAAACAAGGTTTGTTTCATCCAACAGCCCCCCTTTATAATCTGTACTCTACTTTCATGTTTATTGTATTAAACTCTTTCTTCACTTGGTACTGCAAGATGTGGAGGTCAGAAAGATCGAGGGGCAGCAGAGCAAAAAAAGTGGGATATAAAGAAGCAAAATGTGACGAAAGCTGAGATTGCTTCTCTCTTTCGGCAGAACCCAAAAACAAAGACCTGAAGTAAAGAGGAAACAGTTTTTTCAAATCTTCCTGTACTTTTTGGATTCTGACTGCGGATAAAAATGTGCCCAAGCTGTCCTTGTTTTCTGCTTTTGGTTGAGCATGTTTTTTTCCCTAATGTCCAAGGTTCAAGCTGCCAAAATGTGAAGGTTTTTTCCTTTTCTTATTATTGTAATAGCTAACAAAACATCTTTGTTTTTCTGACTTTTGGTCAAGAAAAAAAAAACATTTTAAGATATCACCCTCATCTACTGTGATGGGAATAATTAGCTTTTTAAAAGCTATACTGGGCAATAATGAAGTGTTGATCACGCATGGTCAGAACACATACATCTGACATGTCCGACATGATAAGTGCCACAGATTACTTTACAATTCAGTGTGCAAGCTTACAAGATGGATGGAGAAAGGCTGCCACAACGAGAGTCTGATTCGAAGTCAGAACAGCAATACATGTCTCTTGAATTTCCCTAATACCATCATTAGTGTTCTCTTCCTCGTCTGTCCTCTTTCCTCTTGGCTCTCAAATAAGACCAGCAGCACACTGCAGGGCCCTGGCAGCTGCATCGTCGCTCTGAGCAACACAACATACGGCTTTCCCACCGCTGGCTTGAACAATGTTTTGGGAATTCTGCATGAAGCTCCAGAATGGAGCAGTGGCGGGGATAATGGGCCCTGTTAAAAACCGCAGCTGGAGGGTATCAAGTCAGCCATCTCCATCTCTGGGACATTAAGTGCTCTCTGCTTTTTATCTGCAACCTCTATCTTCTTTTTCTCTAAATCCATGCAACCAAGGCTACTCACTCTCAGCTTTTCTCTGTTTCATCCTAATATAATAGTGTCTGCTTCCTCCCTGCGTCTCTGATCCTGCGTCTGCATTCCTTTTCTCACTCTTATTAGGCTTTGCAACACTTGTTTTTCTCCACAGCTCTTCCTTTCCCAGTCTAATAGCGTCTAATCAGTGTTTGGAGGAGCCACACAGTGCACCAGGACCTCTCTGCTGTGATGCAAGAGGAGAATATCTGACGATCCACCCCCTCAACAGCAGCTAATGAAAATAAGAGCACCACACCGGCATTCGGGAGGGTGGTGGAAGCAGGCGCACATTATCACATTCCCCCTGTGAGCTTTTCTCACTCTAACCTGATGCTATTGCTGTCTCCATCTTCCTCCTCTTCCTCCTCTGTCAGTCTCTGTAATGAGCTGCTGAGCCAGTTCAGGTGATGCCTCCAAGCCTCTTGTGGCATCTCTGCAAGAACAGATTCACACACAGATATAATGATGACTTGTGGCATGTATATATACTTTTTAAAATCAATGAGTATTCACAAAAATTAAATCCAGCTACTTGGCCAATATTATAGAAGTAATTTAGTATCATGGGGAAAACACTTCACTGCTTTATGTCCACGAGTTAAATAAGAGGTTTACTACTACTCTCATGTCTATACATCAAATATGAAGCAACAGCCAGTGGCTGGTTAGCTTAGCTTTACACAAATGACAGGGAGTAAAAAGACACATAAATATATTTTTTATGCGTGGGACTATTTTTTGGCTGGGTACAGTTTTTTTTTTTTTTTTACATCTGAGCTGGTTACCTGTCAACCTCAGGGTGGTGACAAAACTCCAAGAAGACACTGCTTTAGATAAAGAAATATTTCCAGCATGTAACTACAATATAATACCCCAACTTGTGATTTTTGCAAAAAAACTGCAACTAATAATTACTTTCATGATTAATTTATCTTTCTTTGTCATTCAATTGTTTGGTCTAAAAGATAAAAATGTAGATAAGAATGCTCATCCCAAGGCCCAAGGTGACATCTTCGTATTGCTTCTTTTGTCTACCTAGTTGTACAAAACCCAAATAAATTTCAAGAGATTTATTATTATGGAAAGCTAACACAAGTTCCAAATTCACACATTCATATATGCACATAGCTGGAACCAGAGAATGATTTGGTATTTTAAAATGGCTTGTTTCAGCTTTATTTTACATTAATGCAATATAACATGTCAATGAGTGAGCTGTAGAGGTGCTGGTAGATGAATTTTGTTTCCTATGGGGCGGGGCCAGTAAAGCTGTTTCTTCAGGTTCCCAGTTTCTATCCTAAGCTAAGACAACCAGCTGCTGGTGTTAGCTTTGGATTTACTCTTCAGACATTAAACTGGTATTGATCGTCTACCTTCTATCTCACAGCAAGAAAGCCACTAAGTGTCTCTCTAAAATGTCAAACTATTCTTTTGTTAAGAGGCATTTCCTTTCAAATAAAAGACGCACTCAGAGATACTGAGGTGACTGCTGCCTGAAGGGTACACATGTTAACTCTGCACAACTTTCCAAATATCAGGCACAGGTATTTTCCGAGCAGAACTGGTCCGACTGAATTAGCACTAGTAATTACTTTTTTTTCTGTTTTCCAGCTATTATTTTAACTGCTTAAAGTGCCAGAGTGGTGTTTGTCACATGCCCCATTGTTATGTTAAAAATAAATTCCCTACCACTGACCACTTACTGACAATTCAGGTTGCCTAACAAACATTTCAAATCCTGGATATCTTGATCAAGGTCTTCCCCCTGGGTTATGTTTTAACAATGCAATGCTCACTCGTTATTTAGAACTTCTTCAGAGGAAACACAAATCATGATAAAACCTCAAATTGTCGACTTTATACGGTGTCATTTCCATTTGGTCTGATGACAAATTGCCCTTCACCACACACACACACACACAGAGTAATAATTAACTCAGGAGTTCTGGCTGGTCTCCAGTGTGTCCCTAAATGGCCCCATTCATGTAAATCATTCCATGCCTACAGGCCAGTCTGGGCACACACTGATAAGCAGCGCGCAGCTCTGCCCCTGCACTCACCTACTGAGCATCAGTTCAAAATTTTAGATTCCCATACATGTAAACACTGGTTATACATATTCAGTATAGAATAAAAATAGATTTTCTTAATGACAAGAACAAAAGAAGTGTATTAGTGTGTTTGTATATGAAAATCCAAAGTTTCAGTTAACCCCTAACCCACAGAACAAAATGGAGTCACTGAACTCATTGAACTCTGCACAGATCTCCTGTGAGGAATTACCCTTTTCCTATTTTGATAATATATAGGTTTAACTTCTGTTACACATTATGTCAGATTATATTTAACATAAAACACTTAAAGCTGTTGTTAATTTATTATAATTGATTGACAAGAACAAGACGCACAAAAGCTCATTCACTCTGCAGCGGGAAAACTGTGTTGACACACAGTTAAAGAATATCTGAATAGATTTTTTCTCACAGTACAAGGGTTTGTGCATTGTGTCAGAGTGAAATATCAAGAAGCATACACACGCACACACAGACATGAAACACACTGACCTGATGGGGGGGTTAAGAGAGGAACCAGCAGACTCTGAGGTGCCTGTGGAAACAGGGTCTTCAAAGAGACACTCGTCTGCAATGACACATATCACAAAATTTCCTGAGCTTCATAAATGTGATTCATATTTACCTTGAACTCATACATCACGGTGCTCTGAAGGCCTGAAAAATGTCATTTTGAATGGGAGGCTGTGTAACGGTGATGCAGCGGGTGCTAATGTGTAATGTAGCATGTAATAGGAAGCGTTTAGTGCAGTGTGACTACAGCCATTAAAACTGAGTCCTCTGTAAATATACACTGTAGCACTGCCATCTACTGGTTAATAGAGGTGAAAGGGAATTAGGCTTTACTCACAAAACCGTGTAGCAGGTGATGCATCACGTCTACATCGTAACACATCTGTTTTCTGGCCTTTTGACAGTAATGGCTGACATGTAAGTGCCAGATAATTCCCTACGGTAGCACAGGATTTATACGTGTGGAGGCGGAGAGTTTTAGCAGAGGCTGAAAAGTAAATAGTGACACATCAGTGTAACAGATCACAGTTGTTCCCACATATTGCAGGTGTTTCATTTAATATAAAGTTATTACTTGCAAATTGATGATTTAAAAGTGATTTGCCTTTATTGTTTAAGAGGCAGAGGTGTAAACCGTGCTGTGTGTAGTGTGTAAGCAGAAAGCTCCCGGCTGGAGATCAAGTGATAAAGATGTGAAGGATTCATCAAGTGCTAAGTGGATTTGCCTGCAGAGGGAAGGTAATTGTTCTTCACCCCATGTGCACATCTAAGCCTGCAGCTTAAAAGTAAACATCTGTGTACTTCCAGCAAAGATGGTGGGTAAGAATAATTGGACATCTTACAGAAGGTGAGGGTCCCTTCTTCTGTGAACTACGTTAAATTTCCTTGATCACCAAATTTCTGTCTGGCACCGTTAAAACTGCAGTGCTCTTTAAAAAAAAAAAAAAAAAGCTGTGTGCCCTTTAATGTTTGAGACTCATCATCTTAAAAAAATATATGGTTTTTGCATATAATGCAGGCAAAAAAAGTGAAGAGTGATGACAAGACAAGATGACTTTTTTCTGTTTCAATAATCAGTGGAAAATACTTATTTAACATTAATAATGATTATATTTTTATTTTACTCACTTAAGAAAAATGGAGATGTAAAAATCACTGCACGCAAAAGTTTATCTAAAACAATTTCGATCTGACTATAATTTCTAACAATAGACAAATTCACTTGTTCTAGCCAAGAGAATAAGGGAATTTTTTTCAACCTTGATTTTAAAAAAAAAGTTGGGGTGCTGTCTAAAGCATAAATAAAAAACAGAATGAAATCATTTGCATTTAATAACTTTGGTTGAAATTGTGTTTTACAGTGTCCTAACTTCTTTGAAATCGCAGTTCAGAACAAACAAGGAATATAAATGTGTCAGCTCGAGCTTTGGGAAACTGAAATGGTCATTAATTCCCATTTTATGATATCTTAATAACTGGAAGCTTAAAAAACTAAAAGGTAGATTAAATAATACTGAAAGCATCTCTAGTTGCACCACAAATGAAACAAATATTTATGTTGTTGAGAAGTCACGGCCCACCTGATGCTGCAGAGATGCCAGTTCAACGAGGAAACAGCCGGTAAAGGTTTGGATAAGATTCTTAACAGACTGGTTCTCTTCAGCTTGCCTGAGGATGGACCTGTCAGACACAATCAGGGTTCACAAAACTGCCACAGAATTTAAAAACATACCTACAGAAACACACACTTCAGAAGGACAACATGTTGGCAACCAGCTCTCACCTGAAGATGTTGTTTACAACCAAGAATATGGAGCAGTGCTGAGCGCAGGCTTTAGGCTGAAACACAATAAAATAAGTCTGTAAAATCACGCTGCTTCACAGATATTAAAATCCACTTCCATTAGAAACACACAACAAATCCTGACCACTGGGTGTCACTGGTGCATCGTCTACAAAAGCCTGCAAACCTTCCTGCCTGGAGCCTCAGTTCCCTCTCCGATCTCACTCTCTCCCCATTAACCACTCATTTTACCACTCTGTCAGTCTTGCCTTCACACACCCACACTTACTCTCTCATCTCTGCCTAATGCACACTTATCATCATGTGTTTTAGATTTAACACATTCTAAAATGCCCCAGTGCAAACATTTTACAGCTGCACTGTTCATGTCTGCTTCCCTCTCCGTGTTTATATTTCTTCCAGTCCCTAATTATTCTCCATCTCACCCCTACCCTGACACTCTTACTGTATATACAGACATACAGTATGCTTCACAATGAGGGAGCACATGCCTTAAAACCTTAAAGGCTTTTGGTCCTGCAGTTAATACAACAGTAGAAAGATTAAAAAGAGGGACACAATAAGCTTTCTATTATGTGATATACTCACAAAGTAAAAACCTGCCAATTTTTGTAACAATTTAGTTGACTAAATATTGCAATCATTATGATATAGCAAGGCTTAATATGTACCACCAATTACCTACAATGTGGTTGCTGATGAAACTGTGAGTACAACGCAGGATAAACAGCACCACCCAGTGTTTATATTGTGTCATTACAATGTGCCAACACAAATCAAGTGTTATCAGCCTCAGGCCTGACATGTCTGTTTCTTTCTTATTCTCTCAGGCCAGGAAACAGCACTAATCAAACAAAGCAGGATTTTTATGTAACTGTTTGCGTTGGCACCAGCAATATGTTGGCACAGTTTATATAAGTCAGTGTGATTCTGCGAATGTGGGTTGCATGCAAGCGTGCACACATGCATGTGTGCAAACTGTCATGCCCCCACCCCCAGTGAAAACAGATGGGGTTTTTTTGAGCGTCCTCCTCCATACCTTACCACTAACACTTCAAGGAGGGTCAATTACAGCACACAACAAACATCCTGTTTTTGGCAGTAAGGCCCAGGAAGTGAGTGTTTATTGTTATTGGGCCTGTGTCTCTCCCTGGATCACAGGGGGGTGGGACAAGCCAAAACGAGGAATGTGGGCCTAATTTCATGTTTCCCATTTTTGATTGCAGTTTAAACAAGCGAGTGAAAGGGAGGCGAGGAGAGAGACGAGCCAGTCAGCGCAGACGCCTCGTTTTTCCTTTTTTCCGCTTTTGCACACGTGTACACTGCATTCGAATACACAGACACATACGAAACGCACATCTGACATCCAAACAACCTGAAGGCTAAGTGAAATCTAAACGTATGCCTTCCACCCGCCTAACGACGGACACGCTATACCAGATGCAATACCATAAACAAAGCGAGGCGACTGTAGGCGTATGTGTGTTTGAGAGTTTGCATGCATACATGTGTGTGTGAACTAGCAAGGTGATAAAAACAGAGGTCAGTCAGTGATGGATGAGAATGTAAACAAATAGATCCATGACGGGACAGAAAAGTAAACAGTCAATGATTGCCTCTCTGCCTCTCTCTCTCACTCACAGACTCACAGACACACACACACAGACACAGACACACACACACACACACATACACACACACAGACACGCACACACACGCACACACACACACACACAGTTAGATCAGTTGTGTGCAAAACTTGCCTTTCCATCATAGAAACTCCCACAAACTCGAGTTGACGGAATCAGGTGTAATCAACACGCAGACATATTCCCGTGCATGCAGTGTTGGTAATTTATATGCACATGTACACTGGAGTGTTCCAATCTGTCTTAATTTCCAGATATAGTTCCTCAACTAAAAGACTGTGCATTGCTAGCCTGTTATTGTATGTACACACTTCAAGTGAACCATCACATGGGGAAAACAAGAGTGACACAACTGACAAACTTTGTGTGAAAATTCGGCTGACATTCATACGTACCAATGCAGTGCAATCAGTAACCTGGGTAAATAGGATGCCATTCATAACTGTACACACAAGGTATTCCATAACTGAACACAGACATTTGGTGCCAACAATTTGTAAAAAAATTGTCTAAACAGACTAATCTACTGTACGCTCTCTAGGGATGAGCCAATACGATAATCTGTATCAGTCTCAATCAGATATTGGTCAAAATCATTGAATAGGACATCAGAGAGGGGAACATGCAGAATCCAATCTAAATTATTAACCTAAACTCTCCCATGAACACTTAATTAAACTATGTGTGACATGCCGTGAAGAGAGACATCAGCACAACACAGACTAGCAGCATGCGTCACGTAACTAATTCAAATGTCTGGGTTATGTAAAGTACTCTCATACAGATGTCTCACCCATAGCTTTGTTGTTTTAGAGTGGGGAAAAGGCTGTATCGGATTAATATCGGTACCAGCAAATACTCAATGCTGTCTTATCAGTATCGGTATCGGACATGAAAAATGTTATTGAGCCATTCCTAACAATTTCTCTGACAAATTATCCTTGCTTGCTACAGTGGTTGCACTACTTTGTCTAATATGTTCCAAGTTACTGTGGGATAAAATAAAATGCAGCCTTTGATGGAACACACATCTCTGCTGGTATTTCCTTATTGCATTGTAGAAATAAGGTCATTATCCTCTATAACTAGTCAAACCACAAATCAAAAATCACTCCTGACTTCTGAACTGGGCCAGAGGAGGGGCCAAAGACTTGAGCGACATAGAGTTCAGTACTTACTCGGCACAGTAAAGGCTGTGTAGCACAGGCCAAATGATGTGAGAAGCAGTTTGGAGCTAGCCAAACGATGTGAGAGGCATGCAGAGCAAAGCCAAATGGTGTGAGTTAGCCAGGCAAAAACAGTTAATAAAGATCCACCAAAAAAAAGCAAAGCAGGGCCTCCAAGAACTATGCATATGAAAACATTACAAGTCCATACCTCATCATATAATGAGCGGGCTTTATATTAAAACTGTTTGGTTTCACAGTTTACAAAGCAGTTCAAAGTGGAGCTGAACACACATGGAGTGTGCTGTGATTTCTGATGTAAGACTCTATAATTCAGGGCAGATGAGTCAAACTATGTACATAATAAACCAATTTAACAACAGCAATATGTCACCAATTTATTAACAGTCTTAAATGTTTCCAGTTCATGCAATAATAAAATTGGAGCGGAAGATTCTACACATTTCTCTCCAACTCGCACTGTGAAGGTAAATCAAGGCCATCGTTAGTTACACAACAGTAAAACGAGTCACTGCTCGATATTTTTTCACCTTTTTTTCACCTTTTTTGTTGAATGAACTTAAATCACTTTGGACCAATTGATCTGATCAGCGTGTCAGCTCTTCTGTAAAAATTTTGCCTTTTGGCTTGCCTGTTAGGGACTACTTCCTTCCAACTATGATTTTGCCAAAACACAGTAGTTGTTTGCCGAGGTAAATGAGGTAAAATATATGAGATTTAAAACACGTGTTTAACTGTGCACTTGTCTAGACGTCACTTGTAAAAAGTTGGTTTGAAACAAAACCAGATATTTCACTTACAAACTAAACTAGGACTGATAAAATACAACATTTTTAATAAATGATTAACTATTAGGCTTTTTTTCAAGCACAAATATCAAAGTTTGCATGCTCTGGTTACTCAGATGTGAAAGTCTACTCTTGTTTTCTGTTTTCTATGACTGGTAACTAAATATCTCTCAGTTTTTAACTGCTGAATGGACAAAAAAGCAATCTGAAGATGTCACCTTAGGCTCTGAGGAAATGTGACTGACATTTTCTCACCGATATTAAGCATCAATTTTGTGTCAACTTACCTTGAAACAGGGAGAAAAATAATATTCCCAACAAATTTGATCAAAAATAACTGACCTTCTCTTTTTTAGTGTGATTTAACAATAAATTACCCACCAGCAGCGACTGTGCTAGCTGCTGCTGTAGCTTCTGTGGTGTTAAGCCTGTGTTGGTGAGAACACACTCCAGCAGACTGAGCACTGCTTCCTCCAGACTGGACAGGTTGTGGTACCACAGAGAGACGACTGTCTGCTCCTCCAATGACAAGCGTATGCTTAAAAAAAAAAAAAAGTAATAAAACAGCACTGGCCTCATTAACACATCGCATCTGAAAAATTCCTGCAACAAACATGATTTTGTGTTCAGATAAAACCAAACAGAAAAACTTTACGGAAACATATTCTATAGCATAACAGGAACTAAGGACTTGCGTAGATCGCCCTGTACCTGGAGTAGGCTGAGCTCAGAGCATCCAGGAAGTCTTCGCTGAGTGCTGCCCTGACACACGTCACTGGCTGCTGCAGCAGTGCATCAATGAGAGGAGCAGCCTCAGGACATGAGACCAGGGGGACACAAGCCTCGGATGTGGTTAGAATGCTGTCACATGAACACCTGCAATGAGTCACAGACACAAAATCTGCTTTATCATAAACCTCTAACTGGTCACCTTGAAAATATGTGTGCCTTGATCTTTTTTATAATACTATTCATGAATTTCAAATGATTATTAAATAATATTCTGGTATCAGCTAACAAAACTTAACTTAAACTCCCCCTAAAGAGTATAAAACAACTGTGCCCCCCTCCCAATGAATATATAAATGAGTTAACATTTTGTATTTTATGAAATAAATGAATAAATCTGTTTAACATTTTTAAAACATTTCATAGAAACATATATACATACATTCTTCTGTGAAATTTTGGGAATATTTTAAACATATTTTAAATGTGTCTCATCATTTTAACATCTTATTAAACATTTTTAACATGCTAATCATTTTACAAGTGTTAGTTTGGAAACAATTTCTTTTTCCATTTGCTATCAGCAACCTTTTGCTTATACCTTCCTCAATAGGAACAGTGACTTTGGCAGGGATGAACTTTGGAAAGGAACAAATGCAAATCATCCTTTATCTGTAGCCTTGAGCGGATGGCCTCCTTGCTTTTACTCGTGGTCAATGCAGAAAATCCACACCCATACAGGTAGACGGAGGTGAAGGGGATGAGCACTTACAGAGCGTTTTTGAAGGGGTCATTGTTGAACTTCCTTTGTTTTGTTGTACATCTCTCATTGTATGTGTAACAAATTGATCCATTTCCCTCACGTGAGCTAGCTAGCTCGATATAGATAGATATTTTCAGGTTGTTGTTTTTTGTTTTTTCTTCTTGTCCTGTGCCTCCCCTGAAGGTCTCTGGCATCCCCCAGGGGAGGCCCGCCTCACACTTTGAAAAAACCGCTGCCTTAAATGATCGCTGCCTGGGATCCTCCGGCAGGGCCCAACTAATCCTAGTTCCAAAATCAAGTCTTTTCTCTAAATTTGACCGGGCCTTTCTTTGTTAAAAAGCATTAAAATCTCTTATATGTGGGTTCTGGTCTGTAGTGAAAACAAGAAATGTGAAATATCACACACATATTTTTCACTCTTTTTAGACATTTCAGCAATCATGAAAATAACCAGCATAGTTAATAGTTAATAATCAGTTGCAGTCTCTGCCGTGCTATACCTTTTATTTCTGTCCCCCAGAGAACTGCAGCTTTTTCCGATGTTTTGCCGCAGCAGTGCCACTCTCTGAAATGCAAGAAAATGCCATCATAATTACATGCATATGTATTAATGTAGGTAAGAAAGGCAATGAAGGTTCAATACCTTTCTCAGGACTTTAAGATAGTATTCTTCAGGCGTCACATGTGTATGCTTCATTAATGCCTGTGCTGCAGCATCGTCTTCCTCTGTAGCAAGCTGACACAAGACTTTCTGTGGAGGGGGGACAACACAATGCGCAGCAGATTATTTGCAATTTATGTGTATATCTATAACAGTGGACAAGACTTTAATATAATGCCCAAACGCCACGATGCATAACATCAAAGCTAATTGGTTACTGGAATATAAGACGACTTTGTCGGCGTCACATCGTTTGAACCACATGAGTGAAAAAAAGGCATTCCAGTAAGTGAGAATGTATGGACAACATATGAGCAACTTCAGAAATGAACACTCTTTGTTGCAGAGGGCCTCTGTTTTTTACAAGCATTTTTCAGGAGGGGCCTCATCATACACTGATAAAACTGGAGTAATAAACTTAGCTGATTCTCGGGACAGAGAGACATAATGAAGGAGGGAACACTAAACTCACACTGTAAGATTCAGAGTTATAAAAGTGTTTCTCAAACTTTTTCTTGGCAGGTTCTGCTATTAAAAACATAACTAAGGGATGGCTGTCTTTTAGAGTAAAAAAAGAAAAGAAACAGGCTTATTTATGTTCAATGTCAACATTCTTAAAAAATGTATGAAAAAACTGCCACACAGCAGTTAGTGGTCAAATGATTAATAAACTGAACGGTTGGCAAGAATTTTGTTCATCGGCATCTATTCAGAGGTTTGATGAAAACCTATTACTTTGACTTTGAGATTGATTTAGTCCGCTCTATTTGACCACAATAAGTTGATCCGCTGGTAGAAGTCGGAAAGTGTGATCCAAGAGAAACAGCCGAGGTCTCACATCTTCAACGCACATCTGTTTTTACAACTCCAATGAACCAAAAACAAAGACATATCCACATCACTAAGAGCACACCAAAAAACACAAATCCCTTTTAAACTCTAGATGAAAGGAGATCAACAAGAGATGAGGAGAGAAGGAGATTGAGAGTGGCATGATATGTCAAAAGAGGACAAAAAACCAAAACGAGAAAGGGGGAAAAACCAAGATCCCAGGCAGAGGAGCGCTGCAGTGCTGTTGGTGGAGTTGTGTGGTTTCATTGGCCGGGCCCTCCAGCATGCCAAGATGCTTACCCTCCACACAGTCTTACAAAACAACCCAATCACTACCATCTGAGCGCCCTCAAACCCTGCACATTGAGTACATACAAAACCAATCACACTTATCCCACCCTTGGTAAGGAGGCACAGTGGGGCTGGGGGATAAGAGAAGGAACGAAGGCTGGTTAGAAGGAATGGCAGAGAAAGAGTGGAACGCACTGCGAAGGCTGCATTTGGTGCAGAGAAAAAGGGTGTGGTCACTGGAGGAATGGGATGGAGGGCAAATGGACAGATGGATGGCAAATACTTGAGGGCAAAAGTCATCTTTCTCTCACAGAAAAACAGCAACCAGGCTGGCTTTGGGGGCTTGGACATGCTCCTGCCACAGAAATTATCCCTCCATAAATCTAAAATTAAAATGGTGGATGTAGAAAAATGCACAAGGCAAAGCCTTGGGAAAGTTTTGATGGGTGCCTGTTAACAATTACTAAGCCATGATTGAATTCTCCCAAAAACCATGAAAGTCTCAAGTGTAGTCTCAGAGGGTCCAAAAGAGCAGAGAGATGAATGAGGGAAAAGGGTAAAAAAAAGACTATGGAGACTATCAAGCAAAAATGATGAAGTTGTCAGCGAATCAAGCTCAAACATGGTGTGCTGACAGCTCGTTCATTTAACAAATTTTTTACTTCCCAATCTGTAATTTTTGACCATATTATTTTGTAATTATGATGACATGAATGATTCACGAGGCTTACTTATAAATGGAAAATCAGCAGAATATATATATATATAATGAATAGATCAATATCTCTTGATGTCTGTGTGTCAAGCATGAAAAAAGCGATTAGCTTGGCTTAACATAAGAAAATTGATATGGGGGGGTGAGGGGGTGTTGTTTCCAGCCTGGCTTTGTCCTAAAAAGGCATCTATTAGTACCTGTAAACCTTGTTTTTTATATAATCCATTCAAAAAAACAGAAAAGCAAAAAATTGAAAAAGTATGGTTTGATAGTGTAACTTTTTGTTTAACAGCACCAATTTACAGTCTACTCAGTCATGACATAACTACAAAAACAAGATGAGAAATATGGGCATTTTCTAAAATGTCAAACTATTCCGTTAAGTTAAATGAAGACAATAAAGAAATATAAATAATGATTTAGTGAGTCAGATTTACAGAAAGAGAGGTACTGTACCACCCAAGAGGAAACAGAAAGATGGAAAAAAAAACAAAACAGCAACATAATTTTCACAAAGACACTTTTATCTCCACATTAAAACACAGTGTAGCAGTCAGTGTTGCCAAAGAGTCCAAAACATGTCTCAAAACTATAAAGATGTCAGTGGCTTCAGGGCCTGTGGATTTACCCTGTTTGAGTCAGTAAAGATACACGTCAAAGATTAAGCGCTCAAACCGTCCATCCTCCGGCCCTCTAATATTAAACTCTCATTCTTTACTTATCTGTCATCTCCTAAAAGATCATGCCATGTTACTGCAGCACTGTGTGGTCCTCCTGCTAGCACAGGATGTAGAGACACAGACCGATTGAGCTAATGACTATATGACATAGCCTGCAGCCATGTGGCTATACCCCACATTCATCAAATCCAGTGAGAGCACTCAGATGTGGAGAGGAGAGGCAGACAGGGAGGGGCAGAGGGAAGACATGAGGGAGAAAAGGCAAAACACTTTGCACACTATCATAATTTAAAGAAAAAACGACATGTGGCTTCTAACAGTATATACAGTAGCGGTAAAACACGTGTTTTTGCATAAATACACACAAACATATGTGAGCAACATGCACAAACTAACACAAAAACAGTATTTAGTTGCCACTTAGGACCAGATCATCAGTCTATTATGGAGGGTGCAAGGAAACAATGTTGGGGAGCAAGATCAGACAGAGCTAACAAAAAACCGGCTGCATTCTGCATTCCAGGGCGGCACAACACAGACACTGAGAGCCACAGAGACAGACCATCTCTGGCCTAAAACCATACATCTGCCCTGCTCCCCCGGGACGGGATGAGCTGTGCTGAATAGGTTTTTCTGTGCTTCCCACCATTCCTGTCATTTTGTGGGGACTTGAAGTTTCTTTGGAAAAGAAGAGGAGGAGAATGAGGAAGAGTTGCAGATTTGGTCATGAGTTTATTGCTCCTGCGCTCTTTGGACACTTTCATCCGTTAGGGCCCCTAATGCAATTTTACTGTTAGTGGATCCAGTGAAATTCTTCACTCATTGGAGTAGAACCTAAACATTCAGCTATAATAACAATCTTGCTGTGTGAAACGTAAATAAAAGCACAGTGCATAACTGGCAAACTTGTTAACAGAGACGCAATAGTGAACACAACGTTACAGAATGGATGAATTCGTGACATGGACAACAAAGAAAACAGGTGATGCAGTGCCAGCAGAGGAAAAACAAGACTGACAGACGGTAAGCAACCGAAAAGCCAGACGAAAAGAAATGTGACGAAGATTATCTTGCATTTGGATTCATGATGAGGGTGATGGGGGCAGAGGAGAGACCTGTGTGTGTTTTGTGTCTTAAACCGCTGGCAGCAGACAGCATGGGTCCCAACAAATTAAGAGGACACTTGAAGACAACACACCCTAGTCACGTCAACAAGCCATTCGACTTTTTTATTTGCACAGACTGCAAATTGGCAAAGTAAGCAAAGTAATAACACAACTCTACTTTGATTCTCCATATTTTTGAACAGTTGTTATAACGCTATGCTTGATCTAGTACTTGATGTTTTTTCAATACAATTTAAACTTCTTTCGTTACCATTTTATTATCTTCCATACACAATCATGACTATCACTTGTTACCAATCAACCTGTATAACTTTGCTTTTTGAACATTTCAAAACTTTGCCAGTCTTTTGTTTCCCCTGCCCCAACTTAACAAAATCATTAAATGACAAAATACAATAAATATATCGTTTTTGAACTTCATCAGTCGAGAACATGTGAGAAAGAATCCACAAATGATTAAATACTGTGCTTTTGTATTCATGGTTTACACAGCATACATATGTTTTTGCAATAAGGGTTGGAACTACTACTTAAAAATGATGAAAATAGAATTTAACAATAAACTTTTTCAAATGTTCATCAAGGATAAAGGCAATTCTTGATTATGTGTGGGTAAACATAAAAGGAGATACTGACTACTTTTATTATATTCAGGGTTCTCTGTTATTTGAGAAAGCATTGTACACAGTTCAGTTTATTTCAATTCAATTTAAATCACTGGAATTGTCTGCACAATAATGTGCAGGAACATGTGCAAACAAAACAAAGGATGCAGCTCAAGAAGACAGTGCAACGGGGTGAGGGAGTTCACATATGGACATACATTCCAATGATAAATGTGTAATAACTTGTTATGAAAAAGTTAGTGTATGCCTGAGTTACATAAGAGAGCTGTGCAAGTGGTTCCAAATCTTTGCAAAATTTATTCTCTCATCAAACCTTAAAACCAACTGTTATTGCCAAAATCTAACCAAGGCAAATAAATTTTATCTAACCATCCACAAGCTCCTCCTTTCAGCAGAAATAAAGGACAGGAAAATGTGTGAATGCAAAGTGATTTCTTAAAGCACTGAAGGTAGACCAATATGGAAGCCATGATATATCCACTTTTCTAAACATCATCCTTTTTTTTTTTCAATAAACAATTTTACTGTACGTGTAACTACAATTGGAAATCTGTTAATGATCCCGACATCCCTGCACAGCCACACACCATATACATAGACACATACCATAGAAAAACTCGCAGCCATATTGTGGACACAAATTCAACCACACACACGCACTCTGTTTCCCCTCTTGTGGGTCAAAGACCATCTGGCAAATTGGAGGTTTACTTTCAAGGCACTGTTTTAATTAGCAAGATGTTTTATTAGATGAGAAATTAATCAAAAGAATACAAACACTCAGTTAATCTGGCAAAAATGTGAAGGTTCCTCATTGTTTGTCATAAGACATCTGCGTGAACCCTCTCAAAGTTGAAAACGTCAGAATCTTTTCTTCCCTCGGTTCTCTCCCACTCCTTTGAGTGTGTGCCTTGAAAACGCACAGTGAGCGAGATCAACCAACTGTAACATAAAGGCCGATACTTCTCCGGTGACAAGAGAGGCAGTGAAACAGTCGATTTTAATTTGCTTTCAAAATATGTTCTACAGTTTTGGGCACGGAGGGCTCGGACTAACAGAGACCCAATTTCCCTCATTCATCATCAGCGTCCCACTGGAGAGCAGACACACAGGGCTGTGAGGGAACTCCTATTAAAAGTAAATTAGAGAGAAAATCTCTTCAGCAGCCCAAAGGCAGTCAAAGACAGACACTTTTTAGGAGTGTTTGCTGAATGAATGATCTAATTGGGACATACACAGCAAACAGATCAGGCCTAGAAAATATGAGAAAAGTCACATGATGGATGACTAGCAGAGAGTTAAATAATGTTTTGAAAGGGTGGAACTGTAGCTTGATTTCTAAATAAATATTTTAAAAGAGTTTTTGCCTCCATCTTTTCCAGCTTCATGCAGTAATGATTGCTTTGATAATCTCCGTGCAAACACACTTGCTGGGTCCAAATGACCAGTGAAACCACAGCATGCACAGACTTCATGTGGCATCAGCATACAAATGTCTATGTTTGACAAAAGTATTTTTAGAGTCATGACAGAGTTTGTTCTCTTACCATAGTGTTGTCGTCCAACTTAACCCAAAGCAAATAAATCTGCACTGTACCTCCTCCTTCTGTATTTTAAGGTTACAGTATGAGCTTCCATTCTTTCTCTGTGACAATCAGAATGAGTCTCTATGGCACTAAGTATTAAGAATGTGAAGTACCAAAAACAGGCCCTTAAAATCTTGGACAGAGCTACAGTCTGGTTTACCAGTGATTTTATTGGATATTTCCTGATTTGTGTAAGAATTTTGTAAATTTCAGACAGTATTTTATGTAAAAGTTCTTGTTTATCTGTTTTGTATAAAAAGTAATTTTAAAACATATTCTTCAACATGAGGTTAATATTATATAGAGACAATGATGTACTTTATTGTGACTCATGTCAGAATATTTTAAAGGATAAGCCCTTTTTCTTCTTTTGTATTTTTGGATATTCTGTACTTTTATTAGAGAGATTACAGTAAAGAGATGATAGAAAATAAGGGCAGAGAAAGAAACAGTGAAAGATGAACAACTTATGCCCAACCATTAACGGCAGTGTTGTTGCAGTTTATGGTTGGCATCTCAACCCCCATTTAACCAGGGTGCTACAGCCATGAATGTACCTTAATCCTTCCCTCAATTTCAATTTTGAGAATTTCAGAAAGAAAAAAAAGCAGATAAGAAAGTTAATCAGTAATGACCATATAAAAATTAATCGCAAAGAGGTTGAAAGTGGCATGTACACACAATCACAGATCACGTCCTCAAAAGTTATTGACATATATTTTAAAAATCAGTATTATAAGTCCACTTAATTGATTTAGTCAACATTCTCTATCAACAGAAATAGAGAAAGTGCAGTCCATACCTGTATCCACTGGTTGGCTTTTCTTTCCACAGCATTGCCTGGATGCTCCGAGTACAGTCCCCACAGACACTCAAACAACAGTCTTCTGCTGGAAACTGCAGAAAAAACAGCAGGTGTGATATTTTTATACATCTCTATAATGAGGGTAGAGTTCTGAAATAATATCAAAACTCTTAAATATATTCAATGTATCACAATTCATTCACAGGAACCTGATCCATTCGCTAATAAGGGTTTAAGAAGGTGTGCTCACCATCAGCAGTCACACAAGGGTTCCAGCACAGTCGACCAAGAAACTGGCCTAGAAAGGGAAATTTCTTCATGGTCTCTGTTGTTGAAGTCTTAAGGACAGAACAGACACAGACACAGATAGAAGAACATGGATTTAATACTCTGAATGTTTTTCATTTTGAATACTTTTACACATATGACCATCCTCACTTAGACTGGGGGTTCCCAAATGTCTTAGCCCACCACCCCCAAAAATAACTGTGCCAGTGACTGGGGACCCCCATCGACCCTGGAGGGGGCCAATAACACTATTAGGCCTATGCAAAGACGAGGATTAATACAACACAAAAGAACAACAGCCTAACAGCCAAAATATTATTTTATAGTATTTTAGGAAAGAATATAACCAGAATTTATTCAATATGCAATATCAAATTATTTTAAAACTGCATTGTTTTTTTTGGAAGGCATCTCCCTACCCCCACTTTGGGAACCACTGACTTAGACTACAATCCTAGCTTTCTTGCCCATAATAAGCACATCCACAGATGCACAGTACAGTGCTCATGCAACACCTTTTTTTCCTGTGCTTTGGTCATGTTTCAGTTCCCACTAAAGTGTCAGTAGTGAGAGATACACAGTGCAGAACCAGGCTCTGGCCAAGGGTGCTATAAATGTGCGGGTTTAAGTATGTGTGTCTGTGCTTGTTTATCCATCTCAAAACAATACACCATGTGATTTACTCCGCCCCAAAGCCAATTTAAACAACAAGAATGTTTAAAGCCACAGCAGATGCTGCATTTATAAACTTGAATAACCTTTAATTTGGACTTTCTACACGTGTCATTTTAAAAACATTTAATTTCAACAAAGACATTCACTTGTAAAAATTTTAGACTAAAGATTTGGAAAGATTCTAATAATATTTCAGGGAGCTGGCTGAAATTAATGTAATCATAAATAGAGTAATTTATAAAAAAAAACAGACTAAAGCTGGACACATTCTTATTTATTTTAAATCAAAACCAAACAAAATGAGATTTTGCAGTTCAGCAGATCCAGAACCAACTAATTTGTTTTTTAAAGTTTATTTTGACAAAACATAGCACAATTGTCAGGGAATTACTGACATTATCTATGCTTGTCGAGAGTAAAATATACAAAGATTCAAGTAAAGCGAGGGCCTGACACAAAGCCTCAATCTTGATGTAGACTGTCAAAATATTTTCTGATTGGGGATAACTGTTAATACTGTACAGCATTGTTTTAATCCCATCTAATCATATTCTTGGGCTTAATGAAACAAAAAAGAGCACAACATGTTTTACAGTAAAATGACTGCAGTGGAAAAAACAAAAAACAGAACAAAGAGGTGACGGATTACTTCAGTTTACAAGCATGTCTGCACACATGTGCATGAATCATGTTTATGAGCATTTACTGTATTACTTTGTTTTATCCCATATTAACTGACTATGTCATGTATTTGGAAGCTCTTGTGCTGGATGATCATGATCTGATATGATCCTACAATGTGAAAAAAAAAACATGGGACACTGATTTACACCATTATTTAGTGTTTGGTGGGTTTAAAAAGATTCCTCCTTTCTTGTCCGGTGCTTTTCACTTGGTATCATTATCCGATCAACCTTACTGACATGACTGCCAGTCATGCAAACATACTTATGTACACAGGCCTCATTTGGGTTAGAATTAAAGGGCACTTTTAAATCACCACTCCTGGCAGTGAAAATTATTTACAAAGTCAGTTGTGTCTTCTAGGAAAAAACAAAACAAAACAAACTTTTATTAGAAAAATGTTCACTTGGCATTAGCAGTTTACTGTGGGGTTGTTTTTAGGGATGAGGAAAAGAAAAAAGGGAAATGCTAAACAATAACAGGTTGTTGTTTTATGCACTTTTCATCAGAAATAATCAGAGAGCACTGATCAAACTGGGCTTCAATGTAGCACTAATTTAAAAGGAAGCTGTTGAGGTAACTAACGCCTATAGGTTCAAAATGAGCATCAGACAGACCAGGAGACTAACTCAACTTACTCAAGTGGATGAGATCACCATTAATGGGAAGCAGAATGGTAATAGGCCAAGCAGAGTTTCTCTAAATGCCCCCGGTGTGTCCCCCCACAACTCCATCAATGCTGGCTGGAACACTGCCCTCAGCCTTGCTATCAATCCAACAACACACGGTAAACATTGCGCGGGAGTATACATGTGCACTTGTGTGTCAGTGATGCAGCAGAAGAGGAATGTTCATTTAAAATGAGAACTTTACTAATGCTTTGTGACTGCAGGAATGCTCATAAGAATGAGCAACAGAAAGCAATTATCACTGACTTTCAAGGCCAAATCACCATCAAAGCCTTGTCAACATTGTCCCTAATTACAAATGAGCTTGAGACGATGTATCTTGTCTTGATTAGGGACAGACATCTCAAACAGAAGTAACTGATTATGTGATAGCCGGGGAGGCAAATGGGACAAGTTTATGGACGAGGATGAAGAGAATTCAGGAACGACTCCTGCATCTGACATCACTGAATCACAATCACAGTGGCCCTGAAAATTAAACAGCAATGTTACTATGGTGAGAACATAAATATACATTTAATTATATTGTCACGTTCCCTACAACCTGCATGCATTTTTTATCTTACTTGAAGGAGCAGGACTCTCCAAGCAACTCTTTCCCCACAGCCCTCACCCTCCCACCCTGTGCTGACAACTAAACTGAATGATCATACTTAATAATAGGATTAATAAGATTTTTGCACTACATACCTATGTCTTTTCCTTGATACAGATATTACCTATCACTGTACTTTACACTATGTGTAAAAGAAGGGCTGACTATTTTCAGCTATTTACTCATGCTTTAATTGTGAAAAACTTAAGCCAATAAGAATACATGTTCTCTGACTCTGAAATTATCATGATTGGCTGAAAATACCCTGAAACAGTGTGAATACTGAACTTAGCCTGATCACACAGCACACAGAGCCACAGAGAGGTGCAGAAGTATGGTGTTCTTTCAGACCATCTTAATTAAAGGTTATTATGGACTCTTAGCACAATGACACCAAAGACAAACTGTATACTCAAACTGCTTTTACTTTACCATGCACTATACTATGCAGTGTTTAGTTGTTTTGCACAATGACAATGAACTTGAAACCTACGGTGGCCCTGAAGGTCAAAAACACAACAACATTTCATGCAACACAACAACATTACAGAAAACACTAAAATTTCACAAAACACAACATTACACAAAACACAACAACACTTCACAAAACACTTTAACATTTCACAAAACAAAACATTTCACAAAACACAACAACATTATGGATTACGGAAATGGTAGGGACAACATTTCTTGTTTCTGATTAGACAGAACCCAACAGTGCAAAGTCATTTCCTGTTTCTATTACATACTACTCAGCTGTGTCCCTGCATGAATTTTAAACTAAGTTGGAAAGAATGGAAGACAAGATGGAAAAAATAAAGGAATGTCTTGACAAAGGACACACATATAACGAAATACTCAACATGGTTTCAACCCATTGTGATATTAACACGTCCCCTGGAACCCTGAAAACACGGTTGAAAGAGTTTGGACTGAGGAGACGGGGCAACTACTCTTCAACAAATGTAGTCAGAAGGGCCATCACCTCAGAGCTGCACGGACCTGGGGCCTCTACTAAGAAGCACGTCCGACACGACCCGGATCTCTTTGGGTTACCCGGCTTCACTAAGCCTAACAAATGCAGTCACGCTAAGCAGTCACACGACGGTGGTTAGGTCAACCCAGGTTTTCCCAGTTGAGATAGGAGCAAATTCACATAAAAAGGGGTGGTGTTTGCAGCATATGACCAATCACAAGCATGGACAAGTCCACTGGTAGTAGAGTGGTGTACTACACAATGGAAGAGCAAACTATATGAGAAAATGTGAGGACTTTAGAACTTTAATACAAGCAAAAAGCATCACAGTTGCTGCTACAAAGTGCAGGTAGGAGTGTTGGCAAAAAATTTCTGACTGTGTGAATGCGTAAGTTACAGTATGCTAATAGGTTTATAATGTATATTCTCACTTCTATCATTGTTTTATAATTGTGTGTTTTGTGTTTTAATACATGCATTTTCCATGAAACAAATAGGAGCAGCACTCCTAATTTCATTGTCTGCCGAGTTTACAATGGCATTAAAGGCTTTCTGATTCTGATTTCTAATATTACTGCCCCACGAGTAGGTCTGACTATATCTGTCTACACTTGTGTAATCAAATACAGATACTTTCACTTGCGTAATTAAATAAATGTGATGCTCGAGTTCAGTTTAATCAAAAACAAGAAGTGTTGTCCCTACCCTTTCCATAATCTGTGATGTCGTTGTGTTTTGTGAAATGCTGTGTTTCGTCAAATGTTGTCGTGTTTTATAAAATGTTGTTGTGTTCTCTGTAATGTTACTGTGTTTTCCATTATGTTGTGTTTTGTGAAATATTGTTGTGTTTTTGACCTTCAGGGCCACTGTGGAAAGCAGGTCTGTAATACTACAGCAATGGTATAGTGACCATGATAAAGAACTCTATTGGTGCAAAACAATATGTAAAAGCAGATACATACATGCATGCAGACATTATTATTATTATTATTTTTTGAATGTGCTCATTTGCTTTCTTGCCTTGAGTTTATTGAGAAGGTCCATACCACACTCACATCTGTCCTATATAAAGCTGGAGCTAGCAGTGGGTTTGTTTAGCGTAGCATAAATATGGGAAACAAGGGGAAACAGCTAACCTGGTTCTAACGAAACATAAGGGAAAACTCACCAGCACCTTTTAATATGACAAATAGACAAGTTCAATCTGATTTGTTTAATCTTACAAAAAACTACTTATGTGTTGGACAATTTCTTGGCCAGGCACAGTAACTTTTGTAAATCTGTGCTAGTTGCCTGGCCAACCTCACGTTGATGACAAGATTTCAGGAAGTTACTTGGCCAGTTTAACATGAACTCCCTGCAGATGGCAAGTTATAATTTCTACATTTTGCGTCTTAGATTAAACAAGTAAGATAAAACAACTTGTTTTAGTTAGTGTTAGTAGTAGTAGTAGTAGTAGCAATAGCAGTGGTAATGATAATAGTTTATTACCTCCAGACAGAAAAAGTCTAATTGCTGCTTAGCTATGTTGCTGATTACAGAATGGACAGACATGAGAGAGTGATAGATCATCCTATAAAACTCTTCATAAGAGAGCAAATCAGTAAGTTTTACACAAAAAACTGTCATGTTGTTGTTTCAAGTGCAATATTGAAAAAGAAAACCTCTTCCACTTCCTAACAAAGTGTAAACCAGGTAATTAATCATAGCTAAGAGCACTTCTCGGGGCATGAGCCACAAGAAAGTTGTTAAGTCATCAAAGGCTGCAAAGTGCTGCCAAGAAGCAGGGTATCCTCAGCTGGTGTTTTATGAGCCCACTGCCAGTAAAGGATTTCAACCTAATTAAGATAAACCATTCTTTTCTCTTTCTTTGTATCTGTTCCATCATTCTACACGTGCTGACACCTCTGCATGTCATATACACCGAATGATGCTAAGAGCTAAGGAGACAGACAGATACAAATAACAGCCAGTCAATGCTCCATCTAATGAAAACATCTATGACAAGTTGCTTACGCAGCAACATACTACAAAGTTAGACATAATGAGTGATTTTCACATCACTGAGGTGTTACTTATAACATACAAACCGTAAAGAATGACAAATTAAAATCTTGACTTTAACACTAGCAAAAAAGAGATTTTCATGAGGAAAAAGTACAAGAGACAAGTACAAGAGAGACGTGAGGAAAAAAGTAGAAAGACAGAGGGTGCTCAGGCCAAAGAGCGTGAAGGCAGAGGAGGCAAATTCATAGTAACAAATATCTCACAGTATTGCTCCCCTCCTGTCCTCTGCCCCCTTCCCACATTTGCTGGACCTGATATGGGGATACATTAGGTTAGCGCTGGAGGTCCCAGTGCGGCTATTACCTGACTAACTCAACACTGCAGCACTGCCAGCCAGACATACACAGCCTCTGTACAGCACAGAGCAGCCTCTGTTAGCAGGACCCTACCAATGCTGGACTTCATGTTCAAACCAAGTGTGTGTGTGTGTGTAGTAGTGTTTGAATTATCTTAATGCTTCATTAATCAGACAGCTGTTTGGCCTAACTGATTAACTAATTCAATTCATTAGGTAAGGTGCGTTGCGTCTGTAAAACAGACGTCTTATTGGATACAAACCATTTTATTGGACTTAGTCATCCAGATCTCAGATCTTTCCTAGTATTGTGATGAGACTAATTAAAGAGAGCAGAACTTTTCACGATATCTCACCTCGTTGTTGATGTGTGTGAGGAGTTGCTGAAGGAAATCCCTTAGTTTGGTCAAGTGCAGGCAGGTCTCTCTCTGAGTGTCTGGGCTGCCAGCCTGTCCCCAAGCCACTGCTTTGTCCAACCAGAACTGTATTTCCTGGGTGTCCAACAGGGGTTCTGCTGTTTGCTGGAGCTGGATTGGAGGCTGCAGCTGAGACATTTTGCAGCTCGTCCAGGTGAGATACTTGAAATCTTAAGTGAAAGAAAGGACATGATCATCATCATTTGGCCTTAATCATCTTTATCTTGTAGCTATCAGTCAATGTCAGCATAGTTACATTGTGATTTTTATATCAGAAAATATTTTAATGCACATCAGCTTCCCCAGGTGTGTAAATGAATGGTCTGATACATATTAAAATGCAGCCTCTGAAATATGTTGTTACGGAAAATCTCTTTTGCGTATCTGCCAAAATATGAACCAATCAGCCAATGTAACTGTCAGGCTATTTTATCTGTACGTGTGCGGCCACAAATCATGCCCCGTCTTTTATTAGAGCAAAACAGGATAATACAATATTAATTGGACGTAATAATGCAAGGAAAATAAACTTAAGCAGAGTGAGTTATTCTGGTCATGTTAAGCTCTTATTATCACAATCGAACAATCAAACTTTTAAGCTCCTGGCGATCAAACCCTCTCACACACTCATGAAGGCCTACTGAGAAATAAACAGCACATTCTTTAACTTTTATGATGATGAAGACAAAAACACGGGGGGCAGATCGCAAGGGTGTTTGTGAGGATGTGTTTCATGTTTGTGTATGGCCCAAGTATGGTGTGTGTGTGTGTGTGTGTGTGTGTGTGTATTTGTTGTTTTTTCACCATAATGACAGGTCTGTGCAAGACACCACAGGGTTTTGTTTTATGATCACCTCGCTGCACATGATTTGTTTAATGTCTTGCCATCATCTCTGCTGGAAAGCCCCTATGGCTCGCTGATGTGAATATATAAATACTCATTTTCAGGAAGGAAAAAAAGCCCGGCCAAATTAGGAACAAACGACTCTTGTTGACTTGTGTTGGGGGCTCAGTTTTCAGTAAAGTAGAGGTGGGAAAAAACCGCAAGCTGAAAACTTAAGTCTCAGACAGTCTCACCCACTATCTCTATCACACACAGACAGCTACATGAAGACGCAGGCATGTCTACTGTACTTATATAAAGTTTTTAGTCTAAATGCATGCATATGAACACACTCGACAGCAGCTCTCAAGTTGGCTGAACACATTCTGGAGCAGGAACGAGATGTGACTGGTCAAATATTATTTTTGAAGATTTGTTAAACAAAGTTTGTGGACTTTGGGTAAGGGTGAGTTTGCTGTTCCAATTATGAGATTGTTGACATTATTTTTGTATAATCAAATAAGTTCAACATCACTTTCTACAAATCTACCTATGTAAGCTTCAGTATGTTATATTTAAGAACACCTGGATTAAATGAGACTAATTTAATTGCTGCCGCAATAATAGCTAATAAAAGGAACTTATGTGAATAAATATTTCTGTATTACATTGCTCCTGCAATTCGCAATTTTTCACATGCCCACATGCAACAACAATTGATGCACACCTTAATAAATGAGCAGAGAAACACAATGAATCCATACAGGCTATAAAGTCTCATTTAATAGTTTGAAGAGTACTGAAACTCTGTGAACACTGTAGACATGGGACGATATGAAAATTTAATGTCACCATTATCCTGTCCAATATTGCATTTTTCGATATTATCCCGATAATGAAGTATTCTTAAAACCTAAACTAATAAAAACCTAAATTGAACTTAAACACACTGAAAAATTATTTGGGTAATGTATTTTTATTGCAGCACAGTGAAAACACACATTTTCTCAAGAATCTTAAAGAAGTGGCCTAATCATTACTATTAAGGCCTTCCAACACAACTAAAGGATTAATAAATAGTGGTATCCTCACCTCCCTGTTCTTTTTTTTTTTTTGGAATGTTATATGGTTGTAAATAGTTATATTTGCACATCTTATTTAACTTGCTTTTGGGGGTGGATACAATTTGCAAACCAAGCTTCCAGCCATGGTGACAGGTTTACATACAATTCAAAATAAATCAGGAAAAATACATAGGGTTGTACGTCAGTGAGCTAGACAGCTTTTTCAAGCCTATCGTGTGAGATCATTCACAATAATCTCCAGTCAAAATGATCCCAATAATGACAATTCAGGATAATAAAATTATTGTGAATGTTTTTTGATCCCGATACAAGACAATATCAATTATTGTCCTTATCCATGGGACATTGTGCACAGCTAAGTCATGGCTTAGCTTTCATCTGATCTCTTTTAAAAGGGTTTTCAATAATGCCTGCCTGTGATAAGGTAAAAGGCTGGTCCTTTGTGCACTATATGACATGTTAAATACAGCCTGAGCAAATAACCCCTATTGTTCCATTTCTTCATTTAAAAAAAAAAAAAAAAAAAAAAAATCATCTTCTCATCTTCTTTGAATTTCCACAAAATCCTGTTTTCACCTTGAATATTGCTGAAATTTTAAAATCTAAGTGAAAAAACATTTAGTTAACAACATGTAAAACAGTAAAGAAGCAACTTCTGAAGTGTCTATACTAAAAAATGTTTGATATTTTTGACTGATAATGTATTTTAATTAACTCTCTATCAGAACAGTTGTTGATAAAAATTTCTATCAATTGACTAATCAATCAATCAACTAAGCTTTAGGACAAACCTTTATCTTAAAAGAGATGCTTTTCTCCAGGTGAGAAACGTCAAAGATTCATAGTGTGAGACACAAACAGTTGATCTAAAGTCTCTACAGCCACAGAGACCTCCTATCTGACGACTCAAGAAATTACTACCTTTGAGGTATCGATCACAAACACCTTGGCTGCTTGAATGGATAAACATACAGAAACAAAAACACATTATTTAAAAACCATTACAATAATTTAAAAAAAAATCTACGTGCTCCTTTTTATCTGGCAGTTTCAACACATATACGTTAACTTTAACTGGCTTAGAAAACGTTTGGGTGCAACAACTACACCACACCACAGGATGACAGTATTTCATCCCCTCTACTGTAGCAGCAAATGGCCATACAGCTTAATTTGAAGATTTAAAAAAGAACGACAAAAATTCAACTGCTGCGTGTCAGCTAGCGCCACTATGACTCCTTGAACACACCTGCGTTTAGCCGTTCTCTGCAACGAGCTGCCGTTATTTTAGCTGTTAGCGAGCTAGCAATTTTATCACTATAGTCGTACAACTGTCACCTACAATAGCATAAAAAGTACACTTACATGTGGACAAGACGCGTGGATATCAAAATGAAATCTGTAAGAAGCAGAGGGCAGCAGTGCCCATTAATTCTACATAATTCAGACAAGAAGAAAACTCTCCGTTCCGCGAGGTAAACAGACTGAACTTCCCTCCTCTCCTGGAGTTCCGTGTATTGAGGGAGATTATTGGCTGAGGGGCGCACCGCCCACACCCGTCCTCCTGACAATGCATGCTGGGAAAAAATGAGTTTCATGGCTGTACAGACAGCACCAGAGACTGTCTGAGAGTTCAAGAAGAAAGCTCCTCTCAGAAGCCATTTACTAACACAAATAAAATATTATTAAATTATTTATTTATTTATTATTAGCTATTTCATTAGCTGGTTGTCAAAATGTAAAGCAAGGCAAGGTATGCATGCAATAAACATTCTGTAGGTTAATCAATAGGTTTATTTACAGTGCTTTAAATAAAAAAATACCAGGTGTTAAAGAGACACAAAGGGACAGGTCTATAAAATATTCATAAGAGTTATTGTAAAAGAAATATAACTTAATACTTAAAAAACTCAAATAAACTGAAACTGAAAAAAACAGAAAATAACTAGAAAATTTTCAATAAGTTAACCCAAAATTAACTGCATTTCAAAACAATCTGAAAACAAAAAAGGCTTGATTTTAGAGATATTTTCATTAAAAAAAACATATAATAACATATAAATATGTGTGGCATATAACAACACTGCGAATAATGTTCTAAAAATGAACAACGGTTAAATGAGAGTCAGCTATGGGGTGTGCACTCCATAATTCTCAGGTTCTTTGTCATATAACTAGCAAAATAAACCTATTTTGTAATTCTGTCTCCAAACAAAGTTGCCTGAATGAATTGTCTCTTTCTAAAAAGAAATAATAATTTCGAAAGAATAGATAAAAGAAATTTTATCCATGTAAAAGCTGATTCACATGTATTTCAGATGGATGCTTTTCAAATATTAATTAAATTTTAATGGAATAATTAAATTAGCAATTTCACATTGTCATTGTGTTAGAATTTGAAATGAACAGTTTGACTTATCTTGCTGGCCTTAGTTTTTTTTTTTTTTTAAGATAAACCCTTTATCAACTGATAAGTAACCCAAGGGTCCTTAAAAGATTTCGTAAATACCTGAAACAATGACTGTGCTGTCTCAGAGTGTGTGCGCATTTTGCATTTTGAAAATCTCCACCCTTTCTCTGCATATATGCGTGTTTATGTATGTTTTTACATTCAACTATGAGGGTGTATGGGTGTGTGTCACGCATGTCAGGGGTGAGGGTCCAGAGGGTGAAACAGAGTGCATACCATAGCCAGGAATTCAGGGGTCCGGAGTGTGTCCCTTTGGAACCCAAAGCAAACTTTGAGGGGTTCCTTACCAGCCTGCATGGCTCAAACTGACAAATCACCAAGAGGCTCCAGTCAGACTCAGCAGCTCAGCACACTGCACCAGGAAACGCTTGTTTAGACACACACAATGTCATGTGTGTTAGTCTGTGCATGTGTATGTGTGTGCATGAGAAAGACACTGTAAGCACACACGCACATTTTTTGTTTCTGTGCCTCAAATATGCCCCTCTCGTGCATGTGTCTGAGTGTGGTCAGATGTGGTGGCCGCTGTTAATACGTCGTTATACCAATTGAATACTGCTAAATATACATGTACAGGCCATGGTATGCACTGTATGTGTGCACAGTATGAAAGTTACAGTGAGGCAGTGCAGTCTGTGAGAAGGGGGAAAGCGTTTAAAGTGGTCGGGTGGTTCCACATTAGACATCAGAATTTTTGTGGTAGGAAAGCGCAGGCCTGTGGATGTGTGTGTATGAACTGGCGGGAGTGTTTGTGTGTGTGTGTGAGTGTGTAAGTGCTTGTGTGTGTGCAGGTGTGTGCACATATTGGATGTGTGTGTGTGTCCTTTTCTCCATTTGGTGCTGGTCGTTGGCTTCCCAAATAGAACATGGAAATTGTGTACAAACGTCAGCGAGGTGCAACATCTTTTTTTGATTCTCTGAAGTTTTCCTTTAGAATGTATTTCACCACATCTGCTTGAAACTGTCAGCAATCACTATTTGTTTTCTAAGATTAATTCATACACTCCATTAAGCTTTTGGCTACTGTACTTGCAGCCTGCTTTGATTCAGGGTGATATGGAAAAGAACCGAGTCGTTCACGTCATCCCCTACCATTCCTTATCATATGTTGAGTCAGTGAAGTTAGGCTGTATCTAAAGTTGATGTTTCACAATCATTTTTTTCTTTTAGTTTTCTTAAAAAGATTTTCATCTTGCAATTAATAAAATGGTATTTTTCTCCCAAATATGTGTGCAATGGGATTGTCTTTTTCTAAGGTAAGGTTATTTGTAAGAGCCTCAAATAGCTGTAATTTTATATAAAAACTTATGACTTTACAAAAACATTTACATCTCTGGCCCAAAATTGACACACACAGACATATAAACACTCACTTAACCTTAATTACACACATTTTATGAAAAAAAACCCTTAAATTGTTCCTGAAGCTGGATGAAAGAACCTTCACGTAACATATTTATATTGGTGTCTCCATCAGTAAAAGTCCAGTGAAGGCAGCAGTTAAAATCATAAGGCGCTGGCCCAGGTTCACCGTCAGCTCCACCCTGGCTGCCCGCCTGAGCCAACATGTAGGTCAACCAGGGCTAGGTCTCTCCACATGCAGGGTGCTGTTTGTGTGTGTGTGTATGTGCCTAAGTCTTGTAAAAACATCAGCATATGGGTTTGGAACAACGTCCATCGCAATACTCGAAAAAACGAGAGAGAAGGAAAGAAAAACCACGGCAAAAAACTTGAGAGAGTGTGGTTTGATGCCCAAAGTGGAAACCCACACACTGATGTTTTTGTGTGTGCATGCGAATGTTTATGCATGTGTGTAGGTGTGTGTGTGTGTGTGTCCTTGCAGTTGTGCGTGCGTTGCTATGCTTATGCTTGCATGGGCACACATATGGATGCAAGGAGAAATGGAGTGTAAACCATGTGTGTTTTTACTGTACTGCTACTCTGTGATTATTGCAGAGCCAGGAGACGAGTTGTCACGCAGTGGGACAGCAACTTGTCCGTGTGTGTGTGTGTGTATGTGTGTGTTTCTGCATGTGTATGTATGTTTTGAGGCTTGGATTGGAGGCCAGATCACAGCCAGATAATTAACGTTGCCAACTGGGCAACTATACCAGCAGAGATTAAAGATTAAAAGTCAAGGGGGACATTTACAGGCACAAATGTTTTTCTTTACAGAGTATCACTACAGCACCTTTGTCTTTTAGATATGCTAACTGATTATTGGTATAAGTTGACCTTTTTATACTGTTTTTGCAATCTTGAATTTGTAGGACTCTCATCTTACTTCTGGTTTTGTCTTAATAAAAGATGAAAAGCAACAAATGACACTTTGCGGCTAAACAGTTGAAGTTCATCATCTGAAAATTATAAATCCAACCCTGAGCCCTATGAAAGAACACAACCATAAATAGACTTGGGGAAAAAGGCAAAGCATGTCATTGCTAATTTTTGAAATATAGTTGTTTTTTAACCATGTGGTTTTGGCCAGAGAAAGATGGAGCCGGGTGGAGAGGTTGGGTATCAGTCTCTGGAGCTTATCCCGGGCTCACTGAGACCAGAAGCTGCACAGCTGCTGACAAATTTGTCAGTTCTGCTCCAGACCAATCTTAATACCAGTTCTGGTCAAGACCAAAGCCATTACCAACCTGGCTCTGCCGCTGTGGCCTTGGGTGACCTGACGCCTGTCTCAGTGCACCACACACAGATGCTGCCTGATCTGCTGTGTGTGCGTGTGTGGTTTCTCCTGCCGGATACCACAAGAGTAAAATATGAGCTCTGTGATAAGCAGCATTAAGCGCTCTTTTGCATGCTCTTTGTCTATTCTTGCTTCTAATTGAATGTTTTCTCAAAGCAAATAAACCATTCCAAAACAACTGTTGCAGTTTGTTACATGCACAAATAATGTCTGAACAAAGTGATGCACACACAGTTAACTGAAATTTTAGCTTTAACCGAGCTGATTGAAATGTGTCTCAGCACTGCTTATATTAGAACAGAGACAATAATAGGCATACAACAATATAACAATAGTTAAAGAACAGGATATTACATTACCAGTACCATCTCAGACTGTAAGTTAGTGCATTATGATGAAAAGACAAAATTGGAAACAGTCTTGGAAAATTGAGATTTTGACTGGACTCTGGTATTGTTTCTGTTTAAGAGTTGTTTTTTTTTATTTTTCA
>JAQLOL010000022.1:1274262-1284516 GCA_029783665.1 Naso thynnoides | reverse complement strand
GGCGCCCCCCCCCCCCCCCCATTTTCCATCTGTCTTCACTCCCGGTCTTTGTCTGCCCTCTCTCTTTGACATGACTACACCTTTTACTTTATTCTCTCTCACACTCAATTTGTCTTTCAATCCAACCTCTGTGAAGTGAATTTCCTCTTTACTGACAACGAAATGAATCTACTTGTTTTACAATCAGATCTTGGGCTTGATTAGGGTGGTCTTAATCTGCACCACAGGAAAGAAATATGAAGTCGTGAAAGTTGGAGAAAAATACTACGAATGATTGTACATCAGGATTTCGTTTTAGAGTGTTGTCTGAATGCAGCCACAACAGCCAACAGTAATAATAATCTTGGCAACTTTCTTGAGCTTTTTACTGCACACTATGAGAGAGATACAATCTTTGGCTCTCTTGGTGGACCTCTCTTGCAGCTGAAGCCTTTGAACGCTTCTGAACACATAGTGAATTATGTCAGCTGTTTCTAAGAATTGGATGTGTTTCCCTCAATGTCTTGGAACTCCAGGCTGCTCTGTCTCCCTCGCTCTTCTTCTCTCCTTCCTCACCACCTACAAAGAAATGTCAACTAAACTCGAGCAGAAATAAAAACATTTCCTTCAAAAGTGACTCCAAGATATCCTGTGGCTAAAAGCTAATGATGATTGCACCGAAAAATGGGGCCAAGATATATCGTTCGTATCCACATCCAGCAGACAGAGCAGGTGCATTTGATGAAGTCTTAAGGAATTTCAATCAATCATTGTTTGAGAAACATGGATAGGGTAAGGAGCTTGCAAATGATTTTTTTTTTTTTGCTTTTTGCTTTGACACATTAACAGGGTGTTACAGTAAAAAGCATTTGACAGGTGGACCAGTGATGAAGTCTATGAAGTCTCGCAAAAATGGCCTCGACAAACAACCATCACTATTTCAAATGTCAGTGGATTATTTTGCCTGATCTTTGTGGATCTTCAGGCCCCATTGGAGATGACAAATGGCTATAGTTGAAAAATAAATTCATTAAATAACAGTGTATGATTACTTCATATCAAAGCCAACTTCTTTACCTTTTCCTTTCCAATGATCATTAATAAATCTGATCTGTAATCTTTTCCTATAGTATCTGATTCAGAAAGTTGACTCAACTTAAATCCTTCTGATACATACTAGCAGAGAGAGAGAGAGAAAATGGGGGAGGGGGGAGTCTGATCCAGTTTGCAACACTAGCAAAATCAGCACAAAGACACATTTAAAATTTTAATCATGTCAGCCATGTATCACTGCTCTTTCCAATATGTCAAATGCCGAACATATTTCTCACGTCATTCTCACAATATTTATTTTGTTTTTCACCACTGCAGCCTGCAGAGCAGAGTTTTAACGATGAGCTTATGTAAGTCTGGCCACTGGAGACTTGGACCTCACATTCTTTTGGATCGGTCTTGCAGGAAGAACGCACTCCCTCTGTGGAAGATAAAAACAGCCAGCCAAGTCAAACTGGTCCCTGGGTGGGACTCAACACCAGCACTAACACCCGCCCAAAACCACCCACCTTGAGACAGCTTACTGAATAGAACAAATTAGAATATGATTAGAATAATAAAAAAAAGCTTTAATATGGCTCTAGTGGGATTTGCGACATGACACCATCATTTTTCTGCTTGTGAGGAGTTTGTGAACATTGTTTGGAAATTGTTTTTTGAAAATAAAATGAAAAGAGAATGGAAAAGAAAAACAAAGAAACAAAAAAAACAATACCACTCTTATATTCTCACATAAATGTTAAGTTACACTCAGCGGCAAATAAGTTAAGTTTAGTATATAGACAGGAGGAAGGTAAAAACATTTTACCTGTTTAAAATTAAACATAATCTGCCTACCAGTATTTATTTGACTAATTTACATATTTTTATCTGATTAGTTCTATTCCTATTCAAATACAAACATGAAAATGTCAAGTTCTAGTTTAATTTAATCCTGCTCCCAGTCTTCATGTTAAGCTAAACCAAGCCTTTTCTACTCTGGCAGGTAATCCTTACAAATACAAAAGTATAAAAATTGACATGTTGTATTTTTGTCTAGAGTTAAAGTAAAGCTCAAAAGTCCTTAAAAGCAGATTTTTGATTTTGGACAGTGCCAGGCTTGCTATTTGTTCCTGCTTATGGTCTTTATGCTAAGCTACTCCAACAGTCTCCTGTTTCTGGATTCATATTAAGCAAACAAATATGAGAGTGGTGTCAGTCTTTTCAGCTAGAGCTAATAAGTGTATAGAACTATTTGTTTTAAGTGTATTTTGAGAAAAACGTAATTTCTGAGACGAATATTTATTTGATATAAAGTTACTATATCTATGACGAGGCTAATATTTACAAACTGGGACCTACAGTTCTTATTCACTATGCAATCATTTGCTGGTATTTGGAAACCTTCAGTGACTTCAACGCCAGATCGTACACATATGGTTGGATAAACACACACACACACACACACACACACACACACACACACACACACACACACAGAAGCAAATGCAAGTCCAAAGTTGAATGGTTTTCAAGGTGTCTGTGAGGCCTCGAAGGTAAAACCCCCATTTGTCTGGATCTGGAGCTGTATCAACACACCATGTGATGCTTCCTGCAGATTTATTCTTTAACTCTCCTTTTTTTTTAACAAAGAATGTGTGAATCTGGCTTTGGAACTGGCAGGCGAGCATGTGTGTTTTGTGTGTGTGTCCCATGCAGTCATGTCAACAGAGCAATCATTCACCTAAAGGAGCGTATACACTCAGAGGGTTTAGCTCAGCCGGCAGGTGACGATGGACAAGCCTTTCAGGGAAGGAGGGAGGGATGGAAAGAGGGAGAAAGAGGGACAGATGGATGGAAAAGAAGAAGTGGAGCAGAGAGCCAATGATTAGCACATGTAGGTTTGGGATATGACAGCAAGCAAATAAAAGAAGTGAGTGATTGAAGAATTTAAAGAAAGTTTTGCTGTATATCTGCTCCTTTGTCACCCAGTCTGGGCAGAGAGCCACAGTGGAACAGTCCATTGGTCCGGGAAAAAAGGAACCTCTTAATTACCTCCTTTTGTCCTCCCTCCATCTTTCTCTTCCTTGAACCCCCTTTCTGTTGGAGGACAGGTACAGGAAACATTCATGAACAACCTAGAGCTCGTTAGCTTCGTTGAAGCACTCTTCACAATGTGCAGCTCTACCGAGAAAAACTCTGAGTGTGTGCATGAGTGCATATATGTGTTTGTGGGAAGGCTAGAGGTAAGGGGGGCTAAGGGTAACACTGAGCCAAAGGAGGGGTTTGTGTTGGTTTGGTGACCCGGGGTCCTCAAGCAAACGAGGGGAGTGTTGGTGAAAGAGACCTTAAGAACATAAGAACTGAATGAACCATGTCACCCACAAACAACCATCGGCTGGTCACACATAACAACTCTCAGCAATGTTTCAAACACTTTTATCTGCTGTTATCCCTCAGAAATTAGCTTTTTTAATGCCACATTACGATCTGCATGGAAAACACCTGCGTCTGTGTCTAGCTTTGCTCTATGCTCTCGTCAAGTGACAGACCAAAAATGTCAAATGCAGTTACAAGAGTTCAAAACATGACACACAACACCCTACCACCCAGCTTTCTAAACACACCCTGTTATTTGTAAGATGTCAGCCTTGGTCTTTGCACCAGTTGGACAGCACACACCAGAGTAGTGGTGCCTTAATTGGCTTTAAAAGATAATGACATGCCTACTGCCTGCATCTAACCGCTGATTCAGGGTCAGTGAGTTCCTCTGCCTCCTTGAGGTTCAGGTTGAGCTTCATAAAACTGGCCCTCTATTTAAAGGTAGGGACAACAGCAAGGGCACAGCTGGATATTTGCAAAACAGTGTTAATCTTGTTGCAGTGTTTTTTTGCAACACAGAAGGTCTTTTTGTATTTTGATCAAGGCGCTTTAGTTTCATGATTCCTGCATGGGGGCAAGTCTAAAACTGTTTAGCTGCCACCCATGCAGTTGACAAGGCGCTCTCCCTCTCTCACAATCAGTGCAGCAAGCTCAAGGCCACATGCCCTTTTTCATTACTAAGAACAGGCCAGCTGTATTGTAACTACAACCAATTTCCTTGCAGTCTATAAAGCTGTCAATCAAAATCATACTGAACAGGGAGTGGAGGTGGGGGGTGCAAGGGCGGAGCTGGGTGGGCTGTAGGGGAGGGCTGCAGGGCTCCAGACCAGATGTCAGAGTTTTATACTGCAGGACATGGTGGAGGGAGGGGAGGGGAGGGGAGGAAGGGGCGGTGGGAGGGGAGAGGTCATGTTTACCTGTAGCTGTGCTTAAAAGGGAATACCAGAACTATTTTGACTTGCATGGAGGTGATGTTTGTAGTTTCTGGCTGTCACATAAACAGCATGAAAACATTTCTCTCGGTGAAGATTATTTAATAAAAAGAGTAACAAGAGGGGTGCATGTAGTAAAGAATAAAGGAATAGTTTGAAATATGAGGAAATACGTCTTTTCACTTTATGCCGTTGAACTATATGAAAGGATAGGATGGTAAGGCTAGGGCTGGAGGTGAATTAGATTAGATTGTCCGAAAACAGGGGTAAAGAGTTAGCCTAGCTCTGACAAAAGGTACTGTATCAAAAACTGTCTACCAGCACCTCAAAAGTTCATAAAATAAGCACATTGTTGTTTTTTCGGTTTCACCCTTTGTGCAAAGCTGAACCAACTGGCTTTTGGCTGCAGTTTATTGTTTACAATGTGGACAGTCATTCACATTTATCCTTTTGGACAGTACAAGCAGGGGCAAAATTCTGATTTCAGTGTTGGTGGGGGATGCCAACTAGGGAAGTGTTAATTTTGTGAGGGTTGTATTTTACTAAGTATGCACCAAAATTCTTTTTGGGTGTGTATTTCTGAATGGTGGCACTTATCCTCAATCATCACCCCACCTCCCCGGTGAGCCTCAGTGTCTTACAGTCACTAGTAGCATAACACAAGATGCATAACACTAACACTAGCTAATGTCAATTTGGCAGTAACTTAATGCAAAAGAAAGAAAACTGGCTAATGCTAGCATTTAACTGAATATTGAAATGCTAGATAGCTACTTACGTTAGCCTAAATGTGCAACTACTCCTTGTAATTTCAGTCCTTCCCTGTCTTAAGTTACCTATCAAAGTAATCACTTACTTCACATTCAGAGCACACTCTCTCTCTCCACACAGTCAGTGCTGTTCATGCCTTAAGCATAAGTACTCAACGCTGCTATGGTGGTGGTGGACATGTTCCCTGTTTCCCCCCTGAGATTTACACCCTTGCAAGGCTAGTTTTTTTTTCCTCTCCATGCTGATAAGTCTTTATGCTAAGCTAACCACCTCCTGCTTCTAGATTCATGTTAGCTAAATAGGATAAAAGCAATAACAGCAAACAAATAAGAATGGTGTCAATCTTTTCAGCTAAATTTTAGCAAGGTTATTGTTATTACTTTTGCAAACTGCTGAACCATTCCTTTAAGCAGAAAACACTTTTTAAAACAATTAAATCACAGTCAGACAAAGCAGTCTTTTTTTTAAGTTTTCATTTATTAAAGTTATGAACAAAAAGACAAATAAGTTATAATATTTTTATTTGTTAGAATTCTATCAGTGTTTGAACATTAATATTTAGAGAGCTAGTACAATTTTCTACTTTCATGGCTAGCCTTTGACAAACCCATAGAAACAGCTGTCTCTCTCCAAAGATCGGAACATAATACTGAAGGGGAGGTGTCCATGTTGTCTCAAAAGACAGTTAGCTGTGAAAGTGTGCACCTTAAGGTTTTTCTGTTATGGTATATCATTACATATAAACTCTTTAAAAATATACTTCTGTCAAATACCTTGACAACTACTATGTACACTACAAAAATAAATTTTCATATAAATAAATTATATGGCATACATTTATCTTTGTAACTGAAAACAGCATACATCCACGCCAACCAAGACCAAAATGGCAGTCTGGAAGAACCACTGATTTTTTTTTTTCCTTTTAAAATCCTCTAAGAGCTATGATGAGACCTGTAGTGAAAAATGTTATATACTCTTTTTTCCTATTTAACATTAGTAAGCACTTTATACAGATCAAACTCCATTAATGTAAAAACATTAAACTGTAATAGTGTATTTTTTTCAATAGACATAAAAATCCCTGCATTTGTTATCCACTGGCATCACAACAATAAGGAAAGAAAAACAACATATTTTATATTACAAAAATATAAATATCACAATTGAACATTGAAAACAAAAAAGACAAACAAAATGAATAAAATAGTTGCCAGCTAGGATTCTCTCCACTACTGCCAATGTGACATTGGGAGAAAAACAAAACAAAAACAAAAAAAACCAACAAACAAACACAACAACCTATTTCATGCAAGCAGCTGACATAACATGGTGGACAAAAGGAGGAAAACTGCAAAGACTTCTGAGAGGAGTTACACGTGTTCCAACAGGAAGTGAGAGTGTAAAAGTGGAGGCAAACCGAGGTGTGGAGGGGGTCAAGGGGCCTGGATCTGGAGCTGAGAGGAAGGTTGCAGGTATGCATGAGGACATAGGCACACATGCAGATAAAAACTGGCCATTGCTAGTAGACAGAGGGGCTGGCAGTGTAAACTCTGACCCCAAGACTCTGGGCTGTGCAATTTGGCAGGTGAGTCGGGGAACATCCAATTAGTGACGTGGCGTTATGTGTTTTTTTTTTTTTTTAAACTAGCTGAGGTCAGTGGGTACAGCTGAGGTCAAATAGGGACCATTTGTCATTCATGTCACTATAGGAGAGCTGAGACAGTAAGAGGATGACCTACCACACATAAATGCTTATACACACCAATATATTGAGACACACATAGACCACATAGACAGGCCATACAGGGCTTAGCCCTTAACAGGCTGCGTGGGATAGCTTATTGGTTGGACAGAAAGAAAGAGCTCCTGGAGGCAAGATATTCCTGTAAGTGAAGTTTAAATGCTGTCAAGTGCCATGCTGAATCGGGTCCTACAGTATACAGTCTAAGTTTTAGCTTATGCACTTAACACAGCAACTTAGGGTACAGAGTTAGCACCCCATGTTGACCCTGTTCCAGAATTGGTAATGTGAATGTCCCTGTATGGCAGAATGAGTTTCTGAGGTGGGTTTACTGCTCATATGTCAGTATACAAGACAGAACCTGTTTTGAGCTTGCTAGCATTAAACAACACAACCTCTTACAGTAAAATAGGACCAGAGAGCAGCCTAACAGACAGTGATAAAGAGCTGAGAGACAGAAACAGGTTCCAATGAAGAGGCGGTAACTAAAAGACCAAAACAAAACAAAAACAGCTTTTGAAATTTCTTCATATCTGCTTGTCTTAAATAGCACGCATAGCGTGTCAAGTTAAACAGTAATTGTTTCATAACTACCACAGGTTTGTGATAAAAAATTAATAGTTTAACATGCGTACCTTTATACAATAAACATACACACACATAAGCGCACACACGCACACACCTACACCATAGCACTGTTTGATAATTCTAACAATTTCCCTCATGTTTCAAATGAGTGTAAATGTTAGTCTATTCTGAGGATGCGTCTGATGTATAAGCCAGAAAATAATGGGGCTGTTTCACATCATATAGCCCTACACACAACTACTACACACCTACGCACGCACACACATATATGTAGACAGATCACTTCTTTTGTTTAAAGAGACATTTGCATAGAGTTAAAAATGTGTATTAGTTTAAAAAATATTTTGAGCAGCAACAGTGAATGCTGACAGGTATGTTTGTCTAGATGAAGCTTCCTAATGGCACAGATCCACAGATGAGTGAACAGTAATCAGAGATCCATCTCTCTCTCATACACACACACACTTTTACACAACAAACGCACACACAAGCACACACGCGCGTGCACCCGCCCACCCTCAGACACACACAGTTACACACACACACAGACACAAACACACACCATATAAAATGGCAGCCCCAGTCTGTTAACATGAGGAGTTGTACGGCTCCTAAAATTATAGCTACTTTTTGTTCATATTTACATATGTATACATCTTTTAAATATAGATAAAATTATCTAAGACAATAGTCCACTGGGTTACAGTAAGAATGAGCACCATGACAGCAACACTGGCGAGTTTCTCTCTGCTTCGGGCCGGGGTGAGCCGGGCTGAGCTGAGCTGGGCAACGCCAGGCCGAGTCAGCTGCTTAATAATACAGAGGAGTCCATCTTTGGCCGTTGTGATTCTGTTCTCCACAACTGGAAACACAAGGAAGATGGTTTTGTCAGTACTTTTCGATGATACAGGGATTGCTAAATGGACATTTGTCCTGCTGTTGAAGTAGCTGGAAGCTCACCTCAGCTTGCCCGTCTGCCACCGTTGCTCTCAGCTGCCTCAAACTCCAAATCTTGAAGCTCCATGGCCTCCACCTTGACTCCTCTGGCCTCCATGTGGGTGTCCAGTGGCACATGTGGGTCCTGGAAGGTGGGCTCTGACTCCTCCGGCCCTGATGGGCTGTAAGTGTCCGTTGCAGTGTATCCTGGGTAGGAGGAAGTAGGGGGGCTCTGGTTGGACAAGGGGGCTGGGTGAACGGCGACAGTGACGGAGGCTGATGCTGTTACCGTGGTGATAGGTTGACAATACGGGATGGGGTTGGGGTTATGGTGTGGGAGGTGGTGATTAGGCTGTGTGTTGTGGGAAGAGCGGGCTCTGTGGCCTGCTGAGGGTTCTCTATGGCTGTGTGAGCCATAATGGCCCCCAGCCTCAGTAGCAGTTTCAAAAGCGTCCATGCGCGGTCGGGCTGGGGGCGGGACCTGCCAGTGTGGCTGGGTCTTGGGGTCCCTGCTGTTACGCTGAGTAGCCCTGGGCTGGGGCCCAGAATCACAACCCTGAGAGGAGATGGACTGTAGAGTGAAACAGTAAGTTATTTATTTGTATAAATAAGGACTGAGAGAATCTACGCTCAGAGATATATAAATGCATCACAATGGAGAATTTTTTCTTACCGAAGACATGGTATAGGCTGGAGGGTCAGGCTGCCTGGCTGAGCGCCTATGCCCAGATCCTGCTCTCCTTTCTTCCTCTGCCCTAGCTGCTCTGCCCCTGCTGGTCTGGAGGTGGTACTGCTGCTCCTCAGCTCGAGTTTGTCCTCTGTGTGAGGGCAGGTTGTAGTTCCGCAGCTCCTGGCTGATACCGGACACTGTGGTGTTAGAGCTGTACTCAGAGTCTGACGAGTCTGAAGCTGCACCAGAGGTGTTGGTGGCCGTGGTGGTGTGGTGAGGACGGACTGAGAAGTGCACCACGTTAGGGGGTGCCTCGGGGGATGGGGTGGGTAACCGGCTACGACCATCAACTGGTGAGACCTGAGAGGAGAGAACAAAGAAAGTGAGGAAGAGCAGTGATTAGCTTTTCTTGTTAAATTTGTTGTTGTTGTTGTTGTTGTTGTTGTTGTTGTTGTTGTTGTTGTTTGGAATCTTACTTCTGGATAGGGTCCAAAATATGACAGTAATACTGGAAGTAGGACCAATCCATTGAGTACTCCAAGAACTGTTAGGATGGCCAGCACTGCAAAGAAATACCTGCAACACACCAGAGGCACACAGAAGTTGAACATTGGGAATAAACTTCAGTATCAAGAATAATTGAATTTAATGAAGCATGTAGCACATTGCATGCAAGACATACATTTTTCCTCTAACATAGTCGATGCACAAGATTTGAGATGGGAATATTTTATGACTAGAGCCAAACAAACAAACAAAAAACACACCAAAGTTACTCAGACCAACATAGACATAGAAGAGGGGAGAAACAGAGCAGGCGAAGAGACAAAGAAAATACCTGCGCAAACCACAGAGGTTTAGGCATGGGGAGACATGTGCAAGATCAACCATTACACACGCCCGAAATAATACTTCCCCAAAGACGACCGGCCACTCCCCAAACACACACACACACACACACACACACACACATATGTGAACCCCCCACAGACAGGCAGGCATGCACTGTGGCTTCGAGGAGCAAAACAGAAAGGTACCTTGTGTGTTTCTAAGTCCTGCCAAAGAGGGTTAGTCTTAAAGAATCCGCAGAGAGAAAAGAAATAGGAAGCATAATTAGCCAGAGCTGGTTAATTCAAAGGCATGGGAGGAGAGGAAAAAAAAAAAAGAAAAAAAGCAAAACAAGGGGAGGTGGGGGGGGGGGTAGTGGGGGCGAGTGTAAT
>JAQLOL010000022.1:1249479-1268109 GCA_029783665.1 Naso thynnoides | reverse complement strand
CATGTGTGCTAAAAAGTGTGACTGCCTATGTGAATGTGTGTTTGCATGCATCCCTGGAAACTGCTCTCTGAGAGGAGGAGGGGGAGAAGAGCAGTGTGGAGGATGGAAATAAAATCAAAGTTTTTATAGGTTTAGAGTGGGAGCGAGTTGTCTGAGCAACTTTGTGTCCTCTCCCCATTTATTTCAGCTTTGGTGTCTGGGAGTGTTGGACTAGACTAAACAGTCTGGTCCTAACAAAACAGCACAAGATAAACACTGGTGACTGGGGCTACAATAACACACAGCAGCTCCTGCTCCTTGCCAGCTCTCTCCTCCCTGAGATGCCTTCTGGACCACACATACGACCAGGAAATAAAGGGAGGAGAGCAGGAAAAGGGACTTTTTAATAACTCAAAGTTGGGGTCGCTACCTCTCTAGGTTAAGGAGAGGGCCTGTTTGTAACATAATCCATTAACCTGTCAAGCCAGTAAGTGCAGACAAGAGTGGGCAGGTCTCCGTTGACTTTCTCAACAATCATCTGACAGATCATCTGCTGCAATTTATGGATATATGTGTATTTCTCTGGCCATCATTCCATAACTTGTTAAGCATTGTGTCTAGTGTCTGTACTTAATACTCACTATGATGCCAGCGGTCCAAGGATTGAGCAGGAAGAGGGCACACACCAGAAAAGTGCAGGCGAGCACGACACTGATGGACAGCAGGAGCCAGTGGCGCAGACTAACGTACTGTTCCCAGAAAAGGAAAGGGTAGCCATTGGGGTAGGAGGGCAGGCCTTGTCGGCTGTAGTTGCTGCAGATTGCCCGGACGCTCTCGATGGCCTCCACAAACTGCGGCGTCTCCCGGAGCCCGTTGAGGTAGAAGGGGAACTGTGCGTATTCGATAGGCTCAGCAGCCGGGACTAGACGGAGAGACAAGAAGAAGACAGTCAGTTTATGGAAGTACAAAAAGACAGACTGATTATCTGGCTGTAATCAACACATAAATTTTGATTTTAAGATACCATGTAGCTATTGGATTTTGGGCCTAGCAAGATTATGTAAATGCAATAAAAAAAACAGGCTACGGAGGAGGATTAAGGAAGAAATCAGCCAAATAAACAACAGCGACAATGACACCTGCAGATGAGGCTTGTCTCTTCTCTTAACTAGCAATACGTTGCAGTCATTTAGTCATACATCAAGACTTCACTTCCCTGATCAAACCTTGTCCTGAGAGCAGCTGCATCTGTGGGCATGAGTGTGTGTGGGCGAGTGTACGTGTGTGTGTGTATGCGCTTGAGGTGGGGGTGAGCTGAGCAGCATTAAACAGAGCTCCATTGACTCAATCCCAGCCGGTCTGTGGCCCAGCCTAGTTAATGAGAGTCTATCAGTTCCAGACACAGCAGAGTGTCAGAACTAACGTTGATTCACGGTAATTACAACGTCAGAATTGCCGCCATTACCACACCCTAAAGTTAGCACTGCAACATAAAGCATAATATAGATGCGTAATCATGCATACCTGCCTGTCACTCTGCTATGAAGTCATTACTGGTGCTGACAGAACAGTTTAGTCTTGCAAATTTTTACTTGCAGTGTTTCCTGTAGATGGCGGATCGAAAGATTTACTCTGCAGCTCCACATCTATGCTATCGTTTTCCTTATAAAAACACATGTTTTTGCACTGTCTGCTCTTGGTGTGAGTGTGTATATTCCACTGTGCCTGCAGGGTCAGACAGGAGCACTTGCTAACATGGTTTGGCCCATTATAATCTCAACCATAAATTTCCATTAGGACACCAGTTGGCTTTCGGCCAACGCAGATCTGCTCCAGGGGGCTCCGGCACAGCCAAGCACTTCACGCTGCTTATCCAATCATATTCTCCCCTGTAAAGGACTTCCTGCTTGTTATCCAATTGTGCTTCCCACCAAAACCAAGTCTATCCTTGTTATCCAATCATTTTCCTCCCCTGTGGAGCACTTCCTGACTTGTACCAAATCACAGGCTGGAATCAAACAACAACATGACTGTACTTTTTTATGTGAGTTACAGTCTGTGTGTGTGGTAGGGAAATGAGAACAGGGTGTGTGTAGTGTTTGGGGTCACTGAGTTTTAATAATGTGTGTGTGTGTGTGTGTCTGTGTATGTGTTTGTGTGAAATGGTAGGGCCCCAGGGTAGCAAGGATTATAGCATTCACCACAGGCACCATTAGAGGAACCACAGTGAGCCGTGTCTTTGTCCTCAGCCTTGCAACCTGAGCTTACACATACACAAATGCACACACACCGCAGTGGTACAGTAAGCACTACTACCTCACTTAAAGCTAAGAGGTAGACAAGGAGCAGTGACTCAAACCACAAGAGGTAAATACTGCTCACATGTAACAGCCACCTTACAGAACTTAAAAAAAAGCCCTGCCAAGACCGATGAACCCCACAAAGATTTGGATTTAAATTTCAGAAACAGTTAGAAAATGTAATTTGGTCAGCTGCACTGTGCAGCAGGTATGAACTTTAACATTCCAAATTAGTTTTGTTTGTCGAAGAAAACAGAATTATTACTGAAATTTCCTTCCTTGCGTCAAGCAAAAATCTTTCGTTACACAACAAAAAACTACTTTTTTGATTCTAGTTTGTTTGGTGAACTTCTGGGATGCCGACTTACTGCTGAGGCGTGTCTCGGGCATGGAGTCGGTACGGTCGTGGAGCCACTCGGGAGGGTGTGGACGAATATTGGCTTGGGAGGCGGCGTACGCCACAGGATCATTGCTCACCCAGGCGGTTAGGTAGATGTAAAAAGCTCCAGGGTTGATGATGCCGTCTGCATCCACAAGTCGCTGGCGAGTCAGCTGCAAAACACAGAGGAGACTAATTAATTATGGAGCTGGATTATTGATGTAGATTCTGTTCTGCTGTATCCTCTTGAAGCACGACTTTCAGACACAAACTTGCATGCATTTGAGAGGGGTGAATTACATCATTCACATTGACATTGGATTAAGCCAAATTTTGAAATTTTGAAATGGAATGAACAGCAAATGGAGACGGTTCAGTTAAGGTTAAAATAAAAGAAAAGGTGGAGCTTGGAAAGGAAATGATATGCCATGAAGTATACATTGGACACGAAAACTTTAGGTATTGTGAAAAAAAGACATGTTTAAGCAAAACATTCTACAGGTGAGCTGACCACAGAAATGCTTATTTATACACATGCATGAGTGCAAGAGAACGGAGCAGCTTTCAAAATAAGAGTCAAATATTAGCCCCCTCTGTCTTTCCAACCAAAGAAAAATCAACAAGTCGAACACTGGTCGCCTTTCTGAAAATTCCCGTACTTCTCATCACAGCTTCCTAGAATTACCATGCCACATTAAAACATGGAAAATGTTGAATCAGCTTCTCCCTTTACATACAGTGGATATTAGCTGGCAAACATCGGGTCCAACATCCTGACCACTCTGAATAAATTTATGAAGAAAACCTTGCAAGACTTGTCTGTCTAGAAGCAGCTGCTGAAGATGAATGTGATGTCAAGTCCTCTTAACTTCAACAGCTGGAAATGTATCAATATATAGCTATTTGTTGTATGAGGCACATTCCAGTGCGGCGTTTTAGTGGCTACTGCAAAGTGGCAGTAATGTACTTTGTTAAAAGCAAAAAAAAATTTTTTTTGTGAATCATTGGCAACATCATTAGTATTTCTGTGCCAACAGCAGAGCTCCAAGGATAGCAATGGTAAAACTGTCAATTTGTCAAGTACTTTGGCTTGTAACCAAGTACCTTTAGGCTAGAAACATAACCTACCTATCAGTCATTGCATTTGTATTTTTGCTAATTAGCAGATGTTAGAATACTAACACGAAAAATAAAATGACATCAGAGGGTGGACATAGTACATTTTTCTGCTAAAACCATAATTTAAGACATGTCAATTCAACATGCTGTCAATTTCATTTAGCTTAAGTAAGCTATAGCTTCACAGAGCTGTTAGCATGGCTCCAGATTTTCGTTTATGATCACAACCTCAAAGCACAGTATTTATTTACACTGTCGTCATTCTTCACTTACTTTCTAACCATTGTGTTGTGAACGTAACTGTTATCATATTTGCATATGTACTGAACGAGTTACTAAAAGGACACCACTAGAGGGCACACCAGAGAAATCAGACCATATAAAACTTATGGATTTGCTTGATATGAACAATAAATCACATGGCGACACTCATGGAGGTTATAATTTTGTCAATACTTAAACAAGGCAGAGAAAAAGTCAGCAGCACCATCATAGAAGTCATGTAATACCCCTAAATCAGGCACACTGTGACAATGATGAGTGTTTTTCTCTTGCTCTGCCAATGCCAGAAATCAATGATTAGAAACAACACCAGTATCTCTAAATGTCTACAACACAACACACACTAGTGAGCAGCTTTCACTCACCCTCTGCTTTCTAGCAACAGAAATCTGCAAACTTCCCCATACTACCCCTAAACTGCTGCTACCGCTCATGTGTGTTCTGCCTTTTGCAGACACAATGTGTTAATTTCTAAGATGTGCACAATCAATAGTTCAAACAGGCACACTGTATGTGAGACAGCCATCATGTACATAAAAATTTTTAGTTAAAAGCATTTACATCTCCATTCTATGAACCAGAACTGATCGATTAAAAAAAAGAAAGTCTTTGTTAGCCAGCAGCTAAACTCTAAACACCCACCCATTATGAATAAGACACACCCATACTGTGTCCTTCTGTCTGGCTGCAGATTGTTCCCAAGTTGGAGTCATTTGCTGTGACGGCTGCGGTCAGTAAGTAGACAAGAATGGCTGTTTAGCCCTCCCATGTGGAAACAGAGGAGTGTAGCCTAGCATCGCTACCTCCAGAGAGGTAAAACCATTACTGCACACCGCTCTGCCACTCTCCCTTCAAGGAACCATAAATCCCTCCTTCACCGAGGCAGGGAGAGTTTTGGGGGTGAAGCTGGACTCATGGGGTTAGGTGGATGAAGAAAGGAGCAGAGTTTTTTGTGATGGGGGTGTGAGGAGGAGGGGGAAAAAAGCTTGATTTAGCGTAACAATAAAAAAATTGGCTGGAGTCCCTGAGCGCGTCTGTGTGCAGTTAACCTGGTTGTTAACACTAAAGGAAATGCCACCCAGCAAATGAAGTAGAGCTATAAAAATAACACAACATCTGTACAAATGTTGCTCACACTTGCTTCTCCTGACCCCTATGGGTACCCAGAATGCCCGGCGCCACAGACCAACCGGACCCTGAGAAGAAAAGTGCTCTTGATAGAGTTAGCATGGCATTTGTTAGCGCTTTCAAACTTTCCACCTCCTCCTTCTCTCCTCCAAAACTTTATCTTTCTGTTTTCAAACCACACACAGTCACTTCCACAGACAACCGGCGTCCATATGATTCCCAGGCAAAGCCATAAGGAACGAATGGTCGCCCAGCACGGGGAGAAATGTTAGCAGCCGCAGATCAAAGGCAGAACACCTCTGCAGAGATCCATGGAGTGGCATATCAAAATAAAACATCTAGCTTTGCAATTTGCCAGGGTTGGAAAAGACCTGGTCCTCATTTTAGGAAACGAAAACAGCTACTGCTGTAAGCGCACGCACAACAGACAAAAGCAGAACACACACTCAAAACATACAAATGCACACACAGAGCTGTCTCACAGAAACCACGTGTTTCAGCTCCCCTCATTGAAAGAGGGCTCAACAGAGGAGCAAGGAGGGAGAAGGGTGGGAGGGAGGGAGAGCAAGATAGAGAGAGCAGGAGTGGTTGTGCGAGCAGGAGTTTGTGAAGGAGAGTTAGAGAGAAAGAGAGAGGGGAAGCGAGCCGGATTCCAGAGGATCTGGATTGAATTTAACAGCGGGATACGCAACAACAGTATGTCTTCAAGCTGTCACGGGAAGCCCAGGCAGCTCTGCTGGCGGCCCCCACGCCTCACGGCAACTACACTTCCCTCACAGGCACAGGAAGTGATGTCACAGGGCCGCACGCCAAGCCTGCCTCAGCTTCCTGCCCACTAGTAGAAAGGATGGGAAGAGTAGTGTGCTCCTGCAATGGAGCCCAGTGGGCAAGAAAAACAGCAAAAAGAAAACAGGTAGGAGCTGAGCGGCAAAAACGCTTTGACACTGCAGGCCTGCACAACTTGAACACAGATTCACACAAATTATGTATTTAAATAAACACAAGACTCAGTGGAGCTATATGTCAAAGTTAGTTATCGTTGAGGAAAGTGATCTCAGTGTTGAAAAGGACATAGCTTGCTTAGTGGTCTTGGAAATTTTGGGCAGGAATTTTGTTTTTATATTTCTCCAGTGCCTTATCTTGTGTTTTCGTTGTTTCCTGCCAAAGAATTCAGCCATGCATCCATGTATGTTGTTTTTTGGAGGTGGTACCAGACTGAAAACAGCATGCAATGCCCTACTGAAGCTAAGCAAGTTTCCTCAGCTCTACAAACACAATCTGTCCCCTAATTTCCTCCTGCTTATCTCTTTTGCACTATCAGCTGGTTGGCGTCTTTCTGCTGACATAGAAGAGACTTGATTTAACCAGTTTCTTTTCGACCTCTTTCTGAGACCTTTGTTGCCCAACAGCTTTACTTGTGACACTGTTGGATATCAAACATCCTTTGCATTCCACATTGATGACAGATCTCACTATAAAAGCTTAAGCTCCAACTTAGTGACTTGCTTTTATTGCCCTTCGTTTGACGTTAGCTAAGGTGCGATGTCAACAGCTCCACCAATCTCTGTGCACAGATGCTCCTCGCTTTTCAATGCAAAAGGTTGTGTGCTGCACTCTTTACCAGACTGGTGTGCATAGACTCACAAACCCCTGCGAGCAAATAGCTAAAGCAAAGGGATTGCTTGGGTGACAATACATTTGCATGATGGTGTAAATTACTGAATTGAATGGAGAGAAAATGGCTTGTCCTCCACATTTGGTGGATGATTCATTTTAACCTAAAGCTCTTTAAAACTTCCTTCATGCAACTGAATTCCTTTTAAGTAAAGGTAATGGATTACTTTCAGGTGGCTGTGGTCTTTAAATACAGCAAATGAGCACCTCTCCAACACACTAGTAAGCCTCCAAGGCTCAACTCTTTCATTTTCATAGTGAAGCCATCTGGCTCAATTTATCATTTGTCAAAATATGACAGTTTTAATTACTCATTACTGCAAGGATGCAGGATCCAGGCTAATTATTAAAAGACCTTTCTGGGCCTGCAGGAGTCTTCTTTTGCATTCCATCTCTGTTTCTAGAATCACTGACAAAGTGTCAAACCACTTAATGCTGAAATGAGACATTTCACTGTAAAGGCTCTATATGCATGCGCTTCACACACACAGACACAGAAATTGGGGACAAACAGCTTAAACGAAGAGTTAATAGTTTTTTCAGAGGCAGACTGAAGCCCTATTGAGAGCTTTAAATTCCTGGGCTCGGTAAAGTCATCACAGGGAGGAGATGAAGACAGACAGAGAGAGAAAGAGGGGGAGACCGACAGAGAGAGAGTTTTCTTTTGGCCCAAATCACACACAACAAAACGCACATATAGCTTCAAATGCTATGGGACTTAACAGCTTTGGCACTCCTATCAATACGAGGAATACTCGAGTGGGCTTAAAGTCTTAACATACCTGGCTGAAGTTGATGGGCTTGTCTCTGCGTCCCGTCTGCACCAAAAGCTTGTACGCCAGGACGCCATCGTCAGAGCCGTTCCTGTAGCTGTTTAGCGTGATGCGTCCCGCCTCCCAGTCCTTGTCAAACGCCTGCTGGAGACCTGCGGGAAACCACAACCGCACAGACTGGTTAGATGTGGATGCTCGCAAAAGGTTACATGTCTTGTTATCTTCATTCTTCCTCAGCAAAACACTCACAAAGGCCAGTTCACAAGAAAACACAAAATGTAACAAACCAGCATAACACAACAATGCAACCTAAGCCTAACCCTATAATAAGCCTGATTGATTTAATACGATAACTGGGTTCCATTCTCAACCACCAAACAAGACTTCAAAAGCCCAAGATCTGCTGCTTTTGATTCAAAGCAGTCATTAGGGAATATATCAGTAACATGTGTCTCCTTTTCTATACTACAGTACTCTCTAATCCATATGTGCATCACTCTCAGCTCTCCCCCAAGGCCCATGCTGTGGTCCGTCTGTGGGAGATATTGTTTTGGGTCTCGTTCCTTGGCCTGTCTGGCTCCAATTTGTCCCACCATTGCAGAGAGCAATATCAGACACAGCTCTCTCTCTCTCCCTCTCACCCACACACTCTCTGTGTGGTTCCCAGACGGCTCACACACGGACTCTCACAAAGTGTTTTATCGTGAGAGGCAAAGCAGCGAGAGCGGTTCCTCACTGAAATGGACCCCTTCTTGGATCGGGCTGACATGTTGAGGGTAATGCTCTTGTTCAGTGGCACTTTACAGTTCTCAGGAGCTGTCAGTGCTGAGTATGCAACATTAATCCACCCCAAAGAGAATCCTGCCATCATGCAAAATGAATTTAAGGTGACAGTAAATTAAAGGTGAGGAATTTTGCTTGTCTTAAGTCAAATATTTAAGATTTTAATTAAAAAAGACAAAAACTAACAAAAGTTGGATGAGGGCTCTAAGTATCGTGTTGCGCTGCCAACACAATCTGTGACTATCGCTACTGGCAAAGAGAATAAAAACATGGCCTCCCACTTTGTCCACCTCCATCAACCCCACTTATGGAGGACACAAGTGATTTTAATTAGGCTACTGTCAGAATACATTTTGCAAGTCCACCTACTTCTGAACTCCTGCCCAACATCTTGTTTCCTGCAAATTCATGTCAAAACACAGACGAAAAATACGAACTCATATCTGTTGCATAAAAAAGTAAATTATTCCCATGCATAAACTATCTTCAGAAGCAATGCTAAATGAAGTATTTATACCAAAATCATCTGTGACATTAGTATTAGGGTAAAAATCCAACACTGACTGTGAATCATATTATTATTATTTTACTGCTAAATCTGACCCTCTTTATTGTCATCAACTAACAAAGAGAGTTTTTCTTCTCTGGTTGAAGTGGTTATTATATATCAAGCCAAATTTTTTACCTTGCAGCCAGTCTCTTAAGTAGTGAAGCCACATGCGGGGCAGCTGTCCGTTGTCCTCTTTCAGCACGTAGCGAACAGTGTGGAACCGCTGGTGGAGTTGGTGCAGCAGAGGCTGGTTCAGGGCGTAGTCGGCCCGCTGCGTCACCACATACATGTTGTAGAAAGAGAAGAACTTGAACTGGGCACCAATGAAGTCGTACTCGCTGGTCTCTCTGGGCACGATGTCTGTCAGCTCAAGTCCATCCCTCACCTGGGTGGTCCCGTACAAACTGACTCCCAACAGGCAGAGGAAGAGCACAATCACAACCACCTGGAGACAGAAGATGGAGCTTCATCAATCAATGTGCTGCACACAGTGATGGCAGGACAACTTCAACTTGCACTAATCACCCCTAAAGCCATCCTGCTTATTCAACCAAGTAAAGAGGAAAATCATGGATAAATTTTATGATTTATGGTGGGAGCAACATATTCCAAAAGAGATACAGAAGGAATGTCTTGCAAAACTGAGAAGAGCAAAAAAAGCTGACTTTAAAAACAGTATCAAGCTTTTGCTTTACGTTCATTTCAGCAGCAAAAGAAACATGCTGACAAGTCAAGAAATACAAGCAGTCAGATAATCATATAGGTCTCAAACAATTTCTGAGATTAAATGGGCTGGCATTTCTCTAGCATTTTGACTACTCAAAGTGCTTTTACACAACTCAGCATCCACCCATTCACACACATATTTACACACACACTATACAGAGCCAACCTGTCCGTCAGGAACTCTTTCACCCACATTCACACACCAATTAGGAGCAGTGTGGTGTTCAGTATCTTGCCCAAGGACACTTTGACATGCAGACCGGAGGGATCGAACCATCAAACTTCTGATGAGTAGATGACCCGCTTTACCTCCTGGGCTACAGCCCCTCAAAAAACAAAAATGACACACCAGCTTTGTTTAACTTTGACCTGCTTCCACAGTTTTCCAATTTAGAGCGAAAACTTTTTGCTTTAACCTTCATACAAAGCTGTTTTCATTTCTAGCCGCACTGTCTGCTTAACTACAACCAGCTGATTGCCTGACTGCTTGTTCTTGTTGCTCCATCAGACTTTCATTGATGCAAAGTTGCCATGATGGCCAAAAATATCATATTAAAATGGAGGTGGTGAGATAACCTTCCTTTTAGTCATCAAGCAATAGGAGGAACGCATGAAATAATTTGGTAATAAGGATGACTTCAGACCTGGAAGGCTTTGAGACGACAGGCCACCCACTAGACTGAGGTCAGACTGAATGTGTGTGCTTGTACGTGACTCAGAAAGGACACAACCACAACCTCCATTCAAGATATCCTCCAACTATTTGCTCTCGTGACTAATCCTCCCATTCATATTATCACCCCAGTGAGCCAGCAGAAACACACACTTACTTTCCACAGATGCTCTTCCCCCTCTTTCACTCTCTTTTCTACACACAAAGAAACACACAGAAAAACTGAACTCACCTTGGTGGCGGGCTGCAGAAGGAAAGGAGCGTAGTGCCTCTCAGCAAAAGAGGCGAGTGTCCAGCGAGAGCAGGGAGGCTCCAGGCAGTGCAGGCCCAGTGACCCTTCTCCAAACTGGGACAGCAGGTCCCGAGTGGAGCTGTTGTTCTCTGGAGTCTGGACAGCCGATGAGGCCGCATCCCCCTGAGGAACTGAGCCAGCATTTGAAATCGGGGCAGCAGGTGGAGGTGCAGGATGATGATGAGTGAAGGCAGCTGAACCTCGAGATCCTCCATTACTCCAGCTCCCACTGTTGTTGTTATTGATGTTGCCATGATTGCTGCTGCTGCTCCTGATGCTGCTGGCGTTGCTGCTGTAATAGTCGTTGTTTTGGTTACTCCTGGTCGGAGCTGGGTTGATGGGCTGCACGGAGATCTGCGATCTTGGCTCGGCTGTTGTGTAGAAGGCCTGAGTCCGGGGGTCGTACTCTGTCCTGAGCTGCACTGTAGACTGCATGGTGATCTGGGTCTGCTGGGCGAAGCCATGGCTGCTGTAGGAGGGAGGGGGGCTGCTGTAGCTTGGGGGAGGTGTGCGATATGAGGGAGGAGGGGTGTGATAGGATGGAGGAGGGCTGTAGCGGCTCCCGTCAGCGCCATCCAGGTACGCATGAGGCTCGATCTGGATCACACGATTGGCACATGGGCTGAAAAGATAAAGACGACAGAAAAATGGAAAAATGTAGAGCACAGACTGTTGTGAAGAAAAATAAATGGAGAGACTAAATGGGAAAAACTAACAGGCATTTGCTTTTGGTATTCTCAAGAAAAGCCTCAGCAGAAATATGTAGGCATTTTTCAAGATTAGCCGCATTAAATCTCTTAAAAATCTTTCATCAGTCCTATTTTGTTGTGCATCTTCTCTCCTGTCAGCAACATAAAATATAGAGATGAGGCCCCACAAGGAAATTTAAGAGCATGTGTGCACATCTGCACAATCGCACTGCCAACAATCAAGCCCGGACTGGCAGGCAGACTGGTAGAGTTTAATAAAGACTGTGACAGATCAACAGGACAATCAAACAACAGAACAGCCAGACAGAAACAGACAACTTAAGAAGTAATTAGGTTTTAACTGAGAGGGGATTAAGGTGAGGATATCTCAGACATATCTGTGTGAGTCAGATCAGAGATCAAAAGAACGGATGAAAGGAAGAATTCTTGAACAGGAAAACACAGTCCTCGTTAGAAATATGTACGTCAGTATGTGTGCGCACCTGTAGAAGCAGCAAAAAATGTCAAAACGTCTGTCTTCTCGTCGGTAGAGGTCCATGCTGAGGATGGCGGGGAAGATGAGCAGCACCATGGCAAAGTTGAACACCACCACCACTGCAGCCTGAAAGAAACACGGGAAAAGTCTTTTTATTCCAAACTAATAGATTGGGCTGTTAACTGTTTTTAGTCATTTGTATACAGTTAAAAAGTGTTGCAGAGAACAAGGTTCTTGTGTTCTCATCACATGAGGACACGAGATTAAATCACATCAAAAACAAAAACAAAACAGAAGGCATTTTTTCCAGTCACAACCTCAGAGATTGTAATTAAATGTAATAAAAGGTATTTCCCAATAAACATTCCAGCATCTCCAACTGTAGAGGCTTTTCAAAATGATTGTGAAAAGGTTGTACAGCCTCAGAGAATGAATTTCTCTTCTCATAAACACTGGAAAGTCTTAACTTTACCTTAAAATAACACAATTTGCATAAACTCACTTCACGGAAAAATTGCCTTTCAACACATTTTCAATTGCTTTCGCGACAAAACCAGGGAGTGTGTGGAGAAAAAGTGAGGCAGATGTGTGTGTGTGTGTGTGTGTGTGTGTGTGTGTGTGTGCGTGTGTGTGTGTAATATAAGCCAGTGCAGTGTTGTGGTTAAGTATTTGAAGGTGGTGCAGTGGAGCAGAGTGTGGGGGTTGGGGTTAGGTTGGGGCCCTGCCCAGAGTACAATCTGGATCTTGCGTAGCTGCCAGACCACTACACACACACAAACACACATACGCAGACACACACATACACACAATCCAGTGTGTGCGCCAGACCACCCAAGGAGGCAGAGGCCCGCGGGGCTTGAGGTGATGAGCAGGCCCTGCGACTGCACAGACAACACACACCGCTCACACAAGAAAGTGCACGTACACACATGTATCCACTGCCAGCTTAAAAAAAACTGTACTGCCTCCTACTTAAACCACACCTTAACACCAACCAGACAAGCACACACAGACACACACACGCACGCACGCACACACACATCCTCAACCTCCCTCATTCCTCAGCTCACTACTCAGTCAACAAGGGAGATAATGTGAGAGAAGAGAAGAAACCTCTGTAAGTAGAGTGGAACAATTAATTCTCAATTGGCCCACTAACGTCCAGACAGATACAGTATGACTCCGCTGACACACAGACACACACATACATACAGACACATAGCGGCCGCTAGCTGACCTCAACGTGAAGAGATTTATCATCACATCTGTCCTCTGCGCATGAATGTGTGTGTGTAACTATGTGTGTTTTCCTATTGTTATCTGGACAAGATTCCTGTTTTTTTTGTTGCGGACACTGAGGGAAGGAAGTGAGTGAGAGACATTACGTACAACAGAGAGAGAGAGAGCGAGTGATGAATCCATAGAGGAATCAACTACAGGAAGCGCCTAATGGTGATAAAGAGACACACACGCACATGCTGACACACATCTGCATGCATGAGTACCACTGATTGCGGTCGGTGTGTGTGTGTGTGTGTGTGTGTGTGTGTGTGTGTGTGTTCCATTATAAAAGATGAGTATCAGCACGATTGTCTGTCTCTCTGGAAGTCTGCCCTCCACCAGTCACAAACCCACAAGTGTAAAGTATGCATGCTATGTGCATCTGTGTGTGTGTGTGTGTGTGTGTTTCTTTGTGCATGCATATTTGTGAGCATGTGTGTGTATTAAACAAGGCTGCATGGATTAGACCCATGGGGTAAATGGATCATGTTTGACAGACTCGCTGTACTAAAGCCATCTATCCACACATGCTAATATTGTACTCAGTGCCTCACTATGTGTGTGTCTGTGTGTGTGTGCGAGTGTGTGAGAGAGAGTAAGAGAGAGAGCATTTTCTCAACTACAGTAGTAGTATTATTGACTTGTTTTAATATTGTGTGTTTAAATATCATTTTATTGTGTTTCTTCTGCACTTTCACATTTGATGTAAAGCACTTTGAGTTGCCTTGTTGCTGAAATAAACTTGCCTTGCCTATTATCAATTGCATCCATGTATATAGTCTTCATACTTCCTTTCTGTTAAAATTGTCTATTCAATATTTTTATCATGTACGTTGGCTCAACAAACATCTTTCATGAAGATCTGTTTAGAATTCCAGCTGCTGGTCATTGGAAAGTGTTACAAGCTTTCTGTGATTTTCTCAATGATTGTAATTAGCAAATCAGAAAAGAAAGTCTCTGCAGTAGGATGACACAAATTAACTTCAAGTCATGATATGTCAAGATTCTGCATAACAAACATATGTACACACCCACATCCAAACCAAAAATGCAGGAGATGAGCTGACAGTGTGCAAAACATGCACAAATGCGACACTTGGAGCAACACTGCTCTTCATCAGTCCAGTAAAACAGACTTGTAAACAGTGGACATTAGAGTGTGCAAGCAGGTTATTTGTCATGTCATGCAAAAATATTGTGTCATACTCATAATTGGAAAAAGACAAATTTGCTTTAATTTTTTCCCAAAGCAATATATCTTAGCAGTCTAAGATATCTTGCTTTGCTGCAACAACAAATGATGACACTATGTTACACTGCATGCTATGTGTATATCGAGGAGGCAGAAAAAAAGATCTAATGTGAGAAACAGGCATAACGCGGTTTGAATAAGAGGACAGAAACCACCATTCTAACAAAAAAGGGCCACATTCTGTTGAATAAAATAGTCACAGGCAAGAAGCAGTTGATGTAACAGTTTCAGCACCTTAACAATAAACACTGGATCCAGTCTAGAGACAGCAGCCGACTTTAATATTAATAACTTGTTATATGTTCTTTTTGGTGCTCTGTTTTTCCAATACAGAATGCATCACTGTGACTGAGCAAGTGTTTGTATGAATTAACTATTCTGGGAGGATTGGAGGAATGTTTTCAGACTGACAGACATCTCGTTCTGTCCCAGTTTTCACTGTTTAATTACTGACAGATGTTACTGAAGTCAGAGCCCCCCTCTGGACTCCCCCCACCCTTTGCAAACACCCACACATGCACACACACACACGCACACACACACACGCACATGCACACGCACGCACGCACACGCACGCACACGCACGCGCACGCACGCGCACGCACACACACACACACACACACACACACACACACACACTGAGGGATTCATGTACATGGACCTGAGCCACAATCTGGACAGACACTGTAGCCACCACTAAATAGCCTCAAAGAGGGAGGGAGAGGGATAGATTGATTTTAAAAAAAACACACACTCCTCCTCACAAACTCATACACCCAACCTCTCTTACACACACACTCACTCACACACACACACACACACACACACACACACACACACACTTTCAGTTTGATAAATGAAATCAACAAAACCAAAGAAATCTGGAGCCGAAGAGAACTTGAACAGGCCTATTAGTGAAAGAAAGGCAGCTTACAGCAAAACCCTTTGTCACACATACGCACAAAAACAAGCACACACATACACACACACTACCAGGCATACCTGTAGGGAGAAGGCTCTGAGCGCTGGGATGGGGATGAGGGCGGCCATGAAGAATGCTGTGACGTTGCTGATGGAGGTGAGAGCAACGCTGGCCCCTGTCCTCTTCAGACATTCGCCTGTTCGGTCCTGACACACACACACACAAACACAGAGAAGCAGATGAAAGGAAGAGCAATGAAACTCGACTCTTTTGAGGAGATCTTAGCCGAAGGCAAATGTGTAACACTTGAGATCATGTACAATTATCATTATACTGATTTGATTGACAGTGATTGCAATGTTTCTTGAAGGCCTGAAGTGCTCTTAGATAATCCATCTGGGCCTGTCTGCTTCTATTTGAAGAATAGTGGTAAACATAGAAAGAGAGAAATAAGATAATGACATGCTTCCCCTCAAAACGATACATTTCAGGTGAAAACGTGACTGATTTCAGTAAACACACGTAAACAGCAGTGATAAGCTGAGCCTGCACACATCTCTAAAAGGCTTGGCGGCAATTGTGTGAAGATTTGAGGACGTGCAGGACCACACAGGGAGTGTGTTTGCAGGCGTGTGTATCTTGTGTGTATGTGTGTGTGTGTGTGTGTGTGTGTGTGTGTGTGTGTGTGTGCGTGTGTGTGTGTCAAACAGGACAGATCAGGTTCAGCTCTGTTTAGTTTTCATCTCAGCCACACAAAGGAAGCTGGGGGATGAGGGAGGAGGGGAGGGAAGCAGGGGAAAAACAAACACAAGCGAATACATGCCTGTGTTTTCCACCTCTGGAGGCGAAAGTTATCTCGTGCCATGAAAAACACACACATACACACACACATAGACACACACACACACACTGGCGTATGAGGTTGCAGATGTAGAGACTTTATTAGAAATTTGGTCTCTACATTTTTTTTGTTGGTTTATTTCTGTATCAGCCTCGACCTTCTTGTGAGAAAGATTTTCTTATTACAATCACTATCTTTACTTCAGGTCATATTATTTAACTTCACCATACATCAGATTTCTCTGTATTTAGTTCAATGACTTAATATCCCTGTAAAAAATCCGCAGGTCGGGTCATTCAGTCAAACAAAATATGTAAATTTATCACCAGCTGGTGGCTAAAAATCCACAACAAATGCTGCTTAAAATACCACAAGGCAAAAACAGAATTTGGTAATGGCAGTCGTTCTGTTTTTGAACATGAAACACATTTAATATGGGGCATTGCTTTGATGAGAGGGCTGAGTGTGTGGCATATATGGCTTGTTTGATGCTACATCACAGGCACAGACAGGCTCTCACACATTCCTCCACGGAGCAGATAAGAAGGCAGCCGGGTAGGCAAAGGGTGAGTACGAGCGGGTGAGTGTAGGATGTGTGCCTCACCTCAAATGGGATCCTCTTGTTCTGTCCGGTCTCACTGAAGGCATGAGCGAGGAGGAAGACATCATCCACTCCGACGCCCAGAGCCAAGAAGGGAAGCACCTGCGGCAGACACACAGACTTCATGAACTCGACCAGCACAACACGTCTAGTTTTAGTTTTACAGAATGTCTCAGAAGGGTAACCAAACAAAACTTTTTCTCTTTGTTTTTGCTTTGCTCGACGAGCTTGGGAGCAATGCATCCTGGTATATGTAGGCACTTCAAGGGGGAGAACAAAACTCTTTCAGTCAATGTTATAGAGCTGAGGAATTTTTCCTTCAGTTTACTGCATTGATTATCAACACTGAGGGGACATCCACATAAAAAGTGGCATATTTTTTCTCAGTCAGGAGGTGTCAGAGGAGACAATGAAAAAAACACATTATCTAGGTGTCTCACACATTACAACTTATCAAAAGGCCTAAGTATCAAACCCTGAAACTTTGGAAGTGCCAAACAAAAAGTGTGTGGAGCTTCAGCAATCAACAATTAACAATCAAGTCTGTTATTCTTGGATCAGCAGTGGATTTAAAAAAAAAAACTTTGCCAATTGTAGGCGATTCAGATGAGGCTTTAAAAAAAAAAAAAAAAAAACAACCTTTAATAAGGGACTTTTTTTTCTAGTTAGATGAAAAATGGGTTTTGAAAAAAACAACATGTTTATATCCCTTAACAAAAGGTCTAAATAGCCAAGAAAGAAACAAGCCTATGACAGTCTGATCTTAATGTAAATCTTTGGACTATGAAAAATTAAAATAAAAAAACTGCAAAATGAAGATCTGCCTACAACAACCGCTGAAAGAAATGTGATCTTGCCTGACAGACAGTCCAATCAAGGTTCACTGTCTGATTCTTGTGTCTTTTCTGAGTGTGATTTAGTAGATCTTGACCTTTACTCCTTACTTAGCAGAGCTGCTGTTGTGTGGCGTGTGTGTGCTACCTGTGTGGTAGCAGCATTGAAGGAGATGCCCAGGAGAGAGCAGAGGCCCAGGCCAGCTGCCACGGACAGAGTCACCAGCAGGACACCCGCCAGCCCTACAGCCCCCTGAGACTTGGCACAGTCCCACCGCAACATGGTCAGACACGCATAGGCCAGCTGGGCACAAAACAGCAACAAGTAATCCATCTGTTAATCAGCCTGTTGCATATGTCAGTCAATCAATAAATATCCTCTTTTTTACCCTCTGATTGCTGTATCCTGTTTCTGCTCAGAGCTGTTTACAAAATGCACACAGAGAGAACGTAATATTTCTCTGGCTCTGCTCTCACCATCAGCAGGTATCCACTGGCCACACGGATGACACTGACGTCAGAGAAGGACTTGAGAATATCTTCCAGAGTGGTGGTGGTGAAAGACAAAACCTTCTGAGACGAGTTTGCTGCCACACTCTGCAGCACCGCCTGGTGAGAGACAAACAGCAACAGACAGGGAGAGGCAGAGAGAGGGAACGCAACATTATAAATTACAGGAGGGAAAAATCAATACAGAAGTGAACCATATCAGGTAATGAGTTTAAGTAAATTTGAGCTCCCTGTTTTGTTTGCTTTGCGCTCATGATCTGTAACAACCTTCTGCTCATCTCAGGTGCAAGCAAGGTGCCAAATACAGAGGGTCTTGGGGGATCTGACACCCCTTGATTGACAGCTCTGACCCCTTGAAAGCCTCAGCTGCAAAATTCTGGGGGGTCTCAAGAAAAAGCTTTAAAAAAAGGATGTGTTGCTTGCAAATGTCTTTACAATGTGTGTGTTGTCCAGGATTCATTATTTAATTTAAATAGAAAAATTTCTATTTAGAAATATGAATACGTTGTTGTGGTGTTTCCTTGGTTACTCGGGTGTTTCTGGTAAG
>JAQLOL010000022.1:1228564-1249379 GCA_029783665.1 Naso thynnoides | reverse complement strand
TTTAATTTAAATAGAAAAATTTCTATTTAGAAATATGAATACTTTGTTGTGGTGTTTCCTTGGTTACTCGGGTGTTTCTGGTAAGGCCGTCTTCCATTGATTAGCGCTTTTGAAAAGTTCACACTCTCCACACTCCACCTGTCTGCAAAGCAGTGGATTTTTTTTTTCTGTCTCGATTTTGGCTCACTCATGGACTAATCATGGCAAAGAGAAAACAAAGCTCCCGACTAATTTGATTTATTTCCAAAAAGCTTAACCAGGACAACCAAAACGTAGAGGAGGAAGCTGGTTCAGCTACAGCAGCTAATGTTCATACTGGTCCATCCTCCTACAAAGACACTGTTCGGTGATGGGTTTATTTAGATTTAGACTCTGAAAGACTAAAAAGAAATCCAAATAAAGTGATGCTCAAATAAAAACATTAATTGTATTTACACTTTGCCTGAAAATGTTATTTGAGTGTCTATTACTGTTAAATAGTAGTTTATTGAGATTTAAAGAGTCTTACAATTAAATGGCAATGAAAAAGATTTAGAGAGACATAAAACAACAAGGTTGATGAGTGTGCTGATAAGAAATAAAACACATCCCACGAGAATGTAAGATTTGTAGGGGCGCATTTGCTCTCATAATGAGCTACTGCTCTCTCTTTTCTCTCAAGAGGTTCGTTTTTTAGCCTAGTGTTTCATCAGAATAAATGAAATTCTCTTCCACATCACATTTTCATACAATGCTACTAAACATGTCAAGTTTAAATAGATGTGGTTCGATGAAGTAGTGTGGGATCAGGGAGTTTGTTTGTTTTATTGTTTAAAAACCATAATTGCAGATCAAAATCTATCTGACTCAGGCAGAAATGTCCACAGACGTGCGTGTTAAAGTTTTAATCATGTTACATTTAGTCACATTCAGGGACTTTCTTACTCTCTCTCTGTTACCTTTAATAAAAATCAGAGTTCTGAGTTTGACTATTGTTGAAACATTTGGGATAATGTATATACACAAATCAACAAAATACACAACAGTTATAGAACATGTAGTCATTTTTTAGACGTTTTAATTTCATATTGTACATTCAATCAACCAGCACAGAACTGTATCAATTTTGCAACCCTTGCAAAATGTCTTATTCCCAGTAGAATGTGCCCTTCTTACTATAATGAATGGGTATCATTTGGATTTTATCTATACTGATATTATCTTCATTTAATCATTGCATTCAGGTGCAATTTTATTAAATTCAGCAAAGTGAGCCTCAACCTCTGAAAGGTTTGCACTGTCAGCCATGACTGCAGAGCACAGAATGACAACAGGAAAGTTAGGAATTTTAAATAACAGTATTAATGTGATCCTCTCTTAAATGTGTATCTCTGAGGGACAGAGGTGCATTTGACTGATCCGATTCAACACAAGTTTTACCTCAGATTACAGAAAAGTTGCACTTTCAGCATGTTACAAGCCTGTTTGATAAATGACACGTAGTACATCACAGTATGTCCCTAGGCTATGTGTAGTATGAGTACATCCAACTCTGTGTGTCCCTAAAAACCTAACAAAGACAAATCTCTGCCATGAACAATACAGAACCATGACCCATCCTCTCCCTCTCTCACTATCTCAGGGCAGACAGATGGCTTCAGCATTGAACTGCAGTTACTGCTCAGTGGGGAGCAATGCTGGCTGACACACATTAGGAAACACACACTAGATCACACAACCACACACTCGCACCCAAGTGTGAACTCACACATGTGTCAGGCACATACCAACATGCATGCACAATCTCATCGTGCATGATACACATGATACATATGACACACACACACACACACACACACACACTCACACACTAACACACTCACACAACACCATTTGGCACATTTAATCACTGCCATTGATAAAAACACAGTCTTCAAATTACACCTCATCTCTGAGCCTCAAGACGAATGGCTCACACACACGCACTTGTGTATATGCTGTATGCTATACACACACACATACACACACACACACACACACACGCACGCACACACACAAGGTCACACCATGTCGAACAGAGGTTGGGCCCCCAAAACAAAGACCAGATGATGTCACATATGAGCCACCAATGGGGCCACAGCTGGGAAAGCGATTGTGTGTGAACTTTTGAGTGTGTTTGTGTGTGCGTTCGTACATGAGTTAAGGAAAGAGAGAGGGAGCGAGAGTGAGAGAGAGAGAGAGAGAGAGAGAGAGAGAGAGAGAGAGAGAGGGAGAGAGATATCCAGCACTCCCTTAATGTATTCCAGACATGCTCACCCTGTTGCTCTAATGCTCCTCTCTACTGAGCAGCAAGAGAAGAGCTTTAGCCCCTTACCACACACCAACAGAGGTTCTAGTATCTATCAGGGGCCCGGGCTTTTGGTTGGGGCCTTTCCATGTTCACCTGTATCCGGCCGGTGATTTACAATGTGGTTGTAGAGGATTTAGGGTAGATTTCTTTTCCCTTTTCTCTTTTCCTTGCTCTCTTTTCTGGATCTCTCTCTCTCTCTCTCTCTCTCTCGCTCTCTCTCTCTCTCTCTCTCTCATTTATGAGTATTTTGGCCTTACCTCAGCGTATCTCCTCTGCCAGGCTTCCAGTATAGCTGCAGCCTTTTCTTCATTCCAGTTGATGTGGGAAACCTCCTCGTAGCCCCGAAAGTGCTCAAACATCTGCTTGGGAGTCATCAGCTGGAACATGGTCTGTAAGGCCTGGGCACTAGAAAGGAGAAAAGGAGGGGGGGAGGGTGGCAAGGCGAGAGGGAGGAGAAGGGGAGGAAAAGATGGAGAGGATGAAAGAGGGAGAACAAAAAGGAGGAGGTCAATGAGGTGCAAGCCTAGGCCAACAAGATCATGTTTGCACAAGGAGAAGATCAGCAAGAACAAGTAACAGCCTGAAATCTAAAGGACACACCACTAGCACTCTTGTTTGATTTCCACCACTAAATAGCATGAAAAAGCTTCAGTTATAAGACTTGAGTTCGTGCACAAGACGTCCAGTTAAATATTATATCTTTGAACACTAGAAGGATTGTGTCTGTGTGTTAAAACAACAAGGTCCATCAGCAGAAGCAGGATGATGGAAAATGCCCAGAAACTCATCAAACCAAATGGCCAGAAAGTCTAAATTTCCTTAATTTTTAACCAGAGAGAGAAGCTTCTTACTTCACTGGTGAAGAAAAGACTGAGAGAAAATATTACATTCAAACCACAGCGCCTGGAGCCACGCTGGATAAAAGTCATCATACACACCTGCTGCATAAACATAATATTTTTTGATCTGATTGAGCCAAGAATACAGAAACCCACAGACATGAGACCTGCTTCTTTTGCCACACACACACACACACACACACACACACACACACACACACTTATACACATACACACAAACACAGTGTAGTTTGCTTCAAAGCTCTTCCCATCTTCCTCTCTGTCCTACAGGTTGGTCCGGTGCCTCATTGCCTGCATTACCGCTTGATATTCCTTGCAATGACATAATATGACAATGGAAGCCATCCAACAAAACATGCACTTTCAGATAACAGTCACTTTATTTTTAATCTAGTCTGTCCCTAATGGATGAAAGCAGTATTGGACAAACAAGCCTTAGAAAAAATACTGTAGCTCCTTGTCTTTATTTTAAACCAAAGACGCTGGATATGGCAAAAGATAAGTATTTCAAAGATTTATAGACAGATTTTAAGTGGGCCATGGTATCTAATGTGATGAGGAAAGCACAGTCACTGTGCACACATCAGGAAAATTATAAAGAAACACGGCAGAAGTCAGCCTGTGTGATTTTAAAGCATCATATTTTATAACCTGGAGGAGCAGACATGAGCTAGTCGTTCTCTTTATGAATGTGTTCTCTGTAAAACGGTGATAATCACGGTAATGGTGGCAGTTAGTAAACAAAATGTAGAAATTGAGTGCCAGCAGTAACAGCCCGATGGACAGAGCAACTAAACCGCACACATACACACACACACTCACAGGCAGGCAGGCACGCACAGACACCCTAATGACCCAACTTTGCCAGGAAAAAACACGACCACAAAACAAACAACGCACCCCACTGTACTCTGTGACCAGCATGTGTGTGAATGCGTGTGTGTGGAGTTTTGCCTTTGTGTGCACATGCATGTGTAAGTTCACATTAAAATAAGTGGTCCATTAGCAAAACGCTGGGTAATTTGTGTAGTTTTCCCCTCTTAAAGGAAGCTTCTTATTGCTTAACAAAATGTGCATGTTTGTAATTCCTGTGTTTATTTCATGTATTTCATGCGCTTACAAAAAACTAGTCCATACCTGAGGTTATGTGCACCGCAACTACATGCAGACTTCAGACTTCAAAACAAGAGCACACCGTTTTCAGATGAGATGTGCTCTGACTTCACCTCTGCGCAGCTGTTGCTGCTATCAATGAAGCTACAGAAGAGTCTACCATAATGTTAGAACAGCATGGGCAGTGTGAAAATGAGACAAATGGCTGCGTCAGTCTCTCTCTATATGCATGTGCAAAGTGCCCGTTCACAAGAATTCTGTTCAGAACGAGCTGATTGCTTAATCCATGGTATTTGTGCTTGCAGCACAGTACTGAATCATAGGGTTTTTAACCGCTGTGAAAGAAAAAAAAAACATATTTCTAACATTCAGGCTTTCTAGCGATGCTCTGTCGCTTGCTCTCTCTATTGTATTTTGATAAAGCAAAACTTTTTATGTTAATGAAGGAGCATGGAATGATGCCCTCTCCCTTTTCTCTGTCATGGCACAGTTCAATGACATGCAGCCCTGCAGAGCGGAGCAGCTCCCATAACAGTGAACAGTACAGATGTATCCCCACCTTCCATTGATTTTAATATGTATGTAATATAGTAAGTAACTGAACGTAATGAGCAGAGGATACAGCTTATTGAACGCATAAACCCTTCATATTATACTGCATATTTATTGGTGTGCCACATAATCTATAAGCTTTGTCCTGCTGCTTGAGCTGGAATTAAGTCCATGTACCCCACATCGCTGTATATGTGGACAAAATAGCCAGGCAATAGATCATTCTGTGCGTGTGTGTGTGTGTGTGTGTGTGTTTGTGTGTGTTTGTGTGTGTTTTTGTGTGTATGAGTAGGTAGTGTCCAGGCAGAGCAGCCAGAGCTGAGCAGAAACAGCTGGAGCTCTAAGATTTCACTGGAATCTGCTAATGACTGCAAGATTTACAGCACACAGCGCACACGCAAGCATGCATGCGCCGCTTCGGAGAGCATAAAAGAACAAAAATCACACACTCTTTCCAGAATAAGCCCTGCAGTGATCACAGCAGTGTTTATGAGGGTGTGTATGTGTAAGTGTGGGTATGTTACCTGAGCAGGGGTCCGCTGCCGTTCTTGGTGGTCCCTCCTACGATCAGTTCCTCTTGCCAGTGCATGTACTTCCTGGACAGACCGTGGCAGCCACCGCTCAGGGCCCGTGCCACGTCGAACGGCTAGTGCAATAAAAGCAACAGGCGAGAAAATAACTGTCAGCAGCTAGTCTCAAAGTAAAGACCAAATCATATAAATGTTGCATGTATACACAGATATTTGGCACAAAAAGCTTGAGCCTACAGCTGCATTTCTACTACATGATTATCGTTGACTCGACTCGTTCTCCACTGTAGACAGCACTACTTCAACACAGAAATGATTTCAGCTGATTGTCATAGAGACACCACGTCCCCTTCACTTTTCCAGCAGTTGGGAAACAATGCAGAACCTTTACTTTAGTGTTGAGAAGCTTTTTCACTGACAAACTCTGATCTTCCCTCTACATTTACTGCTCTGCTGCTAACATTTTTCTCTGCTCCACTCACACTCACTGTCACTCTCCACCTCTCTTGCTCTCTTTCTTCCTCTATTACACACTCAAAACATACAGCAGGGCACTGAAGCGATGGTGTGCATCACATTTAAATGTTGGCTCAGCTCGGTTATCTGGGTCTAGGGAGTAAGAAAATGCAGTTTTGTTGCTTGTATCTTGGCTTTTAAAGAAAGGCGGGCTTGTGCAAAGATGTGCCATGCTGCTCGACCAATCAGTGGCCTGCAGTGTTTCCACCTCACCAATTCAGCTCATTCTAAACCTCAACGAAGGAGATATAATAAAGTTCCTGCTGTCAGTTTGCTATCCATAACAGAAAAAGATAAAGAGCCGAGTTGTACCATGCAGTGGAAAAGACTTCTACATGTGTGCCTACCTTAGTTGAGTTCTTGTTGGGCGCTGAGAGGGGGCAGTCGGGGTCAGCTGGGTTCAGACAAGGTCTATCCATGTAGCCATGTCCAACGTCTGCCTTTTCCAACATGTCCTCAAAGCCTTCAACAGGGAAGTTTGCTCTTCGCAAGTCCTCAAGGAACTCCTTAGGGTCAAAGTTGGTCCACTGCAGAGGGTCTTTACCTCTGGAAAGATAAAAGTAAGAAAGGACACTGTTAAACTGAACCATAAATTACGGGCTGGTTTCCATGTCTGGGCACTTCTGAAATGTAGTTTAAGTCAAATCATCTGTTTGTACTTTGGCCATCCTCCCTATTCATAATAACAGGGTCATTAGTGCAAATTTTTTATTTGGTTTGACCTCCGAATAAAGTGGTTTAGATAATCTGGTTTACTGATAACTTGTCTACAACCAGCCTGAATGTGCACTAATGTTCTTGATAATTATAGTGATCATAACTAATAGAAATAATGGTAAAAGCAAGCTGAGATTTTCTATTAAGATCAAGCACACGACATGCAGGAACAGCTAGATTGTGTTGAATGCACTTCTCTATCGATTTTATTAACAATATGTGTTGTGAATATGGCCACTGGGAAATACAGTTAGAGAAGAACACACCATTAGTTCATGTTTTCTTGCAATTTTGTGTACTCCAAGTGACATTTTTTTAAACTTGTCTGCAGGACACTTGTTTTATGAGACACTATGAAGGGAAACATGAACTAAGAGGACAGTTTGATCAAACCTGGGTTGCATTTGTCTGATTGTTTTGGTTTCATTAACTCTAAATTTGACCTCACAAGAGTCACATTTTTAAAACACCCTTTCTTGCTTGGTGACACAAAATAATAAATGGAGACCAATTCCCATCATGCAACGGCACAGTGCTGAATTCCTGCTTCGAACCCGTCCTTGTCTCTCTTTGCCTCACACATTCCAATCTCTCTTTCTCTGAATCTCTCTCTCTCTCTCTCCGTCATTCAGACGACATTGTATGTGCTTAACCAGGCTTGAGTTATTATTCCCAGCCTCCCAACCAGAACATAGTAAAAACCTTATTTACCATCTGAGACCAGGAGGACACACACACACACACTCATACACACACACACACACACACACACACACACACACACACACACACACACACACAAACACATTCACATACTCTGATGACAGACTCGAACCGATACGCTTTCACACATCGACACAACACATGTATGCACTGGTGGCAATGGCACACACTATGTGCATGCACACACACATGCAGAGGTAAAGGTCTGCTGAGTATTACTGTAGCAGCAGGCCATTAGCAACAGAAGGGCCAGACAATGGTGTGAGGCCCAGGGCTGGAGAGAAACTATCGCCAGCGATACGCATGCCAGCAACCACTACAATAGAGCCTTCAGATGGGACACACACACACACACACACACACACACACACTTGTTCCTCTATGGTGTCTCTTTGGATGGGTTGAGCGTGTTTGGGCAGTCTCTACTAAAAGGGTAAAAAACAAGATGGAGAGATGCAGATCTCCTTCTCACACCTTCTGTCTTGGAAACACTCTAAAAAATACTGTTAACATAAAAACATTAACTCCAACACCAGCATCCATGAGCTCAGCAATCTTTGTCTTTGTGTCCCCAAACAATAAATTCATCTCAATCAGTTCACCAACCGACCTCACAGTTAAGAAAGCGCTCCATGTGCCCAATTATGCCCTTAACGATCATTTGATCTTTTGACCGTATGCTCGAGAGCTCGGTCAGTCTAATGATATGCTGTTTTGGCGTGTTGCAATCTCATGCACACATCATAAAATACAGATTCTGTCTAGTAAAATGAGTTTGGTTTACTTACGGGAGATAGACCATTCCAGAATGGAGCTTGGCTCCCTCCCAGAAGCAGTCCAAAGGGGTGATGATGAGGCAGGGATGAAGCTTTTCTATGATCTAATTGGACAAAAACACGTGTTCACACACAGCAGGATTAGAACACATTGACAGCTTCGAGTGTATATATAACAAAAAAGCATTAGAGGCAAAAAAAGAGTGGTGGTGCTGGAAGTTTTTCAATGTGAAATACAAATGGAAACAATTTGCATCTTACCTGATCCATAAAATGAGTTTCTGTGACTAGTTCTCCTGATTTGTAGCATAAGTGTTCTAATTTCCATTGTCTGAAAAGGAGAAAGTAAAAGTTTCTGTTCAGTTTTTGCCTTAACACACCATGAGCCTCTTAATATAAACTAACCAAAGAATGATATCAAAACAAAGGGCTGAACTGAAAGTCATTTTTGACATGTGAAGCTTCTATTAAGGTTTCTGAACAAAGCTTTGGATCTCAGTCTTAATATTTTAAGATGTCCTCACCCATCACCCTTACCCATTACTATCAGCTCCACAGAAGAGGAATAAGTTCCAAAAAGGGGAGTGGCTAAAGGAGTGCAGAAGCTATTTGGTCACAAAAGATCAGATGTAGAACGAGCGCAAGAAGATTCACAACAAACAGGAGCAACACAGGAAACTTACTTAACCACCTCAAGCAGAGGACAAGAGGAGCCAAAAATCCTGCTAAACAATTAACATGAGTTCAAAACCAAGCAGACAAACTAGACTGGGTCAGCATGGTGTCAATGAAACTTTGCCAAGTTTTACTCTGTTTTCTGTCTTGTCAGCATATACTCTGATTTATCTTTCTTTTTTTTTTTTTAAATGACAACCACCACTAGTAGGAAGTTAGCTGTTAATTTTAACTATTAGCTGTATACGTGGCATACAGGTGCTGTATTGTATATCTATACACTGCAGAGCTTAGATGGACATAGATGAGGTGAACAAAATATCAGAAATAGTTGACAGAGCTATGCAATACAACAAAAACCACTGAATAAAAAATGACAACAGTCTACTGTGTCATACATTTTCAACAGAAAATTAACATTAAAAGCTTCTTAAATTTCTTAAATTCTTAAATTTACTGCAGGGTTGCTTTTTGATAGTGTTAAATTGCTATTTGAGAAAAAGCTGTGATTTATTACTATGGGGGAAAAAATGGCTTGAAATGAATTGTCCAGAACTGGAAAAAAATTATATTTTAACACAGACTTAAGAGGCTGAACCAAAACACCTGTTGATATGAAACAGTCAGTCACCTGTTATAAAGGTAAACATGAACTCTGCTGGCTCGGATAGCTGACTCCAGGTGCTGCAGGAGTGCCTCCACTGTTAGAACATTGGCTCCCTCCTCCCGCGGCGTCTGGATCATCAGCTGGGGGTTGAACATGGCCTCCTCGCCGATCTTCTGTCGTGTGTACTTCAGTTCCTGGTTCACACGCCCTCCCACTGGACAAGGAAGAGTGAAAGTGTTAGATTTGTATTTTTAAACCCTCACTGCAAATACTGAAACACAAATCAAATTGCTTATTTAGTACTTTCAAGGCTCAATATTTTAGCACAATTTTCAGCCTTACACTCCCCATCCCCCTTTTTTTCAGGTGTAATCTGATTTAGCTTAGGCTCCATGTGTACGTAATAAAAAGACGTACTTCAGCCGCGAGAAACCACAGACTACCACAGCTTGTAGCAGATAAATTCTTTATGAGATAGTTAAGGAAATCCTTAGTGATAGATTAGTAATAAAAAAGTACAGGAATGGGGAAAACTTGCCCTAAAATTTCTTTTAAGAATTCAGGTAAAATCAAGAAGTGCTTAGACATTGTCTCAACACAAACTGATCGGAACAAAAATCTCTGTTTGATATGTTTTCATTACAAAAACAAGTGTAGCTTTTACAATAAATTTCCCACTAAAGGCATCTACCTCGATAAAAAAAATTTCAAAATCTACACAATTTTATTTATTTCTCAGATTTCCCCTGCTTTAGCATAAAGTTCACGCTCAGTGTTTGTGCACCAGTGGCTTCAAGCTTCTACATCATCTTGTATAAGAAGAAAACTGGACCAGAGTGACTTTCAAACTATTTGGGATGTTGCAAATCATGCTCGCAGGCTGCTGCTTCAAATCAGATTTACGTTGGGCACAGAGGAACTTTTCACTTTCAGCATTATAACAACCCTCAAATTGTGACACATTATTCTGCACAATGAAGATCAAACATTCAACTGCAGGAACAAGAAGAAAACATTGTTTTCATTAAAGGGGACTTTAACCTACAGAGCTGTCTGTGAATATGTTCTTTACAAACTGAACTCTCTTGCTAGTTTAGTTGGGACAATGAGAGACAGAAAACAAGATCAGTCATATTTGCAAAATGTCCAGCACAATAAAAGAATTAAGTACGGGTGTCTATGGTAACATCATACTACCATCAAAGCCACGAAACAAATACTATTAGCGCCACCAACTGTTTATCTTAGGGGCTTGACATCCTAACTAGACAGCACTTGGTATTTTCTTTTGCAAATTTGCTGGAAATTTGGTTAAAGTATGTGCTTCCGATGATAGAAACCCTGGCTAATGCTTGAAACGCTGCAACAAGATAATTAGGTGTGTTTCCATCAGCTGTCTGAGGGTAATAAATGGTCGACCTGAGCACAAGGATCCAATGTCAGGAAGGAAAACATGAGGAAGAGGGAGCTTTGCTGTCTAGACCTCACTGCTGTGGGACAGGTTCTTTTGTTTAAGCTCATATGAGAACATGTTCCCTGCTTAATTGGGGCATAAAATGAACAGGAAAAGACATTAAATCGTTAATTGTAATTATTTGTGTGACATTTAATCGTCAACTAAACTTAATGATCTCGACAGCCCCGGAGCCTGCCTGAACACAGCTGTGCCACTCACACACACCCTCACACACACACACACATGAAGCATCATGTGCTAAAACATCTGTGGCTCAACAAGGGTGATCCTCCACGCAAAGCAAACCAGAGACTTGTCTGCCTGGCCACGACATTATCTGACTTGTATCTTCAACAAAAGCACTTTGCTTACCGTGAGCTTGTACCACTACAACACCAAACATCCTAACTCCTGTAAATCCACAAGGGTAACATCAATGCAACAAATCCACATCTCACTAAAACAAGCTCAACGTTTTGACTCAAATTTGCTAACACATCAGCCGCGCCAGACCACATTGATTGCATATGTGTGTGATAGTGTGAGTGTGTGTAAGTGTGTGTAAGTGTGTGTAAGTGTGTGTGAGTGTGTGTGAGTGTGTGTGAGTGTGTGTGTGTGTGTGTGTGTGTGTGTGTTTGATAGAGAGAGGGAGGCTCTCTTCCAGGCTTTGCTCCCAGTATCGTGGTGGGACTAAGCCCTGTGCGTGCGCTCTGAGCTCTCTGCTAGCCCAAGCCACAAAAGCAGCCTTTCAGGCCCTCTAGCTGCCCTGCTCCACCCCAGTACAGCCAAGGCCAGTCTGGCAAGTCTCCCTCACAATCACACACACACACACACACACAAACAAACAACTGAAGGCAATTCAGTCATGCAAGCATGGGCAAAGTCTCGAATTTTCTGTCACATGCAAAATTAAACAAACTGAGAACAAACATTTTAAAAACTGCATAAAAGTCTTGCATCTTACATGATCGAGCCTGAGATGTGTGTGTGTGTGTGTGTGTGTGTCTTGCGTGTGCATGAGTGCTTGCAAGAGCATCCTTCAGTTCAGTGTATCCGTGTCTCATTTATGAGCTGAAGTTTTGATCTGCTTCCATCATCAGCGACTGAACGCTCAGTGAAAGTTTGGACAATTTATAATCATTGTCTTTCATTTGCTCTCTTCTTTCCCTCTCTCTTTCTCACACACACACGCAACACGCAAAATGCCCAATGAGAGCGCCGACTGTGTGAAAAATCTGTAACATTTCATTATGCCTTAATCCAATTTAACAATTCTGCTCGATTCGTGCAACAGCAGGCATAGATTGAATATTTTCGGCCCATTGTAATGGCATTAAAGTTGAACATAAGCATGCCTGTTCTGCTGAGCTGGACCACCCAGTCAGACCAATGGAACTGGGAGGGAGGGGGCCATGTCTTGGGGCATTAGGAAAACACACTTGATTTCTTTTTTTCTGGACCCAAACAGCATTCCCATCTGATCCTGTCTGAAGGCATGTTTATAATACTCATCATTAATAGCAGGCCTGGGCTAACCGGAGCGACATGCTTTACACTGTTGGGCCAGCTACACAGCTCTGTTACACTAGCACTGCCTGCAAAAAACGAGCACGCATGGAACTGATTTAGACCCTACGCACACTGACAGTGCACTAACAAGTCGACTTGTCTGGTGCACTCAGCGCTCAGAGGAAAAGCTAGCCAGAGGCTTGGCGGATGTGAACTGCCACAGGGAAAAATGGGAACGCAGGTACGGAGAAGAGGCGCATCCATTTTCAGTTTCCAAATGTGCGGGGAGATGAGAAAAGATTCAAGTAAAAACGATGGGAGGGACAAGTTTAGAAAGAACTCACTGTCTGTATTTAACACATTCCAAGTTGTGGACTGCCACCCAGAGACCTCCAGTTTACAGCGAGCAGCGAGGAATGGGACAAGTCGAAGGAATGTACTCTCTCCCTCTCTACAGGAAACAGCACATCACGGCCTCAGGCTTAGAGAATTCCTCACTTCACGAGGTTACAGCGTTTTGGGGTCAACACTTACACAGCCTCGGGGTGAAGTTAACACCCCAGCTGGACCAAAAAAATGTGTGCAAGCGAGTGTGTGCGAGCGCACTGGCATATGTGCGAGCATGTGTGTGTGTGTGTGTACACACAGCTGTGTTTCTTCAAAGACACATATTCCCATATTCCTTCTCCTAAGAAAACTGGTTGACCCCGGCTTGTGTTGATATCTTGAAGGTGTCCCGCTACAGGCTCAGCTGCTGTGACCTAAAACAAAGTGTCACTAACTTTCAAATGATTCCCATAGCAGCTCCGTGTCTCACTCAAGTCCTTTATTATCCTTATTTTACCCTTTTTGAATACTCTCTTACTCTTTTACTCTCTTTTTCTTTTTCCACAAACTTACTTTGACTATTTATTGTTCTTTTGGTTACTCAATGTCCATTTCATGAAACCACAGTTTAAATAAGACTGAACTGTGCTCAACAGAAAAGTAATCAGCCATAATTCAAAGCTAGAGAAAGCAACGTCTGGAAATCAAGCTCGCTGTAGCATGAGACTCCTGAGAAAGCAACTCAGATTGCGTTTTTTTTTTTCGTTTATCATCGCCCCCTCTTTTAAGGCCAGTTTACACCAAAACTTCACAACAAGACAAAATGGTTGTAGGGAAAGTTGCAGCGGTGTAAACTGGTCCGACTCAGCTCGACTTAAGCCGGCTGATGGTGTCACCCGTAACTCGGCTTGTCAAGTCACCATACGCCAGTTTTAGAACGAAAGATACTTTACTTGTTTCAACAGCCAATCAACTTGTGGTTACATCACCTGTCACAAAGAAGAACAGGGTACCGCAGCCAATAATGACACATACTTGCTGAAATGACCCGTGATTACAAAATGCTGAAAGGTTATTATGGAAATTTTTGCTTCAGTGTCACCAAAAATACTATTGCGTGCCCCAGCTTTAAGATAATCAATAAACCGACAAGATTATCCAAAATTTCATGGGGTCAGGTATCTTAAATGTGAAATTTTTATTTGATAATTGATTATGTACCTCAGATTTTGTACAATAAGCTATTTCAATACTTCAACTTGAGCATTTAGCATTCTGACTTTTATTGGCCACCTAATCAAACAAATTAGGAAAATTAGCACAGATTAATCGTTGTGACCCTAAATCAATTATTTAACTAGTGATGTCAGCACTTCCCTTATCAGCACACCTGTGAGGAGTTTTTCCTGTTCTTCCTCCCCTGTGTGTGCCACAAAGCATGTGAAAATGTCACTGATGCTTCATGAAAGACGACAAACACTTTAAACAAAGAAGCGCTCAAAAATAGATCCACACAGGAGAGAAGAAGAAGAGAAGAAGACTTTGTGTGTCACTGTATTGGAGCGCTCTGTGCGGGTATTCAGCGTGTTGCATAACATTAACCCCTGGTCCCCCCTATTCTCAAAGTAGGGGAGTGGGGGAGCGATGGGGACGAAAGGAGAGAAAGTAGGTTTCTAAGGAACTGACATCACCCCCTTCCTCTTTTCAGCTCTGAACTCCCCCTCCTCTTTATACTCTCATTTTCTCTCTCTTTGCTCTATTCAGCCCTTCTCTGCGATTGGCCAGATCATGATGGCAATCAGCCCGGCCCCTCTGTCAAAGCCAGCCCACCCCCCTTTCCCCCGCGCCAACTCTCTCTCTTTTTCCACGCAGCACACAACAGCGTGGCCCCACCCCTTGCACATCTCTTTCTCCTGACAACGGAAACATCCCGCACTTTCAAGGTAAACACGCACCAGCAGCGGCAAAGCCAAAGTGATGCTAACATTAAAAAAAAAACATGCATACACGTTTCTCACACCATACGCACAAATTCACCTCTTGACAAATGAAACAGCATGACAGCGCATCCCTACATGAGCATATTTGCACATATAATCGATAAATGATTAAAATGTTTCCCTCCACTCAGCTCTCCAGGATCAGTTAAACCTCTGTGACGTTCACCAATTTGCTATAAATACTAAAGACGCATTAAGTGAGCGCGGGACTTCATGCATGCATACCTAAATATACTGTACATACGTGCAAGTGGTTACACACATCTTTGTGTGTGTGCTTTTGTGTGTGTGCAGAGAGAGGATTAGCTGGATTAGGCCCCCTCTCAGCAGGGACCCCCTGTGGTGAGGAGGAAGCCCCCCAAAACCAGGTCATCTCTCTGCCACCAAGTCTACAGCGACCTCCCATACCCTGAGCCTCCTATACTGCCAGTGGAATGAAGGGGACGTACATGAGAATGTGGCCTGGAAAACTGTTCCCAAAAACAGCCGAAAGCGACTTCAAGGAAGCAACATATCAGGTCAGCTGAAGGAAATGCACACTGACTTTGATGCAGGTGTTTGTTTTGCATTAGTGATGCATTTACCATGCATTTGAGACAAAAAAAATTGTCCTATGTGCACAACATGGATAGATTAAAAAAAAGAACACATGTAACACATGTTGCAAAAAATGTCACGTGTGGAAGAAAACCATCAACATGTGGAAATCAACCAACAGGCAGTCATCAAGAGAGAAGTACCACTGAGTCAATGCACAGTATAGAATAAAACAAAGGATTTATATGGAAAATCAAACACAGCTGCTCATGCTAAGATGGATTTTCAAGTTACTTAAGAGCTTTAGCCACTAAAGACATGATGCAGTTGCTTTAAAATAAATCTAAGTTGCATGATTCTATCTGTCACTCATCATTTGACCTCACATCTCTGTCCCTGTGAGTTGTCAATCTTTCCTGGCACGTCAGCATATTCACTTTATCATAGAAAATCAGGTATCCAGAAAACCTTAAGATGCAGCGGCTTATGCAAGGACTGATTGTCAACTCACTCAGGAGCTTTAGAGATGAAAGAAGCATGTGTACCAAAGATGTATCTGTGTCATTACAAATCTCAGCATCTCTCATTTGGCCTTTCTAGTTCCTGCTCAGTCTGTTCAGGTGGGGTTTCCCACAGCAGACTCCCATCAGATGTCACCTTCTCCTCTTCTCTCCTCCTTCCTTGCTGTTTGTCTCCCTCTCAGCTGCTACCGCCACTCACCTGACAGAGCTTTGATCACTGAGAGGAGCCCACCTGTTGCCTTCCTCCAAATAAAATAAATAATAAATAAATATCTGCTGCATCATTATCACAGACCCATTCGAAACTCTGTGTAAATATCAACGATGAGATGTGTGTATCATATACATATATATTTCATCTGTGATCAAACTATGCCATAGTTTTACATCAAAGAAACAACTTTTGAAAGCATCTGCTTGGACGGTTCCTAAAAACTTTGTCTAATGACTGGTTTTACTTACTTTTCTAGAACTGGAATAATATCTTAAGCATTTTATTATACTCTGCTGCATTAGTAGAAGAGCAAAAGAGTGACCTAATGACCTGCATCCACTTTTCTTTAATTCCTCCATCAAAAATACACTGGCCTTGCAAAACGCTGCAAACAAATGGCCTCCCATTTAGCTTGGATTGTATTGTTTACCGACTGGGTGCTCTCTCCATCCAATTAAGTCACGACTTTGTTGCTATATCCACTTCTTGCAAGTGTTCACCCTGTTCACAATTGTTGGAATGAAGTTTTAGTGAAAATATATAAAGTAATGTGGTAGATTTGGAGGTTTGTTCCTACGAATTTAAATGTTGTTCTTTATCTAAATGACCCTACTGCTTTAAACTGACTTTAAGGGCAGCTGGCAAACTCTAAGCACTGAAACTCGGAGCAGCTCTAGTTGCGGTAGTTGTGATAGGAGCCAACACAGCAGTATGCAAAGTAGTAATAGTAGTTTTGAATGTGGGCTCTGCGATGCAGGTGTGCACACAGCCACAAATATGTGATGAAAGGCCTCACTGAGAGCTGAGACCCTATCTGACCCATGGTGAGCCCCCCCTCACTCTCTCGCTCTCTCTCCTCATTCTCTCTTTCTCTCTCTCCTTTCAGCTCTAAAGGGGGAGGGGGCTGCCACACAGAGGAAGGGTATAACAAGCAAGGTAGAGAGCGGGCAACCACGAGAAGGAGAGAAAAGAGGTGCAAGGGTGACAGGAAAGAGAAAGAAAAGATGAGAAACAGAGAGCAGAGGTGCTCTGTCGTGCAGCTGTAGCTGAGTGTCTCCTCATGCAGCCAGACACCCCCGAGCACCCCGACCCCTGACTCAAATGTGACACCCCAGCTGCCAACCCCTGCCCCCCACCCATACCACCAACCCTCACCCCCCAACTCCAGCATTACCATATGTATGGCTCCCCTCGCCCCTGATTATGCTAATCACCTGTCCGGCCCCTGCAGCCCCTAAAATGGGTGTATTTAGCAGTCGGCTGGCTCCCAATGCAGCTTCCCCTGGGCCCGAGGTGTACATTCACACACTCCTCAATGGGCAGATTCTTCCACGTTGCTGCCTTCATTCAGGTCCCACTCTCCCCTCCCAACCCCCCACCTCCACACCAAGAAAAAAAAAAAAAAAAATCCCATTCAATGCCAATGGATTCACAGAGCACTGGAAAGGGTAGTAGGGAAGGAAAACGCTGACAGAAAGTCTCTGTATGTAGCATGTGCGTGTATGTGTGCAGCTGCCGTGGTTCAATGAAAAATATCCAAAACAGCAGGCAAATGATGTATTAATTGGTGTATGCTGCCAAACTGATACGCAAGATTTGATACTGCTGCCATTATAAGTCACGTTAAAGAGTTTAAAAAACTATATGAAGAAACCACAGTCTTGTGGAACTCTTCAATTAAATCCAGCTCTGTTCGACAATAAAAAGTCCTCTGTCTCCTGTCAGTGCCTGTCCAATGCAAGCCAGGTGAGCGGTCTCCCTCTAGTGCATTTTACTGCCCTGTGATTGGCCCGCAGCCCAGCCATAACAGACCGTGACATGAGCCTGAACAGCCAATCTCAACCAGCCATCTTTCTGTCATTTCCTGGAAAGATGGCCCATGATTCCAGGTATCCCAAGATCACACATTCCTATGTGTGGAATAAAGACATGGGGACAGAAACAGAGAGAGAGTGTGAATGAAGGGAAGAAGGAAGGACAGAGAGAAACTGTGTTCCTTTTCCAGCTACTTCATTCTTGCATTAAAATTTACTACAGTTACTTTTGCACTTGCAATTTTATAGTCACTAGGGCTGGGTATTATTTAAAAATACTGATGTCGATACAGAGAAGATTTTTTTTTTTGATAAATTATTTTGGGGAAAATAAACATGTTTAATGCTTCCATTAAGCATCTTGAACTTCTCAATCCACCAATGTCACACCTGCTATAAATGTTTTTAGGCCAAGTGAGTGCAGAGCGAAGACCACCAATACAACACTGACATACTGCTTATAAAGTTGATTTAGTTAATTGTAAGCAAACAGTTGTTTATTTGCTAGCAATTTGTCATTTGTATTTTTCAAATATTCACTCTCTTTAAGAATTCTTGAAGTTCTGTTTTGCGGTCCACATATTACTGAAGGAAATATCTGCGGCCCTCTAGCTGCTAAATGCCACACTATGTCCACCAGCTAGTCGCTTATTTTGTTTGTCTGCTGCTTGGTGTAATGTACAGTGGGATTCATTGCAGCCTGTTTGTTAAAATGAGCTGCCTGCATGACAGCAAGAGACTAAACCAAAACCTTAAAGCTGAAAAGTAACAGCCTGAAAACCAAAACAATGACATTTGATCCACTGCATTGAAATATTGATAAGAGCAACTTTAAATGAAAAATACTGATCAGATTAAAAAAAAAAAAAAGATCTGGAGATACCAAAGCTATATTGACTTCTGCACTCACTGTGAGCAGGAAAAATGTCTGGACCAAAATTTTTAAGCTTGAACTGAAAAAGGCGACATTTCAGGCATTTTGCCTGATGAGGACCGGATGGGATTGGAACATTGCTTTCTTCATCCGAGACAGTTTTGGGAGCTTTAATCCAGTGCGCAGATGATCACCATTTTTTCCTACAATGAATTAGTCAAACTGTATATGACCTCATTGTAGGATAGGATGTGCACACAACTGCAACCGCTCGTTGTGAGAAGCGCTGGATAAAAGTATCAGAGGCAAAGGTCCAAGAAAACCAGAAGACAATGACATTTAAAGTGATAACCAACAGGCTTGGATGTGCTTCATAACACAACAATCTGTGGGGTGTCACCAGTGTTTTCAACGCTCTTCGGCTTCAGTCAGACTTACAGGGCGGTCTCAGACTCTCTCACTTTTCTCTGACGCATACTGGCTCATTCTGGAGCTGCAAACCTCTCAATCATCTAAGAGGAAATGTTTTACATCTCTGTATCTCTATGCCTTGTGTGTGCATGTGTGGTACTTGTGTAATTACTGTTGCTGCCAGATTTCTATGACATTGCACTGCAGGAATTGCAATGAAACTATACTATGCGATGTGCGTAACCCATCTGTGCCAGAGGGGTTAAGAAATTTCCAGCAACACACACGATTTGGAGATGTTTATAATATCTTTGCATGAAAAATTTCCTGCGCTGCAGCCTGAAAAGCATCAATCCACACCCCAATCTCTCTCCTGGTGCACGGTAGGTACTGCGGCCAAAACACAAACACACTACTGCTAGTATACTCCTGCTTCGTTCCCCCCCAAGACACACACACTCTCTCTCTGCTGTTTTGTACTTTCTCCACCCCTCTGGCAGTCAGCGCTATGAGGGAGGGAAGAGAGGAAAGGGGAAGAGGGAGGGGAAGGGATAGGAGGGGAGGGAAGGAGGGAGGCCAGACCACCCTGCTCTCATGGCAGGGCTGAGTGTTTACATTGCCGTGGCTCACTCTGTAATACATCTGGCATTCTGAGGCCACTCTCTCCAGCCAGGGACGGGGGAGTGGTGGAGAAGAGGTGGGAGGGGGCTTGGGTAAAGAGAGAGACCTTTCTGGCAGAGCGGAAAGGAGAGGGATAGCGGAGAGAGAGAGAGAGAAAGAGAGAGAGAGAGAAGGAGGTAGAAGGGGGAGGGTAATTCTCTCCACAGTCTCCTGTGGTCGGTCATTCGCAGGGCTCTGGTTTTTGAATAAGAGCGCCTGAAAGAATGCAAAATGTAAACAGAGAGCTTGGAGGCATCTCAGGATGTCATTTGTGAATGGGAGTGCGTTCGTCTCGTGAGCACACACACACGGACACACGCAGCATGCTTCACGAGCAACTTTTTAAAAGTTATTTTGCATTTGCTTTCACCTAGCAGGGCTAATATACACAAAACTGCTTTCAAATGAGGGAGAGCTAGCTTGAGAAAACAGCACTGTAAGTCTGTGTACAGTACCAGAGGCGCAATGTTTCCCCACACTAAATCCCTCACCAGCTAGCCTGCACTTTTCATCAACTCGTAAAGTTTAACAAAACACGCTGGAATGTTATTCCTTCTATAGAGGTTTAATCCTGTTTGTAGTGAACTGATAAACAAACTTAATTGAGTCCAGTTTGGAAAATGTAAAAAAAAAAAAAAGGGTGCGTATGTATGTGTGCACGCTCACGCTTGTGTGTGGCTGCCTGCAACTGTGTGAGAGTGAGTGTAATTGATGGCGAGAGAAAGATAGATGACTCCATGCTGTGTATTCTGTGCAAACTGGGAAAAAATATTGGGTGTGGGCGCATTTGTGTGTTTGATTGCTTGCGGCTGCTGAATGGAAGCGGTTGGAGAGCGGGAGGGACTGAAAGGAAAGGGAAAAGGAGGAAAACATATGAAAAGAAGAGGAGATGATGAAGAAGACAAAATAGCAAAAAAAAAAAGGGGGGGGCATCGAAAAAGCCTCCCATGCCAACATGGCTGCTCATTCACAGAAACGAACTCCAAAAAGCCTCTCTGCATATGTGAATGTGTGTGAGTGTGTGTGTGTGTGTGTGTGTGTGTGTGTGTGTGTGTGTGTGTGTGTTTGTGTGTGTGTGTGTGTGTGTGTGTGTG
>JAQLOL010000022.1:1212805-1228464 GCA_029783665.1 Naso thynnoides | reverse complement strand
TGTGTGTGTGTGTGTGTGTGTGTGTGTGTGTGTGTGTGTGTGTGTGTGTGTGTGTGTGTGTGTGTGTGTGTGCATCCATGCATGTATCAATGCTCCCCTACACATCAAAAGCTGGATAATTCAATCATGCAAACCACAATCCTCTCAGTGTGGACACCACAGTCAGGGCACTCCGCCTCCTCCTCCTCCTCCTCCTCCTCCTCCTCCTCCTCCTCCTCCTCCTCTTCATCTTTGTCCACAAGAAAGGACGTCAAGGCTTCTTCCGCATGCACTTATCATTATAGGGCTCCCCTCTCCGCTGCCGTTACCAGCAAAACAACAAAACAACCACCGACTTTGTCAAGTCAGCTCTTAATCACACTAGATACAAAACAGACATGCAAGGGAGGGAGTGAGTTGAGAAAAAAATAATGTTCTGTCCTATCAGACTGGATTCTGAAACATCAAATCAGCCTCAGGATGCACACAAACATGGACTGGCACCATTTTGACTGTTACCATGTTGATATCAGGAATAATCTTTCAAATTCTCAGTCAGGACAATAAATCTTGAAGATTTTGGGAGTGTGAGTTTGAATTGCCTCCTCTTTACCTCCACATATATTAGTCATCAAAGCAGGAATGGTGACGTACAGTAATGGAGAATTTGGATGTTTATTTAAGTTATTATGACACAGTAACTTAGAAATTAAAGCACAAATGATATCAGATTCACTGCCCTCTGCTGGAGGACACATGCCAAAAGGTTCAACTTCATGTAAAGAAAAACATTATACAGAAAAACAATGCATACTCTGCTAACAACATCTGGCTCACGAGATGCACTGCTACAGGCATACCCAGATGCAGACACATGAACATATACAGGACACAAACAAACGCCTGGTGACAGCTGTGACTCCTGCTTCCTTTCCTCCACCCCTCCTCCCCTCTGCTGTGAGTCTTCACTCTGCACCCAGGCCACAGGGTGAGTATCAGGTGAGGTTTTAAATAGTGGGGCCTCTACGAGATGACCTCAGGGTCCCGGGGGTATACCCTTATGGCCCCTGGCCTCTACACTTATGTCCCCCAAGAAAGCACTCTGGGACCCGGGGCCTCCGCTCCGTCTGTGGCCTTGAGACTTCAACCCGTAGCCCTGTGCCCCCGTCCAGGCTGTAAATCTGGGGACTAAAAAACTCATTCCAACTTGAGTCACTCACACATATTTCTGTGTGGCTCGACTTAAGTCTGTGATAAAAAACAAAAGACTTCCTCTGAATGTTACAGTACGGGCTCCATCTTCTCTTCAGTCTACACTAAAGCTACGGGCTAACCACAACTCAACCCAGATTACAGCACAGCTCGAGCTCATCTGCTTAACCCTCAGTTTCAACTTCAACCCTTCGCCCGAAGCTTGAGCTTCAAAAGCCCCATTTCCAAATATTTCTCCCTCTCTCACCCATCAACACAGCCCCTCAACCACAGCCACATCTCTAGCTCCTCTCTCAGCACAGAAACACAGCGAAGGAACGAGGGGCCGTCCTACAGGAAAGCCAGTGTTTACGCGATACTGTTTTAATTAGAGGCAGGCGGCGCTGCTATTTTCTTTACAATTTGGCCTATGTTTGCCTTAACCCAGAATGCAATGGGATGGCTCAATTTTCCATTTGTAGCCAGGAGGAACTCTAAAGGGGTCTTATTCTTCTCCTCTATGTCTCTGCTGCCTGTACGTACCCTACACTTAATCAGCACAAGATCATGTAGAGTCATTAGCAATTTGAAACTGAGGAAGTATGTACAGTCATATACAGGCACTGGAAAGCACACAGAGGGCAGCGAGACACATTTGTGTGTGTGAGGAGCGCAGCACAATACTACAACTTCCTGTTTGAGCTAATAATTTCCTGTGAGCATCTCAGTGGACATAAACACAACATTTATCTACAGTGTGGAAGCAATCTGCCCTAAATAGGAGGTGGGACTTTCGAATAATATTACTATCATTCCTCAAATGTTTAGCAAAACACAAACCCCCCACATGTCCTCTGAGGCTTGACACAATTGCCTCTTTGAGCAAGCACGCCGTCTCACTCCCCATTGGTCTCTGTCGCTTTGTCTAATAAACAGAACATCCTGTGTCTGAGTGTTTATAAACAGTGCTGAGTGAGCACTGTGTGAGTCTGCGAAAGCTTCTGCACGTGACGGCGCGTAAGATAAACACACTCGCCAGCTCCGGTAAGCAGCTAATGTCATTCTGCTGTAGATCTCAGCCACATCTGCAACAGCCATAAAGCAGTTGACGACAGACACAACATGAGATCATGAACTAAAAAAAAACACTGCTCTGGTTCAATCAAGGGATCTAATAAGAGCTGAGCATATTGTGTGTGTGTGTGCGTGCGTCCACAGGCCACACAGCTTCCAGGCGGGGTCGTCCACGGGTCGCCTGCGGAGGGCAGTTCCAAATGAAACATAAACAGCCGCTCTGTCCTCTCCTCCTCTCTCCTCTTTTTCCTCTCGGACGTTGGGCCAGTCCCCCACAGCACGGCCCAGCACAGCATTCCACGGTCCAGGCAGAACTAATCTATCCCTCAGCTGTGCAGGCTAATCTAAACAAACAGATCTCTCCTTATCAACATCTGGAACCCCTCATGTACCGGGACCGAGGAAACCACCGCAGCCCAGGCTCTCTGACAGTGTCCGTGTGTGTATGAACAGGTTTCTGTGTGAGTGTGAGCCAGAGAGAGACAATGTGGATAACTTGGTTTAACTGTCTATCAGAGTCAAGATAAAGCTTTGCCAAAACTCACGGTGTAACTTCAGGGAAGGACAAAGGAGTAGAAGCAAAGGTGAGTGAAAAAATGTAGCCATCAATTATGTCCCCATAAATTTGATGTTACTCCAGTAGCAACAGAAAAAAATGGGCCAGGGGGTACTGTTTTGAATAACAGATTGATCTCTTAGTCTACAAAACATCAAAAATAAGCACAAACAGCAATCGCAAAGCACCAGGCCTTAACTGATATATCACTTTGTTTGAAAAACACACAAAAAAGCAAACTCAAATAATGGGAAACTCAGAGGAAAGCAACAAATCCTCACACTGGAGAAGCGTTCCAAAAAACTCAAATAACTGCTACAGCATGATGTACTTTTCTGCTGTCCTCCTGTATGCTCGCAATGCTCCAACTAGGTTTGCCAAAATATGACTAAATACTCTATTTCCAGGGGAGCTCCCAGATGATGTGAATCAGAAAAAGCTGACAACCACCACAACAGAATAACATTCGGTTTCACATGGTGCCCCTATGAGTAGTGCACATGACCGTGGTCTGACATGGGAAAAGGGTGTGAAAACAGTGTGCTCCTCTGACTCCAATCAGGAGCCCTGTGCTAAAGAGGCTCCCCTCTGTCTAAACTGCTGCCAACTGCGCCTGCGCCACAGATTAGACCAACACGCTGTCTGTCAGACCCCTGCAGCAGCACAGAAGGAGAGAATAGTCAACCTGAGGAGGAGGTGGGGGTGTTTGATCCGCACACAAATCACTCAGCCTAAATGTTTGATCTGATGAGCTGTGCAACTTTTAATTAGAGGGAGGGCAGCTAAAACGGAGGAAAGGAAAGAAAAGAAAGCCACACAAATATGACAACAAATAAGCATAAACACATTTTTGTTTCTTTCATATGACTAAAAATATTTGTCACTTTCTCAGCAGCAAAATCAGCTCCTCCATTCATGACTCCTACAGCCAACTCCAGCCCTAAGTGCAGGAATGCAGATCAAAGGAAAGGAGGAAAGCACGGCCCCTTACCCTAACCCCCCAAAGCACCACCCATATGCACAGTTCCTTTCTTCTCCTTCAAAATTTTTCAGTCTTAAGTCATAAGTTGTTTCGGACAAAAACAACAAGCGAGCGGCCTTATCCGCTCCACAAACAGGAGTTCCTGTCCTCACTCCGCTTTTTCCCTGCAGCCGGAGACAAATCTTTTTGGAAAGTTGAGAGCTGTCCAAAACGGGACCACACACAGTCTCTGAGCATTCAACTGCTGGGGGCAGGCAGACACACACTCACACACACTCACACACTCTCACAAAATGGCGGCTTTGACTAAATTTCCTCTGCCCCAAAAACTGCTTATGAACTTAATTACAACCCAACTTCTGAGTGCAATTACAGCCACCTCTTGCACATCTGCTGTGTGCATTTAACAAGGTTTGGGGAGCTGCAAATATGTTAGAAATCAGATGAATTTTATTATTTACAAGTTTCACTTGGCCTCTTGCCAGGGCCTAAACAATAAACAATTCCTTTGGCTTGTTTGAAAGTACCCACCAACCCTCTCCTCTTCAATCTAAACCATACCCAGTGCTCCCAAACACGCAATATCAAATTGTATGGCTTCAAAGAACAGTCTTAGTATCTTATGTTCAAATGCATGAAAAACAGATTAACTTTGCAACTTGTAAACAGCCAAAAACAAATCAGTTTCTTACCTTCCACCCATAGTTTCTCCACATCAGTCTCCAAATTAGCTGCCCGTAAGCCCACAGCGAAAGCTCCAAAAATCATGAGGCCCACAACCAAAAACTTTCCGCAGTTCTTTTGTATGTAACAGCCCAGCCTAAATAAAAGTCTCTGGAACTTCGCTCTCAGCCATAGAGGTGCTTTCCTCCCAGTCGCCTTCCCCTAGGATGAGACAAGAGTTATGGTGTTACTGTCAGTATCAAAATAACACACTTAAAGCACTTACCTGGACAGGTAAATCTGTTTGAAGACAAACTGGTTAATGTTAAAAAGGCAAAAAAATTAAGACAGCTGGCTCAAAATGTGTTCATGTTGAGGAGGTTCAAGCCCATCTGAGATGGCTAGATGTTACGATTCACTGCAAAACTTTTACTTTTTATAATGTAGGCTCTATGGGAAACAGGAGCCCTGTTCATAATAATAAAAACACATTCACTGTCTGGCTCTGCTAACCTGTGATGATTGAAATACACACTTCTGCTAAGGACCGCCTAGAAACCACTGAGGACTCCCCAGAGTGAGAGCCACAGGCTCTGTCATATCAGTAACATGTATAAACTGTAACCTTAGCAGGATACATGCAGAAGGAAGAGATCTTCAATCCCCCACAGGTCACCCACACGCAGCCTGATCCGTGTCTGTCATTTCACCACTGCAGTGATGAGTTATGAAAACATTAATACAGACGGACTGACATTAGGTTTCACAGGGTTTGTGTTGAAACTGCAGCTGGACCTCCACAGTGGACAGGCGGGGGTAAATAAAAGGAGATGGCTGTCGAGACGCAATTATACAGCAGGTTGCCTTTTGATAATAAGCCTCCTTTGTGTCCCTGTTTCACACAGATATCGTAATGCAAAAATGCAGCCTATGTGGTCTTAAAATCCTGCACAGTACAGACTGAACAATATGCTTATTCTACACAGAAATCCAAAACGGAGAGTAGTAGTGCGCCCACACCCATCTAACTGTGATATTAAATATCCTGAAAAGGTGCATGTGGTGAAACCCACAAATACCACACACACACACACACACACACACACACACACATCTCTCCCTCCCCGTCCAGCAGCCCGTGTGTTCCGGCCTGCATGGGGAGTGGAGGAGCCATCACGGGGGGACTCACAATATTTGTGAACGGAAGAGGGCAGCCACATGGATCTTTTTCTCCTCTTTACGCGACTCTCTCCGGCTCACATACTGTCATACAAACGTTCACCTCAGCAACCGAAACTTTTCTCGCAGAGAGGCGAGCTGGATGTTATGAAACACTGAATGTGGTGGTGTTGACTGGGAGCGAAAGCTGCATGTCTCGCCTTGTTTCAGACCGTTATTGGTCGGGATGTTGCACTGGGAACAATCGAGCGCTTCTACGTGCAAATGCAACTTATTTCACAACCATAAAACACAAGCCCCTGCAGAGGAAGAGTCTAAATGTTGCACAAAATGAAACAAAACAACTCGCGGCTCACTACAACCTTGCCTTACCACTGTGTCCCCCTGCCCAGCCCGTCCCGTTACCTAGCAGCGACTGGACATAGTTTGGACACTTTTCGGCGATTATAATTAAATCAGCCGCATTAAGCTCTTTCCAGGTTAGGATGAGAAATAAGCACCTCGGATATTTGCTCCAAAGCGAAGCCTGCATCGCAGTAACTCGGCCGCTGCAAATACTCCAAATCCAGCGGTGTGTTGCGGGCATAGTCCCCCCTGTTCCTCCGCGTTATCCTCGGCCGATCGGGGTCTCTGTTTTCCTGCTCGGAGGGCGCATTAGCAGCCGAGGCCATGTTGCGGGGACTGCGAGATGGTTACCGTTTCCCACTTTATAGTGTTTCCCCGAAAGCGTGCAGCGATATCCCAAGGCAACAAAGTTTCACTCTCGGAGACCTCACACCCGTGAAGTAGGACTTCATACTCCTGTTGGAGACGGCGAGTCAAAGTCTGCGCCTTCCATCCCAACATTTCGTGATCCGGAGGTCTCCACCGCTTTCACCGCATTCACCTTGTCTCTTAAAAAAGTAAGTTTCTCTCAAAAAGCGAGCTGCGCAAAGTGATTCCCATACACGAATCGTCGGGTAGGAAACCTCGATGGTCGTAGCATTCTGGTGAGATCTATGTGGTCTTCCCCTGGGCCGCGCGTCACGGCCAACTCTGAGATTCAACAGAAGAGGAGAAAAAGACCTCTCTCCATTTGGAGGCAGAGAAGGAGGAGGGGTGAAAATAAAAAAAAGACTGGAGATCCCGCCTCTGGGGCTGTCAGATTGCAGGACTTTCTTGCATCTGATTGGTTCCAGAAGGGCAAAAATTACTCAGCAAACACGACTATTATTAGCTGCTTAGCAACAGCTCACTAAAGTAGAGAGACCACCCAGGCAGACAGACCTCATGTGTGCATCTCCAACTTCTGGGGAGGCACCCTGAAAGCCAAAACCGCTCGGTGCGTTTGGTGTTTTGGGTCTCCACATGGCGCACTGCCGCTGGAAAAAAAGCATCTGCCAGGCTGGACGGCAGTCTGAGGTGAGGCGCACGGTCTGTGCATCGGAGAGGAGCCGGGGAATGCCAGAGCTGCAGATTTTAACTTGGGATTTTTTTTTTCTACCACCACCAGATTGATGGTAGTTCAGCTTCAGATTACAGCGGTTCAAGGGGAGGTCCTATTGTGTTGTGATTTAGTCCGCTTCACTATAAAATAGCGTATGAAAACAAACAAACAAACAACAGCATATAGCTATAAAATGTAATGCATATGCTTTTTGAGCACATAAAAGCCAAGAAAGGCATACTTTTGAATTTTTATAAGTAAATTTATGTCACAGTGATTAAACACAATACAGCAGCTCAATTTACACAGCCTGGTCACAATCCAACAACACAAAATATGTCAAATAATCGCCTTTTTATACAATTGCTTCAATGCAAAAATAACTGGATAAAACTTTTTTTAATTTTAGTGCATAAATGATTTATTTACGCATCAATGCACATTAAAACGACTAATCGTCCCCCTCTATCCGCTTTATTATCCATTTAATTGATAGAGACTGCTGTTATTTAGTGTTATGATATCATGACAGTGCATGTGTGTGGACGTCGTGGCTATTTATGGTCCAGCTGCAGCCTACCTAGGTATGCAGTTTGTGCGTGTTTTGCACGCAGTGTTAAACGCTGTAAGGTGATGAAGCCACACAGAAATGACTGCCTTCATTTTATTAATATCTTGTAGTGGTCTGTATTAGACAATTGGCCTGTATTGTCTGACAGTGTGTCCTTACGCAGCCATCATGAAGCGACGCAGCAGTCAGATTTATCACTTTGTCGTGCTGCAGAAGTCAATTTTCAGCACATTTTTTCCATCCGATGTGGTTCACCTCGCCAGAGTGAGAGAAATGTTACTTCGAAATTAGTTGATGTTGAAGGATTCAAAGCCTTGTCAACTTGAACAAATACACATATAGGCTTACTAATGAGTCCAAAACACGTTTTCCTAAATGTCTATTATTTTTAACATATACAGTATATATGTTTTTTTGTTTTGTTTTTTTTTTAAGAAAAAACATTGTGACAAAGAAAAAAAAGGCAAACTGCAACCTTTAAGCCACGATTCTAAGTTTTTCTTATGCAAGAAGCCTACTTTACTTTATTTATACACTAAGGTTTAATGAATGTGGAGAATAAAAGCAGACATTAGCAATCAAGCGCATTGAGGGGCAGCCTGACTGGACCGTGCAGACATTTGATGGACCGCAGTATCACCCTCAGCTTCACACCAGAGCCACGCGAGCTCAGCACAGCAGGTCTGGCTGTCAGCCGCGCAACTTACCATCTTCAGTCCAGGTGGGGAGAGTTCTCTGAACAAATCCGCGATATCCGCCCCCCGTGGAGTCCGAAACGTGTCAGTTATGATGAAGATGAAAAGAACTGCTTTATTGTTGCGTGGAGAAAAAAAGACGGATCGTAATCCGTCTGGGTCGCAGGCATCCTGCTCTGTGTCAGAACAAGGTTCACTCACAATTACATGGCTGTTCCTTTCTGGCCACGTGGGTGGTCCCCTTAGCTCCATAGGCAGGACGCCTTGACTGTCACGTGATTAACCCAAAATTGTAAACAGTACCAACCCATGCACAGCAGCAGCATCCCATGTCTCACACACACAGAGAGACAGAGAGAGAGAGAGAGAGCACACTCACCTGCTGTACAAAAACACACCTGTGCATGCACACCTGCACACACAAACTGCATAAATTTGCGTCCAAAGAGTGAAGGCCTGTGCATTTACCAGACTGTGCACTCATTTAAATGTACATGAACACTTTTGCTTGCTTTTGAAGGCATGCACACATTATGTCTGTACTCTGTGCAAGTAAGTGCAAACAAATGTACCCTGCATATGTCATGAAACCTGCACACACATGCACAGTCAATAACTTGCACAGATTAGATCATCAGTGTAAGTGTTTTAACCTGACAAACTGCTATTGACATGAAAATAGAGGCATATTTTGCAAAACATCATCCCCAAATGCCTCTTTATTAACATAGTCATGTTATTTACTCAATGTGTCTGTACTGCCTCATCAGGATTTTAATTTTTCTTTGCTGTATCAGTAGGAAGGCTGGATGTGGAGGTGTGCAGCGCTATCATTTCACATGCATCAGCTATCCCTGGTGTGGTTTAAGGAGAACAAAGTTAGGCTGTGATGCCCCCTAATGCCCCTGAACAGAACCAGACCCGACTCAGAGGAGCATGGGAGTCAGAGCTGCTGCACCCTGTCTGTGCCAGACGTGTTCAGGTTGTTGTCATGACAGTAACGCTGTAGGACTCCTTCAAAGTGCCGCAGGTCATCATGGAAAACAGTCCTCCCCCCTGAATACTGTAGTGTGGAGGCTGTAAAGATATGCCAGTAAAAATGCTCTTGGAGATTATATTGCAAGCATCTGTGTGAACTAATGAAATACGTACGCACATATGATGCCAAAACACCCTTGACCAAACATGAGCATATTTCCCGTTTTTTCACTTTCCATCATGTGCTAATATGGATCAGATGGACTAATCGTTCACTTCAGGAATTACACCAAGTAGGGAGAACTGCAATCCAGATCAGCTCCTTTTAATTTAACAATTGCAGGGAATAGTTTGGATTTCATCGTTTTGTAAGTGAGGAGGGCAATGAGTCCACGCAGGCCTGTTAAGTTATCAGCAATGCAACCGCTGAAAAGCAATGAAATCGCTCATTAAAAGAGCAGGAATTTATTGTAGGAATTTGTTGTAACAGCTTATCTATTCATCTGCTGTGTTGTACATTTCAAACCTTTTACTGTACAAGTATGCTGCAAACCTCCAGCCTCTCAAGTTAGATGAGTTGCTGCTTTGCTTTGTTTGATATGAAAGAAAAGTGAATATATTTGGGTTTTATGTTGTTGGTCAAACATAGCAAGTGATTCCAAGACACTAAATTGGACTTTAAGAAATGTAAGATGCGTTATTCTGTTTTCTGACATTATATTAACCAAATGATTAGATGATTATTTAGAAAATAATTGACGGACATGTAACTGACGTAATGGAACTTTTAGTTAGTTGCAACCTTATAACATCTGTCTGCATATCTACTGTAACCCACTCAATGTTTCACTCTGTGTTCTTATTTCCCCAAAGACTCTGAATGTTGTTAGAATACATAGTGTTAAATGTATCTTCTGGTCCAAGGCCTGAAGGATGTTTCAGTCCCCTTTGCAGTGAATGTGAAGTCCTGTTGTCTCTGCAAAATAAGGGACCACACAAACAGAATTTCCAAATGTTTTTAATTGCAGATATGCTTTTTTTACATGTTTTATTTATTTTGTATTTATAATAGCTGGTTAGACCATCATATTGGGATGCTTTGAATCCACACGTTCAACTGACAGCAGTTCATTGCCATGAAAATGGGTGTAGATAAATCCATAATTCCAGAAGATGAACTTCACTGTCTTTAATGGTGTCAAACGTTTTGTAAATTGTCACTATCAAACCAAATTGTCACCTTTTTGCTCTATGTCTTGTTATGCGCAGGTTTTTATTAAACTTGGTGAACATATTCCCAAATAAATCATTTGATTACCTCATAAATGTTTTTCTAGTGTCACCTTCAGTATAATACTAGCATTTAAATGTCTCTATTTTTGAATCTACATGGCAAATTTACTTCAGTATTTAAACTTTGATGTGTAGTAAACTAGCAAGGATATAAGATTAGGTCCTGTAAATCTCAATTTGCTCCCTTCCAGTCATTTCTCACCTTGATGTTGTGCTTTACAGGTGCACAGGAACCAGTGACAAAACTTTTGCGGGTGCAAAAAAGCCCCCACACTTTTGATCAAACCCAACTTTACTGCCACATGTCAGAAGTAAAACAGAAGCTTTTAACCAGAGAGGGCAGGAAAACTATGCATTCTAGTTTTTAATCACTCTGAGGTTAAAGGCTATATGTAATTTTATATCTACTGTTAGAGTCAAATTTCATAGTTGTTGTTTTGTGGCTCCAAGGTTTGATATTTATCTGATCATCTTCTTGATCTACATGAATTCCTTAATGAGGAAAGGAGATTAACTACTCATTTCTGATCTGCAGGAATTGGACATCAATCCATCAACGACTTTATCTACCAGTCAACATCTCTTGCCCCAATAGCAGGGCCCATCTAACCCTGCAGGGCTGGTGTCTGGCTTACAGCCATGGGAAAAAGCAGAGAAATCGTGTTTAGTGCATGTGCTTATTTATGATTTGCAGGTGGATTACAGTTCAAAGCAGCAGTGTGCAGCACATTCACAACCTCAAGTCAAAACCAGAGGATCATTCTCAGCATGTTCACCGTCATGTTGTCTCATAGAAATGTAGAGATTTTTCTAGCCAATACCTCTAGAAATTACCAACCATCCACTCTGCTTTCTCTTAGTACTAGATTCTGACACCTACGAAATTTGTCAGAGACTATTTTCTGTTGCCAGAATAAACAGCAACCATATCAAACTACGCATACATATAAAAAAAGGCTTTTCCCAAATTAATACGCTTCTTATTTGTGTAGTTGGGAATGGAAATGATGTGGCAGCTGTGTTCACCAGACATTATAAAGTCAGACGGAGGAGTGATCTGGCAGCCAATCGCATTTAAAGCCACTGTCGAGGAAGTGCATTGAAAAAAAAAGAACAAAAAGGAAAGAAAACAGCAGAAAAAGAGAGTGAGAGAATGCAAACAAAACACACCTCTTTATTGAAAACAAATGCACTCAAGATCCCAATTAAGCAAGAATGTCCTCTCTCTCTCTCTCTCTCTCTCTCTCTCTCTCTCTCTCTCTCTCTCTCTCTCTCTCCGCATCTTTCTGTCAGTCTAAATACCAAGAAAAAAGAGAAGAAAGCATATGTACATTGGAGTGAAGTCTTCCAGGTACTTAAAGATCATTTCCTTTTTTAAGTTTTGTGACCACACTGTGACTAATTGTAAGTGTTACTATTATTGTTTGTGTGCATGTGTATTTTTGTGCAAATGAGACTGTATGTATGTGTGTGTGTATGTGTGTGTGTGTGTGTGTGTGTGTGTGTGTGTGTGTGTATGTGTGTGTGTAAATGTCACATCCGTAAAACATTAAAGGCAAATTCTGATTTATCACAACATTTTTTTGACAATTTTATTCAGTAGTATTTAATTTGGTAATAAACAACTTTGCACTGACCCTGGTAAGTGGTAATATTTGGAAACATGGCAACTTTGTTGGAAAGAAGTCCAATAAACCAAGAAAAATGTAAAATATTAAGATTCAGACAATCATTGAGGTCTTGCAAAAAAATTTGGGTTACCTCAAACTTTAAAATTTCAAGATGTAAAATTATTGCCCCACTGTCTGTTTCAACTGACCTTTGCTATTTGATAAATCGTCTTTATTACTTTTCAAGATCTTCCCCGACTTATTCAACTGAATGAGAACTTTCACACTTTATTAATTCAGATGTTTCTGTAACAGTTGTTGCTGTCAAACTTTAAATCTGTTTCTTTCTCTGCTGCTGTCAGCTGCCATTTCAGCATCACATCAGTGCACTCGACAGACATTTCATCTCCCCCGAGTTTCATCACAATACGAGAGCTCATTAGAAGTTCTGCTCCATGTCACATCCATCCACATCTTCTTCTCAGCTGTCAAGTCTCTATTTGGGGAATATTACTGCAAAGCCTACGGCATGACTCGTAAAATGGTTACGCCATGATGAGGTCATATTGCCAAACACTCTTCACATCCCTCTTCAATTTTTCTTGCTGAACACATTGTGAAATAAATTCATTTATTTAAACTCTTTTAGCCTTACTGAAATGTAAGATAATTGTGCTCATACAATATTTTCTATGTTATCAGGGATTATTAGTCACATTTTTACCTCTTAATGAAATAATTTAGAGAATCTGGCTGAACTGTTTGCTTGTTTATTACTTGTCTGACTGACCTCTCATGTTTTAGCCATGTGGCTCCGTCCTCATATGTCAGCAATTACTTTGGTCAGTAACAGAAACATTTTGACAAAACAATGATACCATACCAGTCTATTTTTGTGTTTAGCAGAGATTGTTCATATCTTCTCCAAACGTTACTGATAAAACAACAACACTTGTATGGCCCCTTAAGGTGTTTGTTTCTATCAGTACGGCTGCACATTTATATTCACTGAAATCTTTCTCTCAGTGTATCTCTGTAAAATCCCCCTTTCTAAACCACACACAGGTACATTTCCAATATTACTTCTAATTCAAAAAACTGTCCTCCTCTTCGCCATCTTGACACAGCTGCTGGCTCACCTAGGTCCATCATGGCTGCCTGTGAAGCAGTCAGGGCTGAGTGCATGGCGAGAGCCTGCTGGGATGTTTATGTTCCAGCTCAAGGTTGTCTTCAATCATACCCGGAGCTGTTTGACAGCTTGCAGCACTGCCTGGCCTCTGTTTACCTCTCCCAATTTCCGACCGGCTTTGTATGAACAATCAGAGCAGCTCAGGGAGGATCCAAAAGAGCAGTTCCACTGTTCTCCATCTCACAGCAACGCAGAAAACTGGACCAAAGGTGGTGTAAAGAATACAGAAAATGCTTATGTTTGAACAGGTAAACAACACTTACAGAGAGCAGCCACAGTTTATTTAAAATGTTTAAGTGTTGCTTGTGTCCCACTGTTCACTTGAATGCATCTCTCCATTCAGTCGTCCTGATATGGCAAAGAAGGAGGATTTACGGAATGGAAGTGAACACAATATTGCTTTTTCAAGAGTTTCGTCATGTGTGGATTTTATGCTACAAATATAGACAAAGATATTTGAATGTTTACATATTATGGTTTGAATTTCAGATGAATTTTCCTCTCCAGGCATTGTAAAACCCCGAAAAACTCATCTCTGTACAGAAACAGTTTTTGTTTTTTTTCCCAGAAAAGTCCTATCATGCCATACATTGGCCTAGATTAAACTCTGTACTTTCTTCATGTAGTATGTGCAGATCTTTGTCATCTCTGCCTGTCTCCACCCACCTCTCCTTGGCTTGTCTGCATCATTGACTTTGCTCATCAGACACACTAACCTCACCAGCAGCTTCGCTGTCCAACATACTGTTTTTGAACGATGCTGGGGAGCATGACTTTGTTGCCTGGGGCCCGAAACTTGCACTTTGCCACTGCTCCAAGCAGACATTTTATCATGCTGGTGGGCCCAGTTTCCAGCACACCAAATTTCAGGTCCTTTGCACCAAATGTTCTCCCATGGATGCCTCAGAACGTCACAGTAGTACTTGTCGTTGGTAGTGTGATCTTAAGGAACAAGTTCAAGGATGCACAACTCTGCAAAAGCCAAAGAAAACCACCAGCTTACTCTGCAGAAGTTTTGTGGCACAGCAGGCTACAGTAATGCATGGAGATTCACCATGTTTCCTTTTACAGCATTGCAATGGAAAACAGAACAGTCTCTGTCTTCTTTTTACAATGGTGATTTTTTTTTTTTTTTTTTTTTACAATTTACACCTGGCTTCCTGTTATACTCCTCATCTCCCCATAGTTCCACCTCACAAGTTGACAGGACTGGTTTCTTAAGTATGTGACATATGGAACTCTGACTGTCTGAATCCATGTTTACAAGACTCTCATTGGTTCTTTACAGTTTCAAAGTGGAAGCGCTCAGAAGACTTCTTCTAAACAAGTTAAAAACAAAATTATATTAGATATTAATGTACATTTATTTCCTTTTAGTCTCATTCGGACATGTTCAGCTCCCTGTTCAGTCGACTTTTTCTTTCAGCAATGTTTAGAAGAGACTTTCTACAGTACTATCCTGAGAAGCTGTAATTTTTTGGAAGTGAATTCAGCCCCAATGTTAACAGGAAACATGAGCTGTGCTGAATGTATACACTTGGCCTCAACAAATAAGCAGGATAATGCAAAATCAACGCTGTGGCTCCACGGAAAGATGGGGAAAGGGAGAGAAGAGAGTCAAACAAAAACAGGCAGAGAGAGCAGTCAGACAGATGAAACTGATTCTCAGGAAATTCATTTTTATAAATTGGGCAGAGAATGCAAGAAAAGACTTTTGGACAAACAAACACTCATAAATAAATACATACATTTGGTATAAATTCTAACATCTGCTCACATCCACTTGGTAAAAAGTTTGCTTACTTCCATTTATACTGAGGTAGATCTCCGTGGGAGGCCGACTGGAAAAAGTGACACACTTAAAGGTAGAAACCCCATAAGCTGTCCAGACCTCCTGTTCAGTTCAGACTTAACAACAGCAGGAACTCTTACCTGCCTCAATGGAATTTAAGGTCATAAACAAGCAGGATCAGCCTTCATTAAGACAAATGATTCCAACTGCACAGAGCATGGATGCATATTTTTCTGTTCCTTCATGCATCTGCAGAATATTTCCTACATAATATTGATTTTTGCATATTGCATATTGAATATCAGTAATTTGTTAAAACTGTCTAAACAAAATCATATTGCACAGTGTGTCGGGGCTGCCCCTTTACATTGATAGGCCGAGATGTTTATAGTTTTGGAGTTCATGTTGTATAAATGAGGCTGAAACAGTATTTAGCTTTGTTTGGAAAACCAAAGCTATTCTGAGGCGTGATTAAAAGCAC
>JAQLOL010000022.1:1199399-1212705 GCA_029783665.1 Naso thynnoides | reverse complement strand
TAGCAATTTTAACTCACTAACTTCTTATAAAAGAGTAAAATAAACAAGATTATATTTAAACTTATAACATGTGTCATTTCAACATAAAATTCTAAAAAATGACTAAATCTTTGTTACACGTTATTAAATTGTGTAACCCTAACCCCCATTGTCCCAGAAGTTTCCAACAAAGTTCCAACTTGAAAAAATCCAAAACTTTATTTAGTTAATGATGCTTTTTATTTTGTCGTCTATTGTTAATGTTCGGGGTAACACCCAACAGAGAGTGAGGAAGTCAAACTCGACTGAACGTTACGTGAATAAAACTTTAAAGCATGACCCCATCTTTGAACATTTCTGCTTGGGTCAGTCAGATACTTTTTACATGAAAAAAAATATATCCCATCACCCCAAACTACTTCACAGCTTTGTCAAACTTTTTTGTCTTAATTATTTTTGATAGAAATGACATTTTGTCCATTTAAGTAAGCATTTTCAATTTGACCATGTTTGTGTTTGACAAAGGCTTTAAAAACACAGACAAATAAAATCCCATTTTTTCTCTCTTAAAGTCCAATAAATACCCTGCAGACTAAATAAGACAGCATGTGATTGGAGCCCTCTGACATAAACACTCTCCCATTACAGACATTGGGATTTTCTTCAAGCTTTTCATTATGATGCCATTTACATCATTTAGAGTTTGGGCATCCTGACAGAGTGATAATGCTCTGCAGCCACATTCTGAATTTCTGTATTGTTTGGATGATTTTATGACGTTGGAAGAAAAATAAAGGCTCATGAGGAAACATCAGGCTTGCAACATTGAAACTTGGATCATAACAGTTTTTATAAATTACTGCTCCCTGGTTGAAATAAAGTCACAATAGAGGGACGTTAATTTTTACAGTCACAGCTCTTCTCCAAGTCTCATTTTCACAAGTGTTACACATATTCATAATACCCTAATTTAATGTATGGAGCAGAAAGACAAAATGGAATTAATGAGTATATCAGAGAAAGAAAGAGGGAAAAACTTTTAAATTCAGTTCAGTGTCACTTCCTGAGATGTGGTGCAGACCTGTGTGTGCACTGACAGCACCTGCAGCCAAACGACTACGTCCACATCAACTCTCTTCTGGCTCATTTATGTGCTGTCTGCTTGTTTTCACCATAGCAACATGAGATCATAGCACAAGTGGCCAATTAGCCCTAACACAATTGAGTCTGGGGCATCTCAAGAGATAGTAGGCTATGAGCAGGATGAGGACCAGGACATCTGTGAATGGGGGATTATGAAACCTCATCCCAGTCGTCTTACCTCTATCACACCTGGACTTCTGTGTGTAAAAACTGTATTATAGATCCACGTCTGTGGGGGTCAGATCTGTTTTGATTAAACGTCTGGTGGGCTCACTGTGAGGTCTGACTTGAGTGAGGGAAAATAGCCATCATAATCACCCACGGCTGTATCTTTCGGCTAAAATCCGTCTTTCCAAGTAAGCGCCTGCGAACTCTCACACAGTCCAAGCTAAATTGCGAGTGGTGTGTACTCAAGTGTAATCTCTGCTGAAAACTTTACACAATTTGCACAAGGCCACATGATAATGTGCAGCAGCGTTCTCAGTTCTACAGCGGGAGAAAAAGGTGTGTATGAGTGAATTCATAAGTGACGGTGATAAAACAGGATTAAAGGAGGATTGAAGTGGTGACAGAGAGAAAGTCAGTGTATGCAAAAAGAGTGAAACTGACTTGACTTCTCCAAATGGAATGATTGAATGTAAACACAGCTGGATGTGATACAGTGGAAGAGTATTTATTGGCTGCATTTTAATTATTGCTTTGACTTTCCATAGACTGCCAAGGACTGTTGTGTATACACAGAATGTGCTGTTGACAGCTTATATGGATACAGCCTTGCTTTTTTGTGGAGAAGGTTCTAGCTCAGAAGTGTTGGCTGCGCTGAAAAATGCATCTGCTCAATTCAAAAGCAGCATTGTTTGGGAATTTGTGGTAAAGTCAAGTGTGATTCAGTTTATGCTCTGTGGGTTTCTGTTGCAATCATCTGAGAGGAGACTGGCTTGAAGGGGAAAAGGTTAGATCTCCAAGAATTACAAATTATGTTGAAATAAAAGTGATTGAGCTCAAATTAGTTTTAGAGCTGATATAACGCAGTCGTTCTAACATCGTGTTTGCAGGTTTGGGTCTGCAGGCTATAGATAAACACACATTTATCACCACCATGTTGGGGTGTTGCACAGAGATGTCAAACAATCTGAAACAAAATCAACATGTGCTTGTGCATCAGCATCAGATGACTTTGCCTAAGAAAGAATGACCCAATGAAAGCTGCTCTTGGTTTTATCAGTCATGAGGGACACAATGACAGCGAGCACAGACAGTTTAGGAACTGTTGTTACTTCATCCACTAACAGATGTTGTAGCATTCATCTCTGTCCTCACATCATAACATTTTAATGGGACACTCAGTACATTGTGGAGCCGCCCTGGTCCTGACATGTACAGTGCAGCTGGATGTGTAAATAGGCTTTAAAGAGACCAAAATAAATAAAAAAAAAACTCTAAAATTTTGTAAGACATTTCACCAAATGCAACCAAGAAAAATGTTTTGCCTCAACCATCTGGACATAAAATGCAGTCATTTGTCAGTCATTTGGAAAAAGAAAAAACCCAACAGAAATGTGCTGGTGTGCTGGCTCACCAAAACAAGATGAAGATGTTGCATTAACAGGATCTGAATTAAGCTGTAAACCAAATATGTGTGTGAACAATACATTCCTGCATACAAGTACCCTGCATGCACACATACGTATATGGCTGTTAGTATACAAATCTTTTTTTTTTTTCTTTAGACAGGAAATATCAGAATAATGACGTCACTTACTTCAATCCAACACCCTTAATAAAACTGAGTTTTATGAGCAAATTATAAATCTGGAATGACAAGTTGAAAAAAAAGGGAAAAAAATGTACATGCTTCCCAATTTTCACTCACATCATAGGACTTACATGACAGATGTCCAAGGTTCATTTTTTATTTTAACAGCAGTTGTGGAAATATTCTTACCATCACAAGGTCCATTTTGTAGCAGTACTGAAGCTTTGTGATATGGCTACAGTTTAATATCTCAGAACTGCACTTTTGCCAAATAAAACTTCATATTTAAAGCTTATGCATTCTTGTAAAAGATTTATCAACAATTTAAGTGTCATATTGTGGATGATGTTCATTCATTGAGAAGATTTCCTGCTGAGAACCCGTCTTACCAAAGAAACTTTCTGTAGTTGTACTAAAAAAAAAATCAGATTACTTAAAAAAAAAAATTTAGGGTTCCATTGTTTGATTAAAGGGGGAATTGATTCAGAATATGTTTTGAGTAAATGCCTTTACACACTGGATTTTTTGTGTGTGTGAATAATTTGCATGAAAAAAATATTTTTAGACCTGCTGATTGGGCGTGAGTATTTTCACACAGAATGTGAAAATCACGCTGCAAAAGAGCCACCCTTTTATTTTTCAGATCAAGGTTGATTTTTCTGAATTTTCGCACTGTGAACAAACACATCAACCACTCATGATGGTTGTGTGGAATAAACATCTCATCCATCTCCAGTAATTTTAACATGTGAGTCCATTTTCCCTCTTAGGAGTGAGCTGTCAAAACTCTTGCGCAAATTTTTATTCTTGTGTTTCTGTCACAAATTCATGTTGCTGCCAATGTGAAGAGTCTTGATTCAATATGTTTATTCAAAATACACCCGGTGTGATGTTTCAGTTATTTGTATTAGGACCCAGAAGCAGACACCTAGACAGGGGGAGGAGTTATAATGATAGATTTATTCAACAATCATTGGGTGAGGGGTCTGAGGATCTAGGTAAATGTTGATCTGGTAAAGAGGAACAAGGCTGGAGACTGGAGAGCACTGATGAAGAGTTTGAGGCACGAGACAGGAGGATGCTAGTGAAGCAGGTGGCACAGAGTGGGGGGTAGGGAGTGTGGTGGCTGAGGTAGGAGAGAGTGCTAGTATATGACAAGAGGCTGGTGGAGCTTGAAGCCAGGCGGTGTAGTGGCTGTGTTGTAGGAGCTCAAAGTTGAACAGGTACTGCGGGTGAACAGAGAGAGGAGGCAGATTAGTCATGGAGGTAACACAAATCAACAAACACTAGAAAGTTCTCATTGGTAAATTGACAGAGGAGTAAGGAGCAGACTACCATTCGAGGTGCATAATAATCTGGAGACAAGTGAAGTTAAGACTAGAGTATAAAACAGGTGCTTGATGAAGATGAGATGCAGCTGCGTCGAGTACAGAGCTCTAGCCACCAGTAACCACACCCAGCCTCTGTCATTGAAAGCACAGCGCAAGAAAAAAAAACAACTCCCAGAAACAGCGGCACACAATGAATAATTCCCCCAAACACCACACCCGCTGTGTAAAGGCCTTAATTAGATTTTCAAATTGCCACATTTTTGAATGGAGAGTGGTTGGATAGCGTCAATTTATGGATGACATCATTTGCAATTTACACCCACTGGTTACTATTGACACTAATTTTCTAGCTTTATTTTGGACGGACTGTACGCCTGTTGACTTTGTGTTCTCCTCTTAAGTTGTGAGATGGTCAGAGTCACATTATTTTGTCAATTTTCTGTTTGACACTACAGTAAATAAACCTAAAAACCTGCTCAAAAAACAGGCAGAAATGCTCAAATGGCAATTTTTCTCAAGATGTTATGGTATCATAAATTGAAAGAAAGAAGTTCAACAAGTCTTCACCAGCAGGCCACCACACAAAGTTACACAACTGTACACAAACACACACATGCAACCCACAGGGAGGAGGGAGGGAGGGGGTGCATCCGCTCTTAAAACGAGGACTTCCAGTAACTTACATGACATCTGAATGAAACAAGTGGCCTCGATTCATCCTTGTTTTGAGAGGTCATTCCAGAAGAGGTCATGCATGACTTTAAAGGAAACCTATAAAGTCTCATCACACACAAAAAACCCTACACACCTATTCGTTTCTGGTGCCCCACTGACATACACACACTCATGCACACACACACAATACGGACGGATGATCAAAAGTGGACTTATGCCACCACCTGCCCAAGTGGATACACATACACACATTCACACACACTTAAAAGCTAAACATATTTCCACACACAAACACGAACAGTCACACATGCCTGAAATACCGCAGGATCACTCACACACACACACACGAGTCACTCAAACTGTCCACCGCTGACAATTGATCAGAGAATGCCCTCACACACATTTCAAACACACACACTGACTCCCCCACGACTCTGCTGACCTTTGACCTTAGGTGAAGGGGGTCGTTGTCTGATGGTGTGGGCTCATTCTCTGTGTGTGAAGTCATTTCCTGCCAGAGTGACTGAAGGGCGAGAAGGGCTATACTGGTTGACCTCAAATAGGGCACAGTGGGGGGCCTGATGATATGGGACGTAACCAAACACGACCACATAACATTGTGTAACACATACGCATTTTATGTATCATTGTGGCCAGATCCCTAATCATGTAACTTTCATGGTATTAGTGTGTTTCACATAAAATAACCACACAAAGGTGCAAAAACGTGATACATTTGTTTGCACTGAGAGCAGATGACGGGTTACTTATGTAAGAAACTTCAGCTGGATTTTGTAAACATCACAAGTCGCCTTTCCTGACATTATGAGCAATAGTGCCATCATTCTGTTTCAGCTGTCACTTTTAGCTCATTTTTGTTGTATTTTATCTCCTGAGTAAACAAGAGATACGAGCAGACTCACACAAGCATCAGCACTGCTGCACTGAGGCCATAAAATGTGGCCCTGAGCACCATTTTCTAATAAACACAGCTTTTATATGACAGAATCAGAGCACTTTGTTTGCAGTTTATGTCAGAATGAGGGTCTGTATATATATACTGTAGATCTAAGGGAGAGAAGGAAAAAAAGCCAAAAAATGAGGAATCCTTTCCAAGCTGCATTTGTAAACAAGACAAACATAATCAGCATCTTCAGAGCCACATCTGGCTCTGGTCGAGCTGAGCCTGGACTCTGATTGAGGGGCCTGGCAGGCTCCATTGTTTCCTCAGAACACTTTTGAGGAATGAGGAGAAAAACAAAGTGGATGGCATGTAAAACACTGCCATTGTGTGAAATAAATGCTTAAATACAAAAAGCATAATCACCTGTCATAAATGCCACGTTTAAACTCTATTAACATGTTCATATTACAGTCCATATGTAATCTCTAATGACGTGCCTGCGGCTGTTGGCAAAGAGACAACTGTAGTTTTCAATTTCCTGCACTTTCAAATATTTGTATCAGGTTTGTGCTTGCCCCTGTGGTTTAACCTGTTGATCATTTGTGCTATGTCAGAGATGTAAACATCAAGCAATGGAGGAGAGGAGAATAGCTATATTGTGTCATTTGTGTCATTGCATCATAGTATGTTTGTTTTTATCTGTTCCATTTGCTGGTTTCAATTTGCAGAATATCATCAGTGTGTAGACTAGTGGTGCGGCTGGATCAAAGACAAGGATGAGTAAATGGAGGAGATTTATGTGTATATTTTGTATCTCAAATATCCAAAAATTACAATATTGTAAAATTTGCTACCAACAGTGTTATTTCTATTAAACAGACTAATCATATGGACCTTAATGTAAGAGATATGGGGACTGATGAGAGAAATGATTATTTTTTTAGATTTAAATGTGCCAAAACTGCAGAGATGATCATTTAAGTAAAACACAGACACAGTTTTTGTACAGCTATTATTGCAACCTCTCGAGTAGATGAGAGATTATTGTTAATGTTTGTTGTTGTCAATGTTTGATAATGTTTTGTCATTGTGAAAAGATGGTCAGGTGTCGACACACTTGTTATTTTTTCTGGATACTTGCAGTTTTATGTATTCAGACAAATAAACACAATGATCAACAATTAGTAAACAGAGCTATGGACACCATAACTGGCACAATAAATAAGATCAGGCTACAAAAAATGAAATAAGAGCCACAGTAATAGCAGAATAAGACATCGCTAAAGCAGACAACACAGAGGTGTATAGGCAATATGGACTCCACAGTGGCTGCAATCATAAAGAAACATGTTTAAAAAAAGAAAGAAAGAAAATGCTTTTTACACAACACATAGTGCCTCACACACAATGCTACCTTGCAAGGCAATGCAGATCTAGGCTACTCACCTGCCCAAATGTCATTTTGCGAGTGTTGTGCATTGGAGAAAACTTCAATCTCCTCTTGGTTCAATGTAGGCCTCTCTGTGCCACCGTGCTCTTAAAATTTTCAAAAATTTGGGGCGCCCGGTGGCTCAATCGGTAGAGCAAGTACCCCTTATACAGAGGCTATGTCCTCGCTGCAGCGGACCCGGGTTTGATTTCGCCTGTGGTCCTTTGCTGCATGTCATTCCCCCTCTCTCTGCCCTGTTTCCTGTCAACTCTTCAGCTGTCCTGTATATAAAGGCACAAAAGCGCCCAAAAAATATCTTTAAAAAAAAAAAATTCAAAAGTTTTGACTTGAGAGAGACTCTTCAGAACCTGCAGAAAGGGTTTACACACCTCATTGAAAGCATAAGTTCATAACCAATGCAACATGTTTATCAATCCTCTTGTATCAAATTGCGCACAAAATAACTAATAGGCTACAGCATTTTAAATTTGACTTAATTAAGAGGGATTACTACTGTGGGAGTCAGTGGTATCAGTGATGAGAACATGATGGTGGAAAAACAGAGTTTCACGCATCTGTGGAGAAAAATGCATTCTAGTGACATGTTTGTACCATTATTCACTCTTACACAGTAGTAACTTTTGGGGTTTTATTGTCTTCTGTTATTTTCAGAGGTATGGTTTGCACAAAAAACCACCACATTGCCTTTTAAAGAGAAATGAAACAGAACAAAACTTCTATTTAAACATCTCACAATAAAAACCCAGCTAATGTCAGATGGGGTTTCTGGCTTGTATGTAGCAGACAGCGTGAAGTCACGGCATATGTACTGAGCTCAGTTATATAGCTCTCTAGAACCGTGTGTAAAAACTATTGTTCTGCAGGGAGAGTCTCAAACGCGCCTCAGGGAAACCCTCCTTTTCTTTATTTTATAGGAAAAGCCTTAATTCATGGAGACAAACTGAGCCATCATTATATTTAACTGAGGATCATAAACATTCCTGCATTCGGGATGTGAATGGTAAACTATGTGGTTAGATGGACAAGTGGCCAAACATGGGGACGTGAACTTGCAACCCACACACACACACACACACACACAGAGGTCTCCCATGCAGGCACACCTGTATGAATCATAGGCAGAGGTGGGAATGCACCTTAGGCTACAAACCTGCTTTTTAAAAACATAGATTCTTTCCTTCTCTAGGTTATAACAATCTGTTGAAAAAACAACCAGAGGGATGTTAAGCACAGCTTAAGTCTGATAATCTGATGTTGTGTTTTGCTCTTCTGCAGCTGCGGTATTTGTTTTTTTGTTTTGTTTTTTGTTTTTTATTTTCACAACCATTCAAGTGAAAACTGTGACTATTTCAAAAGAGCTGAGAAATGATTTGGAGACCACCAAAAATCAAGAAAAACAGCCACATTGAATAAGGATTCAATTGATGACATTTTAATATTTTGTTGCTAACTCTGACCTCAAGCTATTGGACAACAATGTGCACGCTAATGGTGGTGGTGGTTAGTGGTTGCTAATCCGCAGAAGTACCACAAAGACCTGATCCTGAGCCATAGAGTTAAATAAAAACCTCTTTGACAAAAATCTTAACAAAACTAAACATCACAGTAGTCAATACAGTGCTTTTGTGCTGGATTACATTAGTTCATGCGTATCTCCTACACTGGTAACATTTAGAACCAAAGTTCAGTGCTAAAGAGCTTCTTGAACAACAGCATGCATGCAGATAAGTCACTGCCACAGGTTACTGCAGTTAAGATGAGGCCCTGAAGAAAGATCACATGCCTGTGGTTGTGTGACATAAGTTGTGTTGTAAAGCACTGAATGTGTGTGTCACAGAATAAGCATCACATCACATTTTTTTTGTGACCACATTTTTATTGTTTTTTCAATTTTCATTCACTTTGGGGGTAACAATTCATATGAAAGTGGCAAAAAAGGAACTGATCTTACATAGCTCATCAATTCAGTTGAGCAATCTCAAAAATCTTGTGAATATACATTGCTTACCCTACACATATGTAATAAAATGAAATAGATAAAAATAAGTACATCAAATAGATGAAACACCAACACCTATATCTTTTTTAATAGGACCCAAAATAAGAAGAATTTAATTAAATAAATATTACCCCCACCTACATATCTTTTGATTATTAATTTACTTTGCCCATTCTTTACCACACCCACTAATTATCATTTTACAACACAGGGTTGTAGAATGAAATGCAGTTGTAGCCCCTCTACTTACCCCCAAAATGATGTGAATGTATAAATAATTAATGAATTACTAATGAAAATAAAAACTCCTTTTTACATTAGGTTGAGAATTCTCACCACAGCAGCAGGGTGAACAGATTGCGGCTACAGTTTGCACCCATTTATGTGGATTACCCTCTATTGCCACAAAATATATACATTTATTTTGTTATTTTGTTCAGAGTAATGACATGTACTGGACACTTTTGCAAATACAAGCCCACTAAGGCCAAACAAAAATGCACAACTTCTTACATGCAATCCTTACTTGAACTTATTTCATACCTGGTTTGCATGTATATTTATTCAAAAAGAGTTCAAGAGCAGACTTGATCAAAACTTCTTCTAAATGCTCATTTGTACAACAGATGACATATTATTCCCAAATCGATCCCAGATGTGGTTTGTCTATGTGTTTGTGTGTGGCTGTGTGGGTGTGTATTGTGTATATAAGATGACATCTGTCCCCCTCCAGGTCAAAGGTGGAAAAACCTCTCGCTCAACCCGAACAGATGACTGATGGAGTCCAATCAGAGGCTTTATTTGAAGAAGGGTACATGGGTCTCTATATTTGGGGCACACTGCAATAGACTCATGTGTTAGCCTGTCTGTTTAGCACCAGATCTCCTCATTTTAAGTCTTTGCAGACTCAGACGCAGCCCACATTTCACTGGAGGGGCACAAAATGTCTTTGGAAATGGTTTCAGGTTTTGAGGCCTCACCAAGTGTTGATTTTAATTAAGAGCAAGTATGTGTGTTTGATGTATGTGGGAGCATGCAGTCTGGATTTGTGAGCGAGTCTGCATTTCTATTACTGTGCTCATAGTGGTTACTTGCAAATCCAAAGGTTTTGTCTAATAATTTGTCTGTACATGTGCAATGTTTCTGTCACTATTGCACTGCATTTTTGTGCGTAAGCATTTTGTGTTTTTGATTGTACATGAGAGTGCATGGAGCAACACTGCTTTTCATTCATTAGCACACACACAGGTGCTTATATGTTTTGAAAATCTTATCACAGTATATGTCAGAGAAAAGGATTCATTCTTGCTGGGTGATGGCCCGGTGAAAAGCACACTGTTGGGCGGTCTGGCTTATATATTTGCAAATAACACAGTAATCTCCTCATGGCGGGCCAAACATGCTAGTGTTTGCTTGCTTATTTCACATAAAAGAACAGCTCACTCAGACGCTCTCATACACAAGCAAAGGCAAACATTCTCTTTATTGTGCAGACTTCTCTCTTTCTCCTTATTTTATTTCCCCCCTTCCTCACTGAGCCCAGGAAGGGCATACTCATACACTCACGCCGGAACAAGCCTGGAGGTCTTCAGACCACACACAGAGCAGTGCAAGGATCTCTCCCTTACTCTCTCTTTTTCTCCTGCCTTCCTCTCCCATGCAATTCTTATATTTTCACGCTTTCTTTATCATTCTCTCCTCCTCATAGTTCCCATTTTTTTTCCCACATCTCACCTGCTCTCAGTCCATCCTGACTCAGTAGGAGTAAAGGTTATGTGCCCACTGTTGCATGCCTCTATCTCCACTTTAGTAGTGTGTTCTGCCTCTGTTTGTTTAAATGTGCTGATGTGAACTGTAGAGAGCATGGTCACTTAGTATGATATTTATGCCTGTGAGACCACCCAGCCAGCCAGGCCAGGACATGGGGAGTTTAGGCTTTATTTTTCAACGCCTCCGCTGTTCCCAGGGCCTCTGAGCTGAATGAGAATAATCCCTCTCTGTTACCAGTACATGGGATTATGACACAATTTAGAGAGTAGTCAGGTGAAAGACAGGATGTACAGATTGTGTCTTTTGAAATAATTTGCAGGGAGAAAGAAAGGAAAAAAGTGGGAGTCACATGGGACAGGATTTGTTAAAATGATTCCCAGCAGTGACTGAATAAAAAGTCAATATACCAACAAGAAACAACAACTAAACTACTTCAGACTGATTACTGGTAGTGTTTTGAAATTCCTGTACCTCTCCTTCTGTAGTTGCCAGCTAGGTGGCAGAATGGAAAATTAACTGAACTAAAAACATATCTTGAAAATGATATCCACATTTTGGTGTTAAAATAAAGAGGTGTGTTGTGTGCACAGCTTGAAAACAAGTGACCAAACTAGGAAAGTGGACTAGCTATGCAAGGCATAAATGACTGAAACGGATACAGGAGTTAAAAGTTAGAACATGTATAAACTGTGTAAGTAGCTGGATAAAAAGTTGGAAGAACTAGCAATAGTAATAATGGTAGAAGTTGAAATACATTAAATGATTTTTAAAAAAGCCGAAGTGTTAGAGGTAGCCTAAAAAAAAAACATTTGGAAAAAGTAAGCTAAAAGTAATGGACGAACAGCTAGCTGATATTGGCTGGCTAAATATCATGATTATCAAATAGTTGGAAGAGTTAGCTAAATTTAATGAATAAACTGTCAACATAGTTAGTAATAGCTGTGTAATGGAGAAGCAGTTAAAGTTTAAAGATATAAACTGTTAAAAATAATTGATTAAAGGTATATAATAAATTGAAATTGATGGGCTAAATGTAGGCAAAATGGGCAACTCAATAAGAGAGCTACTATTGGTGAGTACATTTTTTTGCTTAAGTTAGCTAAATAGCCGAGTTATCTTAAAAAAAAAATCCAACCATTACACAACTCTTAATGGAATTTGACCAAGAGTCACATTGGTTGACATTGTATAAAAAAATCAAAATGTTGTAACAATGTCTACTTTTACAAGTCTAGTCAATTCAGGTAAAGAAGATCTAGAAACCATTTAAAGGAACAGTGAGCACATCGAGGACAGGATTGAGGACAGGCTCGAAACAGGGTATGACAGAAACATTGGGAACCACTGGTATACAAAACAACTTAAAGTTCAACAGTATCTCTGAGACTACTGAAATTCCCAGTCATATTTCATTCAAGGACAGCTATAAACCACATGAAGACAGATAAATGGTTCACAATGGGTGGGAATACATAAACTGACTGTTATCACATATCAAGTGCTTGGATATTGTGTTTTTCATGAGAGTGGAAAGAGTTCATTTTGGCTCTATAAGGGCAAATAAATGCAGAAATGTCCTTGACGCTGTTGGTCTGACATGGTAGCTGATACTGTGGATAAAGAGGCCTGAGCATCGCACTGGGTGGCACCGTGTGTGAGCTGGGGAATTATAGTGTCTCCAGACCACACACACACAGACAGACAGAGAGAGGGATGGATGAAGGGAGGGAGGATATGGAGAAGTGAAGCAAAAAGGAGGAGAGGAAGAGATGGAAAGAGAGAGAAGATGGGAAGCTCTGGGTGACTCCTGATATGAAGTGGATGGGAATTGTGAGTTTAGTTCAGCATTATAACTGATGATTATACATGTGTATATATATGGATGCTACAAACAAGGCCCCCATACTAGCTTAATTATATACTATATAATCCTTTTCTCAAAAAGTCTCAATTTTCTGAATTGAGGATCTCTTTAGGCTAAGGGGCAGTTTACAAGGCACAAGTTTTTGCATCAAACAAAACACTTTTGATGCGGTTTGGCCTTCCTATTACATGAAAATGGCATGCTGGCGCCTTTGAAACCACAAAAGTTTGGTTCTAGAGTGGAATCTTGTGAAACCGCAACCTTCTTTCCAGCCGTATAAACCGGCAAGCGGTGTGCCTGTGAACGCAGTGATGATGCATATGCTAATGCTAGTGCTAGTGCTAGTCAATGCATTCCGCCCTGGCCACTACCAAACTCTGATAAAACACTCTGCAGTGCACTGAAAGTGGATTGAATATGACAACAGTCTATTGA
>JAQLOL010000022.1:1169949-1181283 GCA_029783665.1 Naso thynnoides | reverse complement strand
GAACCGTCAGGCGCTGACGTTTCGGATTGGTTGATTATTATGTCGTTTTTCAGCGGATATACTGAATGGATTTTTTTTCCTCTTTATATTGTGTCGATCGGACTGTAGGACCATAACGGTCATATTAACAATGTTAATAATAAGTGCCGTGCTTCCAAATCGTAGACCGTAGATTTAAGTAAATTAAATAAGAATTAGAATATTTGTAATTAGGGCCTGAACAAAATTGTATTTTTTAGGCTGATGCTGATACCAATATCAGGAAGCAAGAAAATTTCAACATCAGTGCATTTGACAGTAAACACTTCGATTATTCATTATTACATAACTGGGTGTCCTCCGCTGAACAAACTACCTAACAACACCATGTTAAATCACCAATCCGAGCTGGCCTTTAAAAACAGTTTTAATATTGGCGCGTATTAGAGAACATAAACGCTGATGCTGATATATTTATAATATATGCAAATATCGGCAAACTGATATATTGGTCTGACCCTATTTCTAATGCTAGTATGTCATGCTGATTAAAGCAAGTAGGGTATTAAAATAACATGTTGTAAAACAAAGTGGAGGCAGAAGTGACTGCTCACTGCTTCTGTAAAACTTTTGACTTGTTTGATTGTCCAGAGCCTGTCAGAGAGCCCACCAGACAGTCAGCCTTGCTCCTCCACTGTCAGACTGGAGAAGCCCAGCGTGGACCATCCCGTCACCTTCTTCAGGAGAAGTGTTCACCACACCAGAAACACCACCTTCATGATTGGAGAGACTCCTCAAGCCATACGCAGGTATTGAAATTGTGTCAGAGAGAAGGTGAGGTGAAGAGCAAAGAACAGAGACAATATAGGTCAGAATAATGCAAAGGGAGAGAGAAAACATTGAAGGAGATGAGGTGATTTTACAGGAAGGGTAAAAGAGTGTAGGGTAGGCATGGATAGACAGAGTAAAAGAAAGATTACTCATGAGAAGAGAGCTTGCAAAACAGGAAAGGTAGAAAGGATTTGAAAGGGAATAATGTGGGCCAGTGGATGAACTGAGGAAAGGGGGTGTGAGGAGTGTAGTCAGAAGAGAGGAATTCCTGGCAGTGTGGGGAAGTAGGCCAAAACTCACCACAGATATGATGTTGAGCGCCCTCACCTGGGCCTCAAGAATTGTGTGTGTATGTGTGCATCTGTGTGTGTGTGTGTGTGTGTGTGCGCGTGCGTGCTTAGCAAGAGACCACCTCTGAGCTTTCCCTTCCACCTATTTCCCAGCATCGTGCCAAAGATTATCCAGTTATATTCAGTCCCAACTGTGCAGGAGTTTTCCCCTCTACAACCGCAGCCCTCCTGAGAGCGACCAAAAATGATCGCCCGAGGGCTTCCAAACCCACACGGATATGCACACACACACACATACACATCCTAACGAGCTCCTAGACACAAGTACAGTCACACAGCACTCAACTACACACCTCTGTCCCGCTGCATCACCTTCACCCCCTCCCTACCTTCCCACATGTTCATATTCAGACACACATACACCTTTGTGGCTCCAAACTTTCTCCCCAATGGGAATACCGCATCTCTGCCCAGAGGCACACCAGGAAGTTTTAGTACACACAGGTTACATTGATATCCCCCTTAATTAACTTCGCTGTTTAATGACTCAAATCCAAATGTACATCATATTTAACTTTAAACGTTAAATCTTTCTTCATTGTTTTTTTCCAGTGGAAGCCACAAATGGTAATAACACCATCATAATGCAGCTGAACCACCAGTAACTTTGAAGTATTTCTATCCCCAAATCTGGTTAGACCAACACTTTAATGACTGCCCAGAAGTTCTGGAAAAACACTTCATACTGCATGGCTGTGTAGATATAAGACTGGATATGTGTTCAACTATTAATTTTAGGCTAGACCTCTCAGACCCACAGAATAACTGATTAATAGCATAGACCGTGTGGCTTTTTAAAGGTGTTGTTTTACAGCTGATTTAAAGTACTTACATTATGCTGTACATGTGCCATATTCCGGAGTGTGTGAATATGGCAACGTTAAAAAGTTTTTATCTTCCTTGTCCAACACGCTTTTGTGTAAACATGTCTTATTCTCTTCTGTGTAGGCAACAACTGGAGGAAATGGCGGAAAAATTTAAATTTCCCACAGTCCATCAGTTTGCGGTGGAGATTCTGAGAAGAAACTCTGCTCAGAGATTGGCCTGGCTGCAACAGTATTACACTTCACTGAACCACCCGGACCTTGCTAATGTAATTACAAACAACTTCCCACAACCTGATTCAGCACAGACCTCCTCCTCCTCCTCCTCCTCAACAGCCACCAAAGCACCTGCAACAAAATCTCACGCAAATGCCAGAACCCCACAAAAAGATGTTTTGAAAGCCACAAAAAAGCCTAAATACACTCAGAATAATCCTGAAAACAAAACCAAGCCTAAAAACCCCCAAAACATTGTTTCTATGCAGCAGGAAAATCCTGGAAAACCACAAAATGATATTAGAAAACCTGTAAAAGATCAAAAGAAAAGAAAGACGAATGTTCTAGAGCCCCAAAGTGATGCTTCAAGTCTGGAGTCAGAGGGGCAGGAGGAGACTGTCGGCCGAGCCAGAAGACATAAGAGGACAAAGAAGGGTAGTGTTTCAAACTCTGGAGCCTTCAGAGCTGGTGGTGGTCTTGGCTTGGATCAGGCGAGCAGCAGCAGTGGTCTGGGGTCTGTGGAGGCTGCTGCTTTCCTGAACCGCACAGACAGAGCTACCTCTTCTTCTCCGGACCTCAGCCATGGCAGGTCCAACATGTTATCCAAACCCACAGCACAGGATGGGAAACGAGAGCAAAATTTGTCTTCCTTGATCAGTGAAACTTTTCAAGGCCAGAGAGAAAATCCTCAGACCCCTTCCCCCCCTGGGCGGGCCACATCTACCTCCAGTCGCCATTCATTTCTCACTGATCTGATAGGAGACACCTCTATCCTCGACGATTTGTTGAAACCCAAATCGAAGAGTACACAACAGAAGAACACTGCAAAAACACCCCCTGCGCTCTCCTCTGTCTCAGTTAGCACTGGTCTCACCACACTCTCTCCACCCAGAATCACCTGGAACACTGACTCTGGTTCAGCAAACTTTCTATCCTGTCCAGAATCAGACACACTAACTGCACACCAGGCAGCGTCCAAGGGCAGCCGCAAGGACTTCTGGGACATCCTGAATGAAGGCAATGAGGAGAGTATCAACAGGCTAACAGACCCGGCAGAAGTGCAGAGAGTTTGCATCAACGCTAACTTTGCATCCAGAAGTCGGTCTAAAAGAGAGGAGAGTAAGAGTCTCTGGAAGACTAATGAGAAGTTCCTGTGGAAGAAATAAGAAGGGGAGGATGATTACATAGTGTTTGAAGTTTATTTGTACTGTTTACTTTTGCTGTTCAGAAGGAGATGTCTTAAAAAAAAATCTGTATTGAATGTATATTTAAAGCAGACTTTCCTGCCTTTGATTTTCTTAACATTTTATTTTAAATGTTGTATTTAAATTTTTTTTTAAATGTCTTTTATTCACTCCAATTTTTTTATTGTTCAATTGATTGAGTCATTCGCAAAATGCTGATTGCTACTTGAATATACAGGGAAACCTGGGAAACTTGTGTTTATATTATGGAAATTTTGCTCTTTTTTTGTTTTCTTCTCACTAATTGGAGGAGCACTCTAATGTGTCACCACAGAGGCATTTGCTCATCTGTAAAACTGCTGTGAAATTGGGCCAATTAACCCTCACAGTTGTATATATGTGTCTGTAAGTAATTAATAGTTAATTTTAACTATTTCCATTATCAATTTATAGTAGGTCTGTAAAAATTTTGATACTTCCATGATAATTTTGCAAGGATATTTTTTTTTTGGGGGGGGGTTCAAAACCAAAAAAAAAAAAAATTCAGTTTGTCACGTGAGAAGCTACCATGTTCAAATGCTTGCCATGTTTGCTTTTAAATGACTAAAACTACTAATAAATTATCAAAATAGCTAAAAATTTATTGAACTGGTCATTTTTAAAGCAACATTGTTTAAAAAAAATATTATTTATATTACAAAAGGTGAAATAAACACCATATATATCTGGTGTTTATGTACTGTGAAGTGTTATCAGTGCTGCACTTGACATGATGTTAAAGGTCCAGTCAGTGTGTAGGATTCATGGCAAAAATGGATTTGAATACTCATAATTATGTTTTTAAATTAGTGCATAATTAAAGAGCGACTTAACCCCTAAATGACCTTTTTCACCCGAAAATCGAGGCTAAGAGGTATTTAGTTGTGCTTAATTCAGGTCTTAATCTTGACATTTTCGTGCAAATTAACGGACTTTTCTATATTCTGTTAAAAATGTGTGTAGTGACTGTCTACTGGTTGAAACACTGCTACTGCAAGGCAATTTTTGGATGCATTTTAATTGGTTGACAAGGTGAAATGTGATGTCACCAGTGCCACAACACTATCTTCAGGCTGACACCAGTTGCTGGGCAACCAGAGGATTCTAGATGCAATTTTTTTTAATTTCAGGAATGAGATACTTCAGCCAGAACTCTGGGGGTTTAGTTGCACTTTAGCTAAAAAGAAGAACATTTGTGTTTCCTTACCGTAGAACAGACCTTTGTTTTGACAGGAAGAGGAGTCCTCTCCTCCTCTATGGAGTCTACCATGATGCACTGCCATGTTTCTGCAGTTGCGCAGAATGGACAGGCTGTTGTAAGTTCTTCCACAAGCTCAGTCACGTGCAATCTACAACTTTACCACTAGATGCAACTAAACCCCACACACTGGACCTATTTATGGATGACAGAGAAAAACCGGTCTGCCACAGGCATCAGCCATTATTGTAATGGGATACCATGACAGCCTCCTGGGAATTGTTGGTGGCTGTGCACAGATATCACTAAAACTCTAACGGCTGTTATGTCTCTGTCACCCTTAACACCTCGCTGCCTCCCACTCCCCATGACAGTGTTTCTTGGCACAGTGTTCTGCAAAGTAATCTGATAGCCTGTGGTTTGGCTCTGTTTAACTCAAAGCACCTCTAAGAGTGAAGCTGGTCCAGTTTTGGTAAAAAAACAATAAGCAGGAGAAAACTTTCAGTAGAGGTGGAAGAGAAGAGATAGGGAGTCATTTTCACACCCGTCCATTCACCCATCCTGTGTTTCAAACTTTTATTGTGACAGGATCATTTGCACCACTCTTAAAGAGGGCAGAAATGTTATAAACACATCAAATTAATATCTTAGCAGTACTGTGAAACAACCGAGTAAGCCCTTACTGAGTGGGTGCGTGAGAATGCGTGTGCATCACAGCTGTGTCTGACCTCCTTCAGCTGTTGCACCAAACCCCAAAGAGAGCAGCTCTGTGCAAGTGTTGTGTTCTGTTTAGCAGAAATGAGAAAGTGCTGATAGCTATCAATAAACAAGCGAAAGGACTACGTGCCTCAACAGAACATGCAGCTTGGTAAACAGTAGGTGCATGTGCATGTAGACCTTCTGGGTGGTAGCTCATCTGGCAGATCTTCACATTCAGAGGCCACACACCTGTTCAAATCACAAACAGGAGAATAAAAGCCCTTTCTCTTATCCAAACCCTTCCCTCTCTGCTTTTCTGGGTCTGTTTTACCCACAACTGAGATTTGCAGATCCTTATCTGCCTTTTTGTAGTCATAGTCTGATTCAAATGAGACAGCATGGAGGCTTAGTGTTTCACCGACAATAGAAAGGCTCACCCACTGACTGACATTGGTTCGAGGCTAATGGAGGCCAGCTACCATGGCTCAGTGGCAAACAAAGCTCTCTTATCCTTAATGCTAACTACTGAATTCTGCCAAGGATCTGGAGTGAGACGCACCGCCAGTGTCAGCCATCAGTGACAATGTCGGAAGTCAGTCAGATGATTGTATTTTATAACACGCCGTGTGGTGCAATTTCCCATAGCTTGAAGGAGTCACGAGAAATACCACCAAGAAGTTTTTCCAGATCTCCCATTAGCGTCTTTTTTCTTTGTGTCAAGGGCAGGGTGAGAAGTCTGTTTATATTTCCTGCCACTATAACCTGGGTGTCTGTGAGTCTGGTATAAACTGAGCAGTCAGACAAAGCGTCAGATTGATGGCTCTGGTGATGTTGGTTTATTTGGAGAAGTCAGACTGGGACACCTAGTTTGATTTGATTAGTAAAAAGCTGTGAATGAGCGTTGACCCCTCCTAACCCGGGCCTCCAGTCCATGGCTCAGGTTTCCATACATTCACACTGCAATGTGTTAAGAAGGTCTGCAAACTGACGCTGATTGAGAATGAGCTCTTGTACAAATATCTAAAATATTAGTTCTGGTAACTTTGACCTCAAAATTTAAGAGTTTTTCTACATAGAATAAATCATACTCAGGTAAGAGAAGTACTGAGTGACATAAAAAGTACTTATTCCTTGAAAAAAATATCTTTCGTACTCACATGGTAACTTGTAATGTGTTACCGCCTCCCCCTGCATTTGAGGGATTTTTGTAACTATATCCCCTTTAGTATGTTACTCCTGAGTCTTGCCACATTACAAAGAAAGCTTTAACTTCAGTTTAAATGTATCTCTAAGAGTTTAACATTCAAAATCTTGGCTCATCTGCATCATCTGTGTAAGGATGGATTAAAATAGTTTGATTCATTTCATTTTCCTTTAATGTACATATTTAAATCCTCCAACCATGCACTGAAGGAGGATCCCCATTTTCAACGGAACTGAGGTGGAGACATACAAAAAGCCACAACTAAATTAATCAAAAGTCTCTGTGATAATTTTAAAAAATGGATACATGGCTGAAACAAGAAACAACAAAACAACAAAAAAAGAGCAACAAAGCAATATATTATTAGAAACAATAGCAATTACAATCAAGGAAAATTAACATTAAAACCTGGAATTGTATCAGCTGAGTTAATGAGGATATCTTACATTTTTGGTGGAGCGAATTCCGGGTATGTGGAGCACAGAATCAAAAAGCAGATTTTCCGAACTCTGAATTTTGGGGGTCCTGCAGGGTAAGCTGTGTCTGTGAACGAAAAATTTTGTTTTTGGTTCAAATGTTGCTTAATGCTGATTGGTGCACTCAAGCATTAAATTATGTGACATCACCTTTCTAACTTCAAACCAGAGACAAGAGTTTGTGCAAAAGCACATGCAGGAAAAACTCTCATTCTCATGTGAACCACACCGTGGTTACAGCAAGAAACTGACTGAGATAATTAATTTTCTGAGCCTTTAATCCTCACACACTATGTATCATCAATGTGTTATTCTCTTCAGGGCAAGTGTCATTATATAACTATCATTAAAAACTTGTATTTAACTGACCGTCATAGTTGTTTATGAGGGAACAGGATAAATCTAGGGCCTGTAAAAAAAAAAAAAGTAGAAGTGACTCAGCAAGCAAACAACTACAATAAGGGGGGCACAGAGTCCTCCTGTTGTTACGGTAACAGGCTGAGGGGGTCTCTAAATGTGAAAAAGAAGACACCCCCCCCCCTTCATTAGGAAATTACACACCATTTGCCCCTCATTCCGATCCAGTTTCCCAGACAACTGCTAGCTGTAATTTGGGTTAATTCACTGGCTCCTGGGCCCTTCCATTCCCTATTGTGCCCCATCATAAAAGAGATATAACACAGATGCACATACACACACACGCGCGCGCACACACACGCTCATGCAAACTAAGTTTATAATGCAGTGCTGCACACAGTCAAGAGACACTAATCCTCATTTTGTTTGCTTCTCTGTAGTGTGGCTGGAAAGAGACTGTGCATGTGAATATCAATGAATTGCACTAAAGGAAAGGCTAAGCTTAAATCCATATTCATTCCCAACACCTGTGCACAGCTGCAGGAGTGAGTAAGTGATGGAATTCTTGACAGAGTTGCATAATTGTAGAACATCAAGTCTCTTATGTACATTCAGATTTTGCACAGGAGACACTTGTCCTCTTTGACCCTGTCCCGTCTTGAAGTTGGGATGGAGGGAAGTCTACTGTTTTCACTCCTTTCAGAACAAAAGGGATGGAAAATTATGTGTTTTCCCATGGGGTAAATATTGAGAGAGCAGAGATATAAACGTACGGAAGAAAGGCTTTTTTGAGCTGCCTGCGTCTCTGTTGCACTGCCAAAGGCCTGTGCGTCACTCGATCCATTGTTTAGTGTAGAGAGGTCTCGGTAAGCAAGTGGCTGCCTCCCTGCTCCAGCTGCAGCCTCTCTACTGTTTGTGTTTGCAGGGCCCTTCGCCTTGAAGTGAGGCTATACAAGCAAAGCCTGGCCATATGTGAGTACTGGGCCGTCGGAGAAGTCGCTTTTCCCTTTTTCCAATCCATTTCTCTCTCGAAAAACTCTTCATGTTTTCCTTTTCTTCCCTAACTTTCATCCTCTTTCATCCTTTCTGCCTCTCTCACTCTTCCTTCATCTTGTTTGCCTTCCATTGCAGACATTGTGGCCCGTCTCTGACAACCTGCTCTTTTGGAGAAGATGAAGGGTCGGAATTATCTTCTTGAGTTTCAAAGACCTCCGTCCTGAGTAGAAGAGAAGTGGTAGGTATTATTACTCCTGTGAGAAATAATTGCCCCTGAAACTCCTCTGTGAGAATGAATCTCCATGTGCTCAGCAAGGAACTTTGAGAGACAAGATTGTAATTATGTCACCGAAATATTTCAGCCAGTATAAATACGCATTATAATATTTATACTGGTGTGTCATACTGACAAGCACAGCACATTCAGGCGATGGAAAACAGAGAGAGAAAGCAGCTGAGGAGTATGAAGTCAAAAATGTACTGTATTAGCTGGTGGGGTCTTTTAGCTTTACAATAATTCTCTCAAATATTTGTATTGGAATTCAGTTTTATTCAGTGTTGGCTATCATTTTTCAATAATTACCATGTTTGATTGGATTTTTTTTCTGCAGTATTAATGTGAATGAGCTCCAGTCTCAAACTAAAACTCCTGGTGCAACTTGGAAAATTATTGGTGTGGCAGGTTTAGTGTATGTATGTGTGTGTGTGTGGGTGTGTGTGTGTGTGTGAAGGTTAGTGGTCCTGACCTTGGCTTCTGGGTGGGCTGCAGTGGCTGTGTGCTTGTCTTGGATCATCTCTGGACCCTTCTGTTTACTGAAACAACAAGCAAGCAGCGTCACGGGAGGAGAGAGGAGTCACACAGGGAGCATCCTCAAAGGCAGCACCTCTCTCCTTTTCATTCTTGCACTCACACACACATACGTGATCTGCAATGTAGAAACTGTCTTCAGAGTCCTGACCACCCACATAAGCTACGGTGACCAAGTGAAATGAAAACTTTGACTTTCCTTTGACCCCTTTTTTAATGACTATCTCACATGCTAGACACACCGAAGCTAGTTTCACTTTGTTTTGTGCTAAAATTTGATCCCATTGATGGTAGAACCATTACTCTACAAGTGCAGAGGAGAAGCCCTCCCACACTGATTCCCTGTAAGGAATCTTTGGCTTTCTCTAACCTGCTATTATGACAGTAGTAATATCGGCTTATCAACCTTGACAACCTCATCTTATGTCAGACTTTGAAACTTGTAAATGAAAAGGTGTCGTCAGTGTGTGCACCATTAAATCACAGATGACCTCAGGTGAGGAAAGTCCCTGATGCTGAGGAAGCAGGGTAAACAACTTGTGATTTTAGCTACAGGTGGAGCACACACACTGCTCGGACTGCAGCTTTGAAGGAGGTGCAAATAGCAGCATTACAGATTACAAACATTCTGGAAATTCCCATTGGTGAAGAGTAGTGTTATTACATCAATTTAAACTGGTAAAATGAAGTTCATTTGAAAACAAGATTTTCGGATTAAAGACATTTTTGCTGGTTTGTGACTTCATTTGGATTTTTTTCATTCTAAATTTGTAGATTATGCAAATTAAGACTATTAGAAACTCATAATACATGCAGTAGTATTGAGGTTGGAGTAACTTTACTGCAGTTCTATCATGTTCTGTGTGATGTGATTGGTAACAGCAGATGTCCCATCTGCTCTAAAGGCTTATTTATGCTGTGTGAGGCTTCATCATTTAGTCTCTTCGCTTACCAAAATGCAAAGACTGTTTTTGATTACAAACAGAGATCATCAATCACTAATATTCCAGCCCCTCATCAATTTAAATAAAATGTGTGTGTTATCAGTCCTTTGCAGATTCATAATACAATATGAATGCAAAATGAAACCTTTACTTTTTATGCCCTCTAGTGGGTATATTGAGTGTTACAGCGCAGTGAACATGAGATTGTCAATGTGCTTTAGATGAATGAATGAATGCATCGTGAGTATAGAAAGTATGAGAAGTATCAGGTGTTGTACAAGTTGTAATGCAATTTAGGGTATACATATTTTGATGTATTTACAAATTTATTTATTAGGGACAGCACAGAAAAGTCAATAAAGTTGATACTTTTCATACTTTTAATGAGCAACATTTTAGGAATCTGGATGTAAAACTGCTGTTTTTGCCTAAAGAATAATTGGTGATATAAAAGGAACAACAAACATGTTTTTTCAGCAATAGGCAAGTAGTTTATTGCTTGACCACTTTAAGAAAATAATAAATGAAAAGAGACTGATGCGGCAAGTGTCTTTATTGGTATTTTGCTCCCTCTCTCTCTCTCTGTCTCTCTCACGACAGTTTTTGTCCTTTTCTCTGCACCGTCTCTCATGGGGAGGATCGTTCATCATGGCTGCCCAAACAGTCCAGCCACCCCACGATTAGTGACTCTTTTTAGACGTCTCGGTAGCACATAGGCTACTAATTCAAAATGCTGTGAGCGTCTGTTTCTGCATTTGTAGGCGCACAGATAAGGGATTGTTTCCCTTAAACACTGTACATCATCCTGTAAGCAGCAGGCTGTCAGACCCAGCGTCATCTCACATCTCAGGAGAGACGAAGAAGCTCATCAGTTCTCTTCCGCCCCCTACTGGTTCTGTGGATGTCAGAATGGTGACTGACATCTGAAGTCTTCTGGTGATGCTCTCATCTGATTAAAAGTTTCCTCCATCTCATATAATGACAATAACAGGTGTGTGTGTGTGTGTGTCATACAACATGATACAGGTGTGTGGGTGAATAATAGAACAGGATGTTTCCTCCAGTGGATAAAGAGACAAAGTAATTATTAGTCACACTGCTGTACAAGATTTACGACTATGGGGAACAGGGTGCGCGCACACAAACACACCCACACACACACACACACACACACACACACACACACACACACACACACACACACACACACAGATATATATAAAAAAAGA
>JAQLOL010000022.1:1155795-1169849 GCA_029783665.1 Naso thynnoides | reverse complement strand
ATAATTACAATTTCATCTTGTTTTATACAGGGAACGCTCACCTCCTCACGGCGAGCGCAGGATATGCGGTATGTGGTTTGTTCCAAACGTCATGCGTCAAGCGTCATCAGCGCGCGCCTGCTGTGTTGCTCGCGCCATTCCTACAAGCGTGTGTTTCTGTCTACCATTACATTACCATTGGCAGAGCTTCAGCAGGAACTGTGACAAGCATAGATCCCGTTTTTCTACCGCCAGTGTTTTAGGTGAGTCCGGTCTTATGGTCTTCTTTTGAGACAGTTGCCCGTGGAGAGCCGTTATTTAGCATCACGCACTTTGTCAACCGTTGGTTTCCTATTGAATAAGTTTAGCTTGCTCGCTAGCCTAAAGTTAGCTTTGGTGTTTTGGGGTACGCACGACTTGTAGCACCTTTCGTTAACGAGTGGGCAGTTGTCTTATTTTATCGCAGATAGCACATAGAGAAAGCCACTTAACCTGGACTATGAAAGTCCAAGGCAAATGAAATAATGTTAAGTAGAAATAAATTAAGGTGCGACGTTAAATGCTGTGGTGCAGTTGCTGTTCCCCTCCGACCCCTCACAATTGAGCTTGTTTATCCAATCTGTACGCCTCAAAAACAAACGTAGCCACTCAATAGACACATTTCTTATGAGATATTATTGTTTCATGTTGTTGAAGGATTTATCATGACGACGTTTCTATGCTCTAACAGAGGCCCATGAACGCATAACAACGTTACATTTTTAAAAGGGCCAGGCAGAGGTTAACTTGGCTTCAGTCATATCAACCTGTGTCGCATTGTAGGTTACGTTATCGTTTTAGTTTGGTATCATAGAGTCGACATTATCAGCGGTCAGCATTCATTAACGTTAGAGAATAAGGTTATGTTGCCGTTACCTTACTTCTTCAGCCAGCCTATGACAACTGAGCTAGCTAGTGTTAGCGGCAGAGGCCATTTCAAAAACAACCGTGCTTTAACATTAGCTGGTTAAGGCTGATAAAAAACCCAAAACACAAAGTGTTGACGTGTTATTTTTCCTCACATGTGTAAGTTAACATCTATGTTAGCTTAGGTACGATAACAGTTAAAAATACATTGCTGCACTGGTAGTGTTACCCTGTATGTTCGCGAGCTACCTGTTACACAATTTGCATATTTGCTCTGCAAATTGTCAGTAGCAGGCAACGAACAAGCAAGGTTCACTTCAAGACCTGTTGTCTTGAGGTGGAAAATTGGCAAATTCCCAGAATTTCCATCCTTGCTCCCATTCACACATGACATTCCCATTCAGGAAAATTTCCTTGCTTGTGAGAAATGGCTCAAGGGGACTGCAAGGCAAGCAGCAGTTAGAGATGTGATTTCTGAAGACGCTGCGGTGTGAACACTGAACTGCATTGCTGGTTTTCAAAATTGAATACCTCTACTGTATTTAAAAATGCGTAACGGTTTAAGATTTGTCAAAAAGGCTGATAGAAAACTGCATTGCTAGCATTAAAGGTTGAATAATGCCCATGATGTATGAGCGATGTGGAACATTACAGGTTCGAATGGAGTTTTTCTTTAAACATGAATGAGCTGATAAAAGTTTAAAAATGCATTAAGAAGTGTCACTAATGAAGAATATAATGAGTTAGTGAAGTGAGCACATTTTCCTTTGGTGATATTAACCTATAAATACATATAGTATCTTCTTATTTATAAACTTTTTGTAATTTGACAAATATTTACCTCTCTTTGCTCATTCTACACCGTTCTGGCACACAGCCTAAAAGCCCGTGCAGACGCAATCAGGAGTGGTGATGATTACCACTGGTTTGTCTGGAGGTGTTGGGTTGTTGACCTTTTTGCACATTCATGTTAGGCTGGTGGGCACATATTGTGGTGATGGCCATCACCACCTTTAAACACGGATACACAGAAACATGAATTTTGGAAAAAATGTCCCTGCCTCTGTTATAGTGATTTGATGCTTCAGTTTGGACCAGAGGCCAAAATCTAGAGAAAAATAATTCGTAAAAAAACAAACAAACCACGCTGTATACATGTAGAGAAGACTTTAAACTAAGTCTTAGTGATATGGACAAGAGAACGTGTTGATATTCTCATCACAGTATTGATGTAATATTCATATATTGACCAGCTATTCTTTTCTTCTCGTTCATACTTTAACACAGAAACTCCTTTCAATAGCAGCTCATTCACATTGATACGAATATTTCCATTGTTTCCAACTCTTTTCTCTCAGCTTATCTTCATACAAAGTTAAGCTACTACCTAGCAATGCAGTTCAGCTTCCAGCCATTGCTTTAGCAATGCAGTTTAGCTCCTAGCTGTTATTTCAAGAATGAAGTTCAGCATCTAGCCATTATTCAAGCAGTGCAGAGAAGCTCCCGGTGGTTGGTTAAGTACAGCAGTTAACTTCATTTCTAGACGGGCAGTAAGGTCTCTGACTGTGCAAGGAGATGTCCTGGTCTGCAGTGTTCCCCTGCAGTTTAGCTGCCAGTGATAAGTCAAGGATGATTGACAGGTACCATCACGTTTATTTAAAGTGTCTAAGTTGTTAGTCTTAACCTGATAATGTTCATATTTTTGTGGTTTAATGTTTAAAGCTTTCAGAGGGTTTTCAACGTTAACTGCTCCACATTCAGCCTCTCTGTTGTTCTGTACCCACCCAGCAGTGGATGATTTTAGTTTCAGAGTCAGTTTAATTTTAGGCTTTCTGGTCCTTGCAGAAGTTTTCCCTCACTCTGTAGGATTTTACATGTATGTCTGATCACCAGTAACGGAAGAAGAGAGCAATATGCATATCATTGCATCACATACTTGTTTTCGTGTCTAACTGCAGTTCAAATTGTGTCGGTGATGCATCTGTGCACATGGCAGATTTCAGTAAATACCTGGATTATGTGTTTACATACCACAGTATCTCAACTTCTGTCAGGGTTTTTCATAGAGCATATTTAGGCATCTCAAACGTGCACGAAAACGTGCGTGTGCATGAAATGCACTCACTCTTCTATCATGGTTTGTTGGAATGATTGCTCCTTATATCAGAAAGTCCCATTCACAGAGTCTTTCTCATAGATTTGTTACTGAATTAATTATTCATGGACTGTTTATTAAAAGAAAAAGTCTGTGTTATGTGATAACAGGTGTGGCCAAAGCGCTGCTCCTCTGTATTCTTGTATGGATATGGCCCTAATGCAGATACCATTTACAGAGGCACACAATGGACCACAGTGCTGCTGAGTGTTTGTTTATGGGCTGTAGATGGCAGTCTTGCTCAGGGTTTCCCTCCGCTCTTATCTTATCGAAACATGCTAATCAAAGCTCACCTCCACCACAGTACCTCTGCTGATCTCACAGCTTCTCCAGCTCGCCAGTTGCTCAGGAGAATACATTGTTTACCAAGATAACCGTTCTCTTTGTGAAAAGATAAGTGTGTTTTTTACATAATGTATGTCTGGAATGAACTTCGTCTGATAGCTTCTGACTCCATGTCTTGATATGATTAGTTGACAGACAAGGATGTATACTTTTGTGGTTTAAAAATTCATACTTGTCAGAGATTTTGTAGAGTCAGAGTATTGGGATGCGTGCACTCACAGACAAAACATGTTGTTTTTATCCTCATCAGTGTATTACTATGGACAAACGTCTCTGCACATGTTGAGATATGACCTCATGAAGAAGGATTCATGATTCCAAAGCAGGTCTGGTTAGGCAATGGTTTATTATTCTATCCCAGAATCCCTTTTGTTTAGGCACAGGGATGTAACTCAGGTACTTTCTTTGAAACTGAAAAACACCTTTGGACCTGTGAAGCTGGCTTGCCTGAACACTATCTGGGACATAGAACAGCTCTTTGTGTGGTAGAGATGACTGCCAGCATTTCTACCAAGTGTGCTTTTCTTTATTCAGAAGGATTTGGTTTTTTTCTCACCTTGTTTGACAGTGATTTCACTGTAGCTTGATCTATAATAAAATGGGGGGGGAGGAAGGAATAAAGCCAGAAAAAGCAAAAGAGATGATTCTTTGTTCTGACGTTTTTTGTTGTAATTTAACTAACTCAGCTTTTGGTTGATGTTTTATGCTGCTTTTCTTTCAGTGAAAGTGTTTAAAAAGTTTTTTTCCCCTCAACTCAACCAGAACTTTTTAGAACAGGAGCAGTGAAACTCTTGTCTGTCTCGTCTTCCTCCCCGTTCCCCCTCTGTATTTCCCCTGCAGATATATCCAGCTATGGATATGGACGGTGCCAGTTCAGTGGTGCTGCAGGCCTTAACCCATGCTACCAGTCAGGACACAGCTGTGCTGAAACCTGCCGAGGAGCAGCTCCGGCAGTGGGAGACCCAGCCAGGCTTCTACTCAGTGCTTCTGGTGAGGGACGATATGAAATAATTAACACTCTAATGAAAAGAGAAGTAGATTAACTTTTTGGATTTTACACAAAAGGAGACACTGGACAATTGATTGCTGTTAAAGGAAGACGCAGATCTCAGTTTTTCATAGTTTTACAAAAAAACAAAAAACAAAGTCATTGATATAATACACAGTTATTCAACAAGGCAGAGTGCGCCGTCGTTCTCTTTGTACTGACCAGCATCTAACTTGGTGCCTATTCACCACAAAGCCTATGTTAATCCAAAGAAAACATTTTTAGAAATGTGTTTGTTTACTGTCTCAGCTGGGCACAAATGAAAAGATGGATTTCAGTTTTATTTCTGTGCATTCAGTGGAGAAATTGGCCCAGAATGTGTTCTGCTTAGCTGAGCACAAAAATGTCTCCCATTCACAGAAAAATGTATCATTTCCTATATTTCTGGCATGAATCTGTTGTGAGAAAGAGAGACAACAGATAATACAACATTCTGTTTAAGTCAAGGATTGTCCTAGAGGACATAGTTTTCAATTCAACTAATGTGACTTGTGTAGCATTTCTTATGTCTGACTTGTTTGTCTTACCGTCTCATCTTTACATTAAGTACAATTTAAAATTTGCTATTTAAAGGGCTGCATGCAAGTCAGTTGTATTTTTGTACTGCCCTCAGGACAGGGTTGGACAAAATATGTAACTGAGGCCAAAAGATTCTAGGTGGACTGTTAGATCTGTTAACATGGAAAAAAAAGCTATTGTTAAATAAGAGTCGCTTGTGGAAGAGATTGTTAATCTGGAATGAGAGAAAATCAAACTAAGCTGTGAATCAGATGGATTTGAGGCATTTAAATCTGCTACTTTTCTTTATAATCTTTTCTCTCTCTCTCTCTTTTTTTTTTTTGACCATCACACTAACAATGTATTACTTAATACAGTGGTTCTCAAAGAGGGGGCAGGGAGACACAGAGAGGTGGGCCGTGAGATGCCTTCCAAAAACAAATAAAATAAAATGCATATTTAACCTATTATTGTACAAATTCTGGTTATATTCTGTCTTATATTCTTTCCTAAATTACTCAAAAATAATATTATAGCTATTAGGCTGTTGTTGTTTTTTCTTGTGTTGTATTGATGCCCGTGTAGGCCTAATGGTTCACTCGCGTGACTGTGCACAATCTTAAATGCCACCTCCAGGGTCAGTGGGGGTCCCAAGTCTCTGGCACCGTTATTTTGGGGATCCCAGGCTGAAAAGTTTGGAAACCCCTCACTTAATAAAGTTTCAGACTTAGGAAAAAAAATTATCTTTTAGATATACTTGACTCCTAGTTTAGTTTAATTGGAGACAGAAATGTGAGTTTATGCCTCACTGTTCAGATATCAGCTAGGCGAGCTAAAGTTGCACTGATGCATCTAATAAAAGTTTATTGGCAGTAGGCAAATTGGAACTTGCAGATTCAAGTCAGGAGTTGCTCATTCTCGTATTTTTCTCCATTCAAGTTTTGTTTGTTTCTACATCACCTAAGCCTGGAGAAACACAAGCCCAGATTCCAATCGCTGATATTACCGTGTTTCTTTCTACGCAGCTCCTGTGTTACAGTGAAAAGGAGAATGACTTTGAGAGCATTGTGACAGCACTCATTCAGATCTTCTGTGATTATTTCTAGATTTTTTACCTCTCAGAAATTTAGCACGTAACGAGAAATAAAAGCCCATCAGTTTGTACACTTTAGATGGACGCATCACAAAGTCAGCGAGCCTGTATTTTAATGCAGCCGACCATTAAAGTGATGCTTAATGGCATTACAGTTCTGCATCATTACTCTTCAGTTTGGTTCAAGTTGTTCTTTTTCTGTAGTCTAGTCTGGGCTTTCTCACATCATTAAACTGACTCAGTCTTAAAAGTGCGGGTGTTACCCACTTGAGTTAAAGAATACAGTGTTAGCTAAGTATATATATGTGCTTTATCCCCCCCATAGAATATCTTCAATAACCACATGCTGGACGTGAATGTCAGGTGGCTGGCAGTGCTGTACTTCAAAAATGGCATTGACAGATACTGGAGGAGAGTAGCGCCACAGTAAGTTTCTGTTTGTCTCTCCTCATCCTCACTGCTGTTAGCCTTGCTTTCTCACTTTTCCATCATTTTCTTCTTCTTTCCTACACTACACATCATAATTCTCTCCTTTATTGTCCCATTTACTTGCACTCTGTCTCTATTTATCAGTTGTAATCTCCATTCCCGAGACTTCATTGTCACAGACTTGTTTTGTCTTTTCTTTTGCATTGCCAACATTTCCCTCATTCTCTCTTCTTTTACCAGTTAAAGCTTACGTCTGTAGTTTTGTCTCCTCCACTTTTCATAGCTTTCCTCTAGTCTTTTTTTACATTTCATCCTGATTATTCGTATCATTGTGCTCTTATTTTCTTCTTTTGTGTCCCCATTGTCCAATGGAAGATCGGCTTTGAGTACTCAAAGCCCACAGCCTGTCCTGGGTACCTGACTAGCTGGCTTTTGTTAGACTTGAATTGAACATTTGCTCTTAAATTTGCAGGACAGTGGTTGGCCTGCCGTAATCAGTTCTGCCTCAGCACTCTGTGGTCACTCTTTCACCACTTAAAATTATTGCTGTTCTTTCTTTCTAAAGTTTCGCCCTCTCACTGAAGTTCTTTCACTCTTGTCAGTAGTTCAGTAAACTGAATTTCATTTGCTAGAGTGCTGTGCAAGGGATTTTGGACCTTAGGTTATTTATCTGATTACCTTTGGCCCTTTGTCATTAATCCAAAAGTTGGAGAAGGCGTGGGACAGCACAGTGCATGTAATGACACTGTGCAAAACATGTTCTACGTAGCTTTTTTTGCTCTGCTGTTTCTCTTTTTTTATTTCTGATATAATATGTGTATGAACTAAAATCACTTCTGATGCGAGGTGTCTCCTCAACACAACATCAGTCTGTTATGCAAAGATTTTGAACCACAGTTTGAATTTGAGTGTTTTTTGTTATTTTGTCATAGATACAAGCATACCCAGCCTACACAGGCTTACAGGACACCACAAGTTTATACAAACCTTGTCCAGAAGGCATGCATCTGCATAACACTGTCAAAAGGCTGACAAGCCTGCTCATTCCTGTTTGCCAAGATGCCTTTTTACTGAAAAGGGTTTTGAGTACTTTTCATTACATCGCTTTGAATGACCTTAAATAAGAAAAGATTAGAGAAAGAGCTGAAAGTGAATGTACTGATCGAAGGAAAACTAGGATTGGCTTGATGCTGCTTTTTAATGTCCGATACTGATACTAATAAGGCAACATAGAGTATCTGCCAATACCGGCAGCCTATCCCCCTCCCTTAAACAACCAAGTTAGAGATAATACGTCTGTGTGGGAGCACTTAACCTAACCTAGCCATTTAAATTAGTCACGTGACACATGCTGCTATTTTGTATTGTGTTGACATCTCTCTTTACGGCATGTTGTGCATAGATTGATTAACCCTTACACCCTGTGAAGACTCAATGAATCCTTAACAGGGTGAGAGATAGAAATTAAGATACACGCTGAACAGAAGCTTTTTTTTTTCCTTCTTTTTTTTTCATTTCAACATTCGTTGAAAAACGCTTCCCTTCACCACTGTATTTTGCTAAAGCATGATCTCAGCCAAAATGCTGCTCAATAGAAAAACAGGGTGTGGGGTTAAGCATTTATGGGAGAGTTTAGGTCAATAAATCAGATTATACATTTTCCCCTTTTTAGTGTCCAATCCAGTGATTTTGGCCATTATCAGACCTATGCGATACTGAATATCAGAGTGGCTGATCCCTAAGTAAAACCAAAGTGCTTTTGGCAAAAGTAATGCCCAAGTTGAATAAAATTAAAAGTAATTTCCAGCAGTGCAAGAAACTAAAGTCAACACTACCTGTCTTATGAATAATAACTACATACTTTTAAACTCAGTGCCAAAAACAATCTGTCACAAAAAGCAGAAGTGGAAGGCTAACGGCAGGAACATATGGCATTGGTTCTGTATAAAGGGACTCATCTTTGCTACCTACTGTTACAGTGAAGAGGTTGTCTCAGTTAATTAGATTCTGTTTGGTATTGTATTTTGTTGTTGTTGTTTTGTTTAAGTCACCTAAAAGAAAATGCTTTAGAAAACTGTCTGAGGTGATCAAAATCATTTAGACAAGCTGCACTGGATGAACAATAATTCAATGCGTTTGTGTTTTAAGATTAACATAGATTTCAACTCCACAGTGGCTGCATTTAAATAAGACGGCAGCCAATAAAATTTGGGGTTTTGTTAGGTTCTGTCACTTGTGTCAGGACAGCTTTTCTCTCCGTGAAGTGTCTTTGTGCCTGTCTTGATTTTTTTTTGTCCCCAGTCAGCAAATTCTCTGGTTCTTTTTGCTTAAAAACCCAAAACAAGGCGTAGGCACCCACTTGCCAATGTCATATATCTTTTAATCTCCCATCCATATTTCTTTAAGGCTTGACTCACTCTCAGATTCCCCAAATATGTGTTTTAAATCTTGTTTCACTAATTCACACTCTCCCCCTGGTAATTTGTCTTCCTCCCATATCTCTTCTCTTGCTGCCCAAGGTTACAGTGTGATTCATTCCTCACATCAAACACTCTCCCACTCCATCTAGCTTCTGTGGCAGTTCAAGTAGACAGAACAGGGTAAAATTTTGCACACACCCCCTACTTTGTTTGCAAAAACCTAGCTGCTGACTACAAGATGTGAGTCGGAGGAGAGGAGGAGGTTTATCCAAAGCTTACTGATTAAATCAGGCAGCTGGCAGGTCTTGCACTGTGGAATGTTATACAGGGATTTACATGATCCCATAACAACTTGGCAGGTTGATGTCATATTCATATCTTCACCATATTAATGCTTGAGGTTTGCATGTCCAGAATTTGAAATAAATTTATATGGAGTCTCTTAGGATTTGAGCTGCATTCAACAATGGCAGGGTGACAGGGCGACAGGGCAGGCTAATTCGACATGATGGTTAAGTAGCTCTCTCGCCCTGCAGTAAGAGAGTCCTGATGTCTTTTTTTTTCTGTCAAGAATTTGCAAGTATCTTCCTGCGTCCTTATCTTTTTCAGTCCCTGTGTCCTTATGTGTCATTTTTACATCTTTCTCTGAGGGAAGAAAATCTTAAATCCATTAATGAAACTGCCTCAAGTGGTGCACTTCTGAATAAATTGTGCCAACTAATCAGACAGACATCAGACAGGCAATGCTTGAAAAAATTGTGTTTTGCTATTATTTTGTTGTCCATTTTGGTTCAGTTTTGGTAAAGACATTTATTATTTTGAGATGCCATCCTTGTTAACCACGCACATTGTGTGTTCTGTTTTTGTGTTGATTGCTTTTTTTTTTCTTAATTTCTTTGTAACCCTCTGAATACCTTTCTGGTTGTTTTATTCACAGTGCTTTATCAGAAGAGGAGAAGATGTCATTACGTGCTGGACTCATCACAAACTTCAATGAGCCTGTTAATCAGGTTAGTGGGGAGAAAAATGGGATCTGCTATTTTCTGATTTTGATGAGAATTACTTACCATATATTTTACAAAGATGTTTTTGTGCTGTAATCCATTTGACATGTAAGAAATGTGCTCTTAATGTGCCAGCCAACCACAAAAACGGTGGTATTTTGTTGGAATCATTTATTATTCATCCTTGGATGATGCGGACATAAATAAAATTGGTAGTGATTTGGTTGTGAAAAAATCAAAAGTGCAGGAACAATGAAGCAAACACAACTTATGCCAGAGTTACAGAAACAACCCATAGCTTGTTTTACCTGCTGTCTTTGTTTTTGGAATAAAACTGAACATTATTTTGTCTGACATTTGATTTGGAGATTTTTGCAAGAAACGACTGCCTGCCAAAACCCAACAGCGCTTGATATCAGATGAGTCAGCTGCAGCAGAATTTGACGTTAGCCAGCTGCATCTAAACAGTTTTGGAAAGGCGAAGTTCCCTCCAGCGCAGATTAAAAACCCACAGGTCTGTGCTGGGCACAAACACACTGGAACAATTTGGAAACAAAATATAATGACCTTACATTAGCAGATGCTTTCGTGTTAGAAATGAAATTGGTGAATGTGGGCTTTGGCAGGCAGCTGCTGTCCCCTCTTCGCAGTACTGCGCAAAGACACTAAATCTCTTATTCAGAGTCCCAGCCCACTTTTATGCCTGCAGTTACTGTAAGCATGCTAAAAAAAAATTTTCCAATATGTTCTAAGTTGGCTTAAGCAATAACCTAATGACAAAAAGATAATTTCGTCAGCTTTTATTCCTACAGTTCTTATATGCTACAACAAACACATAATTGGACATAACTGGAATCAAGTGGTGTGTAATACATCTGTGGAAGGTAGCACTGAACAACGGCCATCCATCTTGGTTTCTACTGCTCGTATGTCCCTGAGGGGAAGCCCACCAACATCAGGACAGATAGGGTCCATATGGCGAGCAATGATTGTCATTTAAACACCATATGTCTCGCCAGTCACAGCTTGTCCTTGTTGAATCAAAGCTCCAGAGGGTATTGTGCATGTTCATGCACGCAAGCACTGGTGTGCCAGTGTTGTATGGACAGTTACATTTAAGTTATTTAAACAACAAATTGTTTGACCTCATGTTGCTGTTCAAGAAAACATAAAGACTTACTGACACTGGAACTACAGGGTTTGACCCTCCTTTTATACAATACACAAAATGTGAAGTTATAAGTTATCTTATCAGAATTGCCCATAAGACGCATATAAAGATTTGTTAGCAGAATCTGCAGGAAAAAAATCCTCATGGTGTATCCCTACATTAGATTGGAAAAGACATATATTAGCAAAGTGTACATTTCGTAGACAATGCCATAAATTCTCATAAACCACAGCCTCCGTAAAGTTAAATCAGAAGAAAACAACATAAACTAAACATCAAAATCTTATTGCAAACCCTGCTGCACCATATCGAGCATCACATCTCTTTTATGTGAATGCAAATAAATTAGACCTGTTGATACAACTGTGTATGCTGATAATATTTCCAATCGAACTGGAAATCTTTCTGTTTTTTTGACAGGATGTGTGAACCACAGCTGTCTAATCATTCTTGGCACATTTGACTATGTTGTGGGGAAAAAAACAGCTGCCCACTAACTGCTGAGGTATAAACTGTCCTCTTCAGTCCAGATTTTTGCTCAACCTTTGTCTTTAATGAAAAGATTTATTCTCACTCCGAAAAATGTGAAGGAAACAAGTATATTCAAATCATGCTCAGCAAGTACATATTGTCAAGTTCCAAAAAAATATTATAAGAAGCGAAGCTGTGACAAGGTTGTTAAACACATATTTCGGTCAAAGTAGTAAATGCTGTAAACATGTAACACACCTGTTAAAGCATAAAAAGCAAGTTAAGCAACGTGACAGGAGATATGCGTAGGACAGTATGTGCACCATGCTTTTTACCTTTAAGAAGTCGGATAGTTTGTGTCATACTCGTCCAAACTGTTCATTTAAATTTGTACTTAAAGAGATTGTACTATATTATTAAGTGATTTTCTAGATTTTGCAAAATTCCTATTAAGTTATCTTTTGCATAAGCAACTTCTGCTGTGTTAAAGCTTTGCCTCTGGTCATTTTTATTTGCTCTGTGTCTTTCTAACAGATAGCGACCCAGATTGCAGTACTGATAGCCAAGGTGGCCCGTCTGGACTGCCCCAGGCAATGGCCAGAGCTCATTCCCATTCTGCTTGAGTCTGTGAAGGGTCAGGATGGCCTGCAGCAGCACAGAGCGCTGCTAACCTTCTATCATGTCACCAAAACCCTAGCGTCCAAACGTCTGGCACAGGACAGACGGCTTTTCCAGGATGTAAGTCCACAGTTTTAGTCATTTGTCACTTGTTATGTCATCACTGTTAGCTTAAACATCTTTAAAACTTGTTTTTTTTCTCTTCATTGCTTACCTTTTGTCCTCAGTTGATGCAGTAGCTGTGCTCACTTGAAAAAGGTTACTTTTGGTCATCAAGTAAACAAAAACAAAACTTGAACTCTGTCCACTGCACCTTGCTGCTTTTGTAGTTTGCCATCCTCTTTATTTTCTTTTTTCCTGTCTCTGGCTTTTTTCATGTTCCTTTTCTCTGCAGAACTTTGTGAATAGGTGATTAATACATTATCTTGAGAGCTGCAGGTTTTTCAGTTTCATATTTAGCCTGAAGGAGATGCTGTTTAGCTACTATTAGAGATAAGACACTGGCCAGATTTATGGCAACAAAGTTCTCTGTGCATGCATGTGTGTCCGTTCTCATGGATGAAGCAAACATTATTGATTGACGTGTTTGGGAATAGATTCATGTGTAGGAGAGATTTTGCCAGAGAGAAGAATGCTTGTGTGAGTTAATGTTTCTTTCAAAGAGGCAGTGAATTGGAACAAATGCTCTTTTTTTCCCCTCCGCGGTTTTAAAGAACACAAGACTTAAATAGAAAGACAGTGGGAAGACGAGGGGTTTAGGGGAATAAGATGATCAAACAGACCAACAGAGAGAGAAAGAGAGTGACAGAGACATACCAGTGGACATCAAAGGCAGTGACTGAGACCAGATAGTTGGACGTCGTGCAGAGGCACCCTCAATGCCAGAATATGTGCCCTTAGGCAATACAAGGAACAAAGCCTGTCTGAGCCCCATTAAACAGTGCAGATTTTAAATGATGCACTGATGACTTTGACGCTAAATGGCCCGTGCAATGCTCTCTCTCCCCTGTCAAAACATTTGGTAGCTTAGAAGTCAGTGGCTCTGCACACACATACACACACACACTACACATTGTGAAGAGGTGACAAGACAAAGGACAATGCAGCACTGTGAAACCCTTTTTACGCACGCACTGCTACCTTTACATTTTGGTGACATTACCTGGGCGTGCTGCGTAAATGTCGGAATCATTTGGCCCATACATAAACCCGCCAGGTCGCTACTTTTTAGTCTGCATAATATGTGATTGAGTCGCTATGTGAATAGAGCAGGTCATGTCCGGGAAAGTCACAGCAAGTGAATGGACGTGTTGATATTCACACTGTTGCTGGAATCAGACCAAAAACTTTTATTTTTCCGGTGGGATATAAAGTGTTATAAACAGTGCAACAACACCATCCTCTCTTTTTTCTGTTTTTTTTGTCTGTAAACAGCTTTCTGATGTTTTTCTGATATTGTCAATGCAGGTCCAGAGACACGTAGTCTGATGTTGATGCCAAAACAGTCATCAAAACAAAGGGTGTGAATCGAGAAGTGGTTTCAAATTGTCTGATCCATAGGAATCCAATGCCTGTATGCTTAGCAATTCCTTTTATCAGTGCTGGTGCGTTTTTCTGACCGTTGTGCATTGCAAAACAGTGACGTCAAACTCCTGTGCCTAAGCTGCTTGAAACTTGAAACTAGAGGAATTCATAATGGAGAAGAAGAAATGACAAAGCAGAATGACAGTAGTACTTGTTGTATGGTCTTTAACGTGATCATTTTGAGTACTGGCGGCAGCAATAGCAGTTGGCTGAAACATTTTTTATTAGGGCTGTCAAACAATTACAATTTTTAATTGCGATTAATCTCAAAATTTCCTGAGTTAATCGCGATTAATCGCATCTTTTTCTTTTTTGCTTGAAATAACAGCAATA
>JAQLOL010000022.1:1099924-1112257 GCA_029783665.1 Naso thynnoides | reverse complement strand
ATATAATAGGATGGATAAAATGAACTGTAGACACTGGATTCTCTCTATGAAAATGCACAATTTTGTATTCTCTAATGTAGAACAAGAGGAGCATGTCACCTGCTGACTTAAGGGGGTGGGGTGGGGGGGGTGTTAATGGTTGGCAGATTAAAACTTTAATTTGGCTAATTTTCACACCATCAGTTCGACCATTTACAAAGAACGATTTTGACCATTCATGATCCAGTTAACATGCCAAGAATAGTAAAACAGGTTTTGATGTGAAGCAGATATTTTTGCCAAATCCAAGCAGAAAAATCTGATCATCATTACTCTACCTTACACATAAGTTCAGCTCTGATTGTTGCTGCTGTAGCTGCTGCAGAGCTACACTCACTCACATCATGCTTCAGCCAAATTGGCTCCATCAGTGCTTTCACAGGCTGTCGAGAGATCACCTGAGTAGAGTTCTGATTTTCACTCTAACTCTAAAAAAAATACATTCTGTATTGTCAACTACCTGTCCAGTATTTTCTTTCTACAGCTAAACCACTGAAACATGTCTAGAAGCAGCTGACAAGGGTTAAGAAAGGACAAACGAGACAAGGGAATTGTACTAAATTCCCTACAGGAAAAAACAAACATACAGAGATGTAAGGGAAGGCATTACACTAATTGCATAGAAGCTTTCTTTTGTCTTATCCTGTGTATTCAGTGTTAACATCCTTTCAAAGCCAAATAAAGAGCCGCTTGACTTTTCTTCAAGTATGTTGAAACATCTGATGAACACACATCTTTGCTGATCCTGAAACAATTCAGAGAATGTCACTGTTCTGTTACCACTCCCGATATGAACCTTTCATGCACTGCATCTTCTACAGAAGAGTTTTCTCTTCAATTTGCCCAGAGAGAACAATGACCTGGATGAATGAGAATATTCACAGATACAGAAGAGTTTTAACTTCAGGTTGATAGAGGTTAAACATCCATTTCTCAGTCTTTTGAGCTTTGCTTCTTAGTGGTAATTTTATTAATTTTTATTCTTTTTCAGATTCGGCCATATGTAGGCTGTCTTGTTCAGTACCTGCCCCTCCTCTGGAAGCAATCTGAAGAACACAACATGCTTCGATGTGCCATACTGACTACACTAATTCACCTGGTACAGGTATGGCGCCTCACCAACATCCAGTATTTACCCATCGCGTTAAAGAAGGCACACATGAAAGTTTTCATGCATGTAAACGTCCTGCCATCCAAGTGGAATATGACAAGTGTTTTTTTGTTTTTTTGTGTAGTCATTGCCAGATTAGTCCTAAACATACTGCACTATACCATCTGTAGGAAGGCAGCAACAGAAGTTTGGACTTGCACACATAGCTGTGTCAATGTCCCCTAATGCAGACAAAATTGGTTCCTGCAAACTACAAAACAGCACTATTAAGCAGCTCAATCCGCGAGATATGTCTGTGCCAGACATTTAATACGGCTGCTTTCAGATTGAAACGTTCTGCCTGTCAGCTGCCTTTCTAAACTCACCTCTCTGCAGCATAGATTTGGCTGTCTCACCTTGGTTTTGCTGCGAGGCAGTTCTCATTTCTCTCCAAGGATCACAAGAGCTCATTAACAAAACTACTGGAACAAAAAAGCAAAACAGTAAGAAAACGCTATTGCAAAGAATTGTGAGGCTGAACGTAATTAATGGTTCTATACGTTAGAGATTTCCCTTTATTCAAAGTTGATTATGTTTATTGCCCATTGTGAGCACAATTACTGAGTTCTGCAGTATGACAGGTGGCACTGCTCAGTGGATCTGGCAATAAATGTGGCTTTATTTGCCCAGCCACATGTTGCAGCTCCAAAATGTCTGCCACAGAGACCTAGGTCAGACCTGTTTTTGTTTTGCTTTGCTCCCCCCCCATTTATTCATTATTTTTGTTTTTTAACTTGCCTCACCTCACCTCCTTTAATCTGCCTCAGCTATTGAAGAAGATGAGTTTGTAAATATTGGCTATACTATATGTGAAGATTCAAAATGTATTTTCTGATTCATGCATGAAGAAATCCCTCCACCAAAGTGTTGTTGTGCTCACATGAAAATATTTAGCATAGTATTTAAATGTAGAAAACACTTACATGTTAAAAACAAGGCTCACAAATGTATTTCACGCCCTTTGGCGGGTAAATTTTTGGAGTAGTCAGTGACTATGAAACTGCAGTGGTGTAGATGCCGTAACATTCACAAATGTTTCTTATTTTAAATATATGTAATGACAAGCAATACAAATATATGCATTGACAAGTATCCAGAGTTCTCATCCAAACATACTTGGATTCTAACCTGTTTAATTCTGGTTATGAATGCCAGACAAGGTAGAAATGAGGCATTTAACACGGGCGTTAGCGAGCAAATTAGTTAATGTGTTAATAGCAAACTAAAATTATTTGCTAGCTTACCAAACTTTTGTAAGTTTTTATCTACATAACTTCTGTGACATTTTAATCGTGCAGTAGAATTATAATTGCAACACTTTGATCATATATACTCACAACCTTCAATCTATGCTCCCATAATTGGCTGAAATGAAAGGTGACATCTGATTGGCTAATGATTCCCTGCTGGAAAAGAATGCACTTATGCAAAGAGCTGCGGCAGGGGAGTCCTAAAAAAATCAACACACCTATTCACTGAAGTTCATTAAATGACAATCAGTTTGTAAATGCAGGCTCAACAGTATCTATGTACATAATGTTGTTATGTTACTCGAAACCTCGAACCTCAGAACCTCGAAATGTTACAGCATTTATAGAGTCGTTTATAAGTCACAAAATCTTCCTGTGCACAATCATTAATATCGAGATCCGTCTGATTCATTACCCACTTGTCAGGAATTGTGACTTTGCTGGAAGGAGCAACCTGGAGAGAGATGCTGCCTGTCTTTTCTGTTTATTCTCACTCGAGATTTACTTGATCATATAATTACACATGGATTAAACCACAGATTAAAACCAATGTCAGACACTCGCTTAACAGTGTAAGGTGCTGTTGTGTGTTTGGGGCAATTTGTTTAATATTTTAGTTAAACTCATTTGTCTATCAATCAGGTTTATCACCAACTTAAGCTAAGAAGAAAATAGTCTGAGCCAGAACCTCGATTCCCCCACAGCATTAAAGCAGCCTGTCTCAGCCTGCAGAGAGATTTGGACCCCCATGTGGCTGCTGCTGCATTACTTCACAGTGGGAGATGAAACGCTCAGTGACAGAGACACACTCCCTTGGAGAAAGTAACACAAGTACACATCTGGTAAACAGTGGGAGGCATTGAAGATTTACAGCTGAAGGGGCCTGGATTAGCAAATCGTGTAACCACATAATAATCAAGACTTAAATATATACAATAAACTATATGCTAATATTAAGAAATAAGTAAAGTTGGATTTCTGGACTTCTAAAGTTACTAATTTCATTACCAAACATTAGAATACTACAGTTTATTAAGCCAAAAGCATAGTGTTCTTGCCTCCAATAATAAAGAAATTACAAATACAGATAATAGAGACAAGTAGAAGAACATTGTAACTTAAATTTGCCCACAGGACTGGAGCTCACCGACACCCATCAGAAATGAAGTAGCAGTATTTGAATTGTTAAAGTTTTACATATGTGTATGTATATATTACATTTTCATGAATAGGTACCAAGTGGCAATAGCTCTAAGTATTAGATTATAATAACATGGAAGTCAATATATGATTATTAATTAATGAGTTGTGGAGAAGGGGTAGGATTACCCAAATTTATATTTCTTCATACTCCTTTTCGAACATGTGAAATTGTTTTAAAATTTTTTTTTTAATTTATATTTAAAAATTGTTACCTTTTTTCTTTCACGTGTTCCAAATAAATATCGTCCAAATCCAATTCAATTTTAAACTTTGCTCACAATTAAATATGAGCAGCAAAGAATTATCCAGATCACAAACTGGTCACTCAGAATGCATACATGAAAAAAATTTAATAGGCACTTTAAGTGTGAACTCTGTTCATTTTACAACTGGTCCTACTCCAAAATGGATGACTAGAGATTATTCCAAAAAGAGCGATCTCTTATCAGTAAGGGCTAAAATGGTGAAAAGCTGTTCAGCAGATAAACAGACAGATTTTAATTTGGCTTTCAGTCTCAATGTATTAGACCAGTGTAGTGACATCTGCAGCACCTGCTGCATGAATCTCATCTATTGAAAGAGCAATTTAAGCTCTTGCACTGTTAGCATTGGGGCAGCATGTACTGACAAAGGTGTATGTTACTGTGATGAGGAAAGTCAGCAATTGTTTAGTTAACGTATCTTATATCTTGGCTTGTATATTCCACAAGGAACATCCATTAACCTAAAGCACCTTAATTGCCATCCTTTATAGCCCCTTGTTTGCATTCTTGTCAGCTTTTCATAACTTGGCATTGACTTTTCTTTATCTTCTGTGTACTTACAGGGCCTGGGAGCAGAGAGTAAGAATCTGTACCCTTTCCTTCTCCCCGTCATACAACTAAGCACTGATGTTTCCCAGCCGCCACATGTTTATTTACTGGAGGATGGACTGGAGCTTTGGTATGGACACACACGTTCCACATCCATATGCACTACATGTTCATATGCTGTAGAAAAAAAAACTACCTCAAGGGACCATACAAGTGTTACTACATGTCATTGTCCATTGTCAGCATCGGCCAAATAGGTTATATGAACTTGATGCATTTTTCCTGAAGTGGCTTCATCAATGACATCATGTTTGTTCACATTTTGTCCATAATCAATAAACGTTACAGAAAATACCTGAAAATGTGTGATGTTAGTTAAAAAGAAGATCTTTTTCGAAATCCTTCTTTCTTCCCGAGATTCAAGCTAGGTAGGAAGCACTAGTAAGAAATTATTTTTTCCAGTCGTGATAGCTTTCGTCTCAGTGGCTCCTGGCTCTACTCTCTCTCTTTCTCGATCAGCAATTTTTGACCAAATTATAGCAGACTTTCTCTTTAGAAGGGTGAATTTGCTTTTTCTAGAAAATTTTAACATGTGCTTAAGTGTGTCTTTACTCTTTTTCAACATGAAAGACAGTGAGTGGGTCTTGAAAATGCAGTCTGAGATCTTAAGTACTAAAGTATACACATGGTCGAATTTTAGCATCATTTGTAGAAGATGGAGCAATCGCTGCTAATGGTGAGAAGTCAAAAATAGACTGGTATGGTCCTTGAAGCAGATGTTTATGAAGCACTTTGTCATCTGATTTCCTCTCTCTCACTTAAAACACTCACATACACACGGACACATCCATATTATGGCTGCAGCCGTTCTTGTCTCTCTCTTTTGCTCCTGTCTCTGTCACTCACCCAAATCTTGAGTCCTCTTTTGTTCTATTAGTTATCAGCTTCATTTACTGACTCACGCCGAATGCCTGAATTGGAAACAAATGCAGACACTTTGCTAGGAAGTAGTGGTAAATGTGCACCATGACATCTATAGAATTTAGATTTTTCACAGACAAACACAAAGTGGGCGATAAAGTAGTTGATAATGTATGTGTCTCACAATCTTGCCTTCATTTTGTTGTTTTGGGAAAAAGATACCTCAAGAATCTGTGGCAGAACAAAATGCTCGCTTTTGCAAATGCATCACATTCGCAAAAGGCTTGCTTTGGTAGAAGATTTTCCAGGTTACCTTTTGTTCCTCTTCCATTATGTGTTCGTTTTTTACTTCCCTCCCTAATCTCTTTTTCTGTGTGTGAAGAGCTGCTGTGTACACTCACACCACCTATACTACTGTCTCTGTCCTGTCTTTTCTCCTGCCTGATAAACAGCTGTGCCCTATATGTTTGCTTGCTTTGTTTACAACGTCAATGCTATTTTCTCTTTCTTTTGTCCTTTATTGGCTGGTCGTCCCTTCTCTGTGTCTTTGTCTGTATTTTTTAGTTTGGGCAGCATAAATTTAATCAATCTTGTATGTCTCATACTCCAAAAACCTTTGTCGGGGGGTTTCAGCTCTGGTGTGCAACTGCGAATGTTTACAGCTCCAGCTTAGCTCAGTATATTCTGTCAAATTTTCGTTTCAGTGGACAATTACCTGCTTTACATTTCAACCCACATTAGTACTGCTTAAGCACTTGCAGCAACATTTCATTAAGCGGCTTTATTGTTCAACACACAGATGTTTTGACCTTCCTCATCTTGTCTAGCTAACTTTAGCTTTTGCCTAGCAGCTAGTAATGGTTTCACTCCCCTCCTCTTACTCTCCTACTCTCTCTTGCTCTGTGTGCCACATATTTAGTTATTTTCCTGCCTCCTATAACAATACTCTGAAATGCAATAGGGGGAGTTAATTTGTAGTTTTGAAGGCATTGTAAGCAAACTGAAGTGCGGCTCAGTACCAAAGTTAAAGAGCTACTGTAGATAGCCAGGCTGACGTAGTGGAGCTCCTTCTAGCTGTTCCACTGAAGCTTCCAAGCAGCCAGGAAGCTGGATGACTGTCGGAATAAAATTAAGAAAATTGACTTGTATAAATAAAATTGACTTGACCTCCCCCACGCAGTGGGTCTCATTCATAAAATGTTAGTAAACCTGTGAGCAGATTTACTAATAAAACACTATCCTACTGAAAACCTACTCCAGATTCACGAACGCTGCGTAAAACTTGGTTTAATTGTAGGCACGTTTGTATGTTCATGAATGCCTTTCAGTCATTAACTGACAGCACACTCTTGTAGTCAGTAACTGTAACTGGAAAGAACATTAACTAGTGAATGTGCTGCTTGTGCAATGCTCTCTGTCTGCAAACGGGGTGAAACTAAGACAAGTCTTATCAATTTAATCTGCTACAGTGCGATGAAGACACCAACTACCATGATCCCAAGCTACTTAATGACGTCATCACAGTCCATCTGCTGTTATTGTTTTGAACAGAGGCCCCCTAGCAGCAGAAACTACATATTGTGCCTCAAAAAGCTTAGAATATGTCAGTAGATTGGATTCTAGAGAACAGATTCCCTTTACACCTTTAATGAAACTTTCCTCTTCGTGCTACTTTTTTTCTTTTTTTGATCCACCCCCTTCACCATTTTTTGAGATGCACAAGCTCTGTTCTTTTCATCTCTTTAATTTTTCCCTCTGTAATTTTTTTTTTTCTATTGTGACTTTTAGCTTATGTCTTTTGTGCTTCTTTCTTACAACTTCCCCGATATCCTCTTTTATTCTCACTACTGTCTTTTTTACTTTGCTTTCTTCCTATCCTCCTCTTTCCTTCCCTCTCACTTTGCAGGTTGGTGACTTTGGAGAACAGCCCAGCCATCACCCCAGAGTTGCTCAGAATTTTCCAGAACATGTCAGCTTTGTTGGGTGAGTATACATGAGATTTCATTGTTAGCCTATCCATCTGGCTATTTGTGCATTTATTTTGATAAAACGGCAGTCTAGAAACTTCATGGCATTGTGCATTACCATATAGATTGAATAAAAGAAAAGGAGTGTCTCACAGTAACATCAAGAATGATGCTACTATGATGCATTTGGAATAGTTTGATTAGCATGAGGTCAAATGATGGCTTCCTGTGTAATAGCGATATGTACAGTTTGTGAGGTTCAGATTTGAAACCAAACGGCAACCTGCAGGGCTGGAAAATGAAGCCAGCACTGAAGTGCTGCACAATGGCCATCATTCCTTGAATAGCTACTCGAGGCTGGTGCTAAAAGCAAGTCAAGCCCAGAGAGCCTCACAATAGAATGTCCATCGTCAGAAATAAACACATTAACAATTTTGTACAAAAAGTGTTTTTGACCTCTTCAGCTAATTTTGTGTTAATGACAACTGCATAGGGATTAAACATTATGCAACTTATTCTTTTGAATTATATTAAGGTTTAAAGTTATCTGTAATTACAGTAAACACTGGAAACTAACTGGGAGTGGCTAGTTTGAGTGACAGCTAAATGTGGCCACTGGTGGCTCCAGAAAACAAGCAAACAAACAAACAAACAAACAAAAACCAAAACAAGATAGCACTGGCCAGTATACCAGTTTTGAGGCTTCAGAATGGTAGTTCAGAAATCAGTGCATGATGTCATGGTGGCTCTGTGTTAGTGCCGTACACAGGGCAAAAAACTGCAGCCCTCGCCCAACTGTAGCTTGTGGTGTTTGTGGCCCTAGACTGCCTGAAGTCTGCAATATTTTACCTTGACCAGGCCTGAGATCAACACTGCTCTGCTGCATTTTCTTTGATTCATGCAAAATTACACACACACACACACACACACACACACACACATACACACACATACACACACACACACACACGGGAGGTACATTTATACTAGGCTTCAAACATAGCAACCAGTGCCATCAACCATCGGGTGCACAAGTATTGATACAGAGTGTCCATTACAGAGAAGTATAGTGTGATGAATGTAATGGAAAAAAGCTGCACAATATGATAGAACAAACCAGGAATATATGATAGAAATACTGAGGGAATGAAAGTTGATGCAATCCTTGGACATGGACTTAATTTTCTTATTTTATCACTTCAGGCTCTTGTAGCTTGTAAAGATCACAGTTGCAGCTTTGCAGACATCAGGGCCACCACTCTGCGTCTGTAGGCAGCTGTGAGTGGTGGCAGATTGAATGGAACTGGCTGGATGATTTATCGCAGGCCTGGAGCACTGGGACACCTCACTTGCTGTGGTGTGTAGAGGTGTGCCTGTGTGTTCAGTATGTGTTTGTGGCCTTCAGTGTGATGAGAAGCAGTATTGATTTGGTGCTCCTGCACATAATGAGTGAGTCACACTAATATGAACACTAGTGTAGCCTGATTAGCTTACTGGAGCATTTGATCACATGCAGCGTGGAGAGGGAATCCATGAGACACAGAAGAACAAAGGACTCAGGAAGATTGTCACAGATGAATGAAATGGAAGAGGAAGATTTGACGAGTATCAAGCAAAAGGACATTGGAGAAGATTAAGATGTTCCTTTATTAGTCCCACAGTGGGGAAATTTACAGTGTTACAGCAGCAAAAGAGGGCATCAGTTAAAAAGACATTAAATAGCAAGATATAAATATAAACAATATAGACAAGTAATATAGAAAAAATATGAACAATTTAAACAGGTTAAATACAGAAACTAGCAACCTAAATGTAGAAGATGTGAAAGATGGGAGGGATAACAATATAGTTGCCCATAAGTTATTGCACATGGAGTATTAATACACCTGATTGAAAGATTGATATATTGCACCTTCAGTTGAAATTCACCTGAGTTAAGTATATATACAGTATAAGTGAACACAGTGGTATTATAGTGCAGTCAGTTTAAAAGTCTTGGTGGTCCACTGGGAGCACTGCTGGTTGTAAAGTCTGACAGCTGCAGGAAGGAAGGACCTGCAATAGTGTTCCTTCACACACTCTGGGTGAAGCAGTCTGTCGCTGACAGAGCTCCCCAGTGCTGTTAAAGTGTCCTGCAGGGGGTGGAGTCGCTCTCAATCATGGATGACAGCTTAGCCATCATCCTCCTCTCTCCTACCACCTCCACAGAGTCAAGGGGACGTCCTGGGACAGAGCCGGCCTTCTTCATCAGTTTGTCAAGTCTCTTCCTGTCGGCCGTCGAGATGCTGCCCCCCCCAGCAGACCACTCCATAAAAGATGGCTGATGCCACCACGGTGTCATAGAAGGTCTTCAGGAGTGCCCCCTGCACTCCAAATGACCTCAGTCTCCTGAGAGGATAAAGTCTGCTCTGGCCTTTCTTGTGAAGTGCAGTTGTGTTGTGAGTCCAGTCCAGTTTGTTGTTCAGGTGAAACACCGACACAGTTTCTAACAGAACTCTGCTCATTTGGTGGAGTCACACACCCGATGCAGAGCACGCAGCAGCTCGCACATGCTCCGTGCTCTGCTCCACAGTATTTAGGTCGATTTCCTCCTCCACCATTAGCTCCTCTTTAAAGGGCTTTTTTTTGCTGCTCCAGTCTCCTGGGCTCCTCTGTCCTCTTTTCAGGGTTTGTCTCATGTCAACAGTTCTGCAGTGAGCAGATCAATGACACACTGCAGCGCCGTGAGCAGACGTACTACAAACAGCACGGTCAAAGAGTGAAAGAGCTGCTACGAACCAGCTGGTCATTCGGCTTCATGTTACACCACACGCTTTCAAACGGAAAACTCCAAGTCATTTTCAACGCCTTCAGTAGACTTTACAAACTACACTGCAATGCTTAAGTGGAAGGAGTCTTCGAGTCTTCATTCATGAGCCTGCAAACCGAACACCTGCGCGCCTCAGGGCCGTCATGGCTACAAGAGAGCAAAGGTTCGTCCATAATAAATGCCAGCAGGTAATATTACCTGTAATACTGTCTGGCTTTGAGCAGAGCACAGATGGATTTATCAGCTTCAGTTTCTGCTCAGGAAGGACCGTGTGGCTGGAAAGTCAAACCTGTACAGAATGATGGAATAACAACCAAAACTTTATGTTTTCTACATTCCTTTTGAACTTCGACCTTCAGTGAACTGGCTGAGGCCTTTTTTCTGTAAATTTCAGTTTGGATCCAAGAGCCTCTTTCAGTTGAAAGTGTTTGAAAACTCTGAGGAGTGCAGAGGGGCTGAAATGCTAAATGAATGCTAATTTTGATCCCACTGCTTTTCCTGGCAAGACCCACCCACTAAGAGGACGGATTACATTGACTGAGAACGGTAAAACAGTAACATACAGACAAGTCAGAGAATAGTTAAGAACGTTGGGTTCATGAGACTCACAGGGTGACGTTCAGACAGGTGAATGACGTGAGCTGCATTACAACAAGAACACAGACAGACATGAGCGTCCGCTGCGCTGCCTTTTGTCCACCACATGGTGTGTGAGACCGTGCAGCTCGCTTTGTTTTAACATCGGAGGCTTCTGCGGAGTTTTATTCTGCTGGTCAAGTGGCAGTTAGCTGATTCCTGACAACTCTCTTTGAGTTTTCTATGATTGCTCTGATACCCATGGCTCTGCTTTTTCCTTTAGCTTGTTTGTGTTTTTGTCTCTTTTCAAAACAAGTCCAAACATCAACCATATCAGCAAAATTCAAAACTGTTAAAATCTTAAACTTAGTCCACATAAACTGAACCAGCTAGCTCTTGTTGAATGTAAACTTGTGCATCACTGGGACAGGGAGGTTTTCAGGATGCTCCAATCAGGATTTTTGGGGCAGATCATCGATCAATCTGCTAAAACCAATCAGGGATTTTATTGACATATCGAGCCTAAGGTCTGTTTGCTGCATGCTTTTTGTTTTGTTTTGTTTTGTTTTGGGGGAATTTGGGTATTCATTATGATATATTGAGTGTTTTTTGTTGCTTGGATTTTGTTGCTTTCCTTTGCTTAAATTTTTTTCATAATATTTTAAATCGTTTAACAACTATTAACATATTAAACTAAAAGCTACATTTATAGAAAGCCTCATGGCAAAAAAACTTGGAAAATCTAAAGTAATCTTTCACAAAAAGATAAAGTATTTGCTGGTTAGAAAGTTACAGTGTTCCTCAGCGTTCAGTACCTTTGTTAACGTATGTGTGTACGTCTACAGTGACCAGACGGCCCAAACCGTGGGCATTGCCAGACCCATTTTACCGTGTGAATCAGTGAATATTCCAGTTATCATATTCCAAACAGCCAGAATAAAAATTGACAGAATTTCAACTTTCCGACGGTTATTGAACTAACCACATGAGACAAGCGCTAGAAACAGCCTCTGTAGTGCGCACACGTAAGTCCAGGTGTTGGCAGGTGAGTCAGGTAGGTGGGCTATGAAAACATGACACTAAGGTAAGTTTCTAAATAAAACCTGTGATCTTATTTTGCCTCAAACATTATGGGCTCCTGTAGATGGAGCAGGAGGAGGTGAGCAGAAAGGAGAAGTGTGAAGGAGGTGAGTCTCGACAACCAAAGCAGCTCACAGTGTTTCTCTGAGAACAAGCTCAGCTGTCAGAGTCACATCACACATCAGATGAGAAGCATCAGGTCTCACAAACTTCTGTCAAGTCTGAGGAATGACATCACGTCAGGCAGAAAGACCTGACGCCGGACCAATCGATCTTTCTGATATGAAACTAATCAGGCGATTTTCTGGAGCTGCTTTAGGTCACTACATGAACAGCTGGCAGACAGGAACTGTGGCTGTCAGGTGCAAATTACATGGAAACTGTAGTTACTGCATATAGATTTTTTTTAGATGTTGTAAGTAAACTGAATGAGTTTTCAAACCAGAGTGTGAACTCGCATCATGTTAGCTTGTTACTCACAGAATCGATAAACATGTTTCCTCAGACCTGACAGCGTTTCTGTAGA
>JAQLOL010000022.1:1070752-1094223 GCA_029783665.1 Naso thynnoides | reverse complement strand
TCTCTCTCTCTCTCTCTCTCTCTCTCTCTCTTCCACTCAGAGAGCATCATGGGCTGAGAATAATTTAGATATATGAGAATTTATATATAGAAATATATGATTAAATAAATTAAAAAGTATGTAGCTAAACACAATTTATGCATTGCGTTACTTGCTTCAGTACACTAGGCTGCATATCATTAACACCCCCCACCCCACCCTGCGTCTAAAGAAGCAGTAATGTGGCAAGATGGTGTGATGGATTGCAGGATATTTTTAGGAAAAACATTAGCTTTCTGAACCTATTTGGTTAAGATGAGAGATGAATTTAAAATTCAAGCAGAATTTCCCAACTCTAGAATGTAGTTGTTATATCAGTTGTAGAGTTACAGTTTGTTTACTGTAGTTTAGTTGTTAAAATGGAAAAACCTGTCACACACAGCACAGCAGGGACTTTGAAACAACAATGGTAAGTATAGCATTTATTAGGCTGTCATGCTGCTGCAGAAATGCAGAGGTTGAGTTGACTATCAGTAAATCCACCTCCCTATTGACCCTGTAGTATTAGTGAGTTACTGAAAAGTTAGGGGATGCTGTATTGAAACGGAAGTGAATTTACATCAAATATCTATATGCAGTGTTATTTTGTCAGGATGTTTGCATTCCTACATGGACACTTGAGGAGCCTCAGGTTCATTTGCAATAGTAAATGAAAGAGATGATGAAAGTGTTATCAAGTCCAGGCCTCAGTGCTCTGAGCTGCCTGACCCACCTCAAGCCCAGAATGAGAATTCAATTCAGTTTTCTTCTTTATATGAATACTTGTCTTCCTCCTCTTTTATTGCTCTTCATACAAAACTCTCCTTCAGAGGATATTGCTACAGTATGTGGACAGCTTATCAGCAAGGCAAGTAATAACAGTGGTTGTGGTGGTAGCATTGTGGAGGGCCAGAGATTGTAGAGCTGCCAAAATATGTATTTACCTCCCTTGTTGCCTGTGTAATAAAAGCAAGCAGAACATTTGCAACTGTACTTGAAGATTGAAGATAAAAATGGCAATTTGTGCAATTTGGCACCCCCACAGCTTCTGAGTGCAACACCATTGTCAAAAATTGAAATCCTTGTGTTCTGAGTCAACATTTTTAGATTTCAAATGGCACATGCTAATCACAAACGAATCAGAGGCATCAAAACAATGTTATGTTCTGAAAACTATATGTTGGAGTAACATTCTGCTATTCTGCAAACCTCAAAATAAAAAAGAAAATTAGTCTAGGACAGTGAATTAAAGAATAACTTTTTTTTTTTTTTTTTTACCTCGGCCCTATTTTCCTGTGTGTGTGTGTGTGTGTGTGTGCGACTAATGGGTGCAACTATTTTGGAAGTTGGTCCTCTAATGCAATTCTTGGGGGCAAATGTGCGCCGTCAAAGTTTTAAAAATGGTTGTTTTTGCCACTGACCAGCTCAGATCAATGGTGTAAATCTCTCACAGAAGCATGCAAAGCATAACTCTCACCCTTCACTTGTTGTGGGCTGTGTGTAGCCAAATCTTGTTCTAAAGTTTCACTCTTGGAAGATAACAGGGCAGCCATGACTTAGGGCGGATCAGAGCAGAGCTGGTCGTTTTGGAGTACGGATGGGAGTTTTGTCATATCGATTTCAGTGTCACGGCTGACTCTTTACTGCATTTTAAGAGAGTGGATGATTTTGATGGTCGCCCGTATTTATTTGAGCCCAACTACATGAATGAGGAGCTCCCACAATTTGACGAGCTGACAACTAGAAAGAAAGACATTTGGTCACATGCAGCACAAAACAAGTGAAGGTGAAATGATTTGAGATGGTCACTGGTGAAAACAAGCACTTTTAGTGGAAAATACTTAGACTGTGAACATTTGCTTGCAAGAATCTCGTTGTAGCTCTTTCTTGGTAGCTGGCTGCATCTGCCCCTTCTCAATGCTGGACCAACATACGAAATAGTTGTCCCCATCAGTCTCACACACACATACACACACACACAAACACACACACACAGGTCTGTGCCAGATACTCTCAAAAGATGTCCTGTTATAAGTAGATAGATTATAATTGTACTTTTCAAATGACAAAATCTACCTAGAACAGATGTTTTCTAAATTGAAGTGAGAGGAAAATAAGTCATAACACACTCCAGTTACTGATATGCAGTCTCAAAGTAAATTTTTTTTAAGAACAAATGTGCACTCACTCTTTCCTCAGTGTTCGCATGTCTATCTCTCAGTGGTCATTAGGAGCCAACGCAGTGTCTGCAGGCAAACAAAAAACAATGATCATTCATTTACCTCCTCTGCAGCAATGCAGACCTTTCTTGTCCCATGGCACTGAGTGTCGTTCTTCACCCACTGTTAAGCAATCTGTTAACTTTGTTTCATTCTGTAGAAGAATAAAGGACCAGGCCTGACCACAGGACAACATTTGTTGTAGTGGAGCTTTCATCCATCTCCTACATTCCAGTACGCTTGCTAAAGTATTGTTCACATAATGAAAGTGGGAATAGAAGATCAAGTGCTTTACAGTACTTGACAATTCACATTTGATGTTACTTTGCCTTTTTGTTAACATAACTCTTCGTTTTCTCTGCTTATTTCTGTGTTTGCACACATCTCTGTAGCTGGTGTGGCTTTGAGAGCAATCATTTTCTGTTGATTTGCACTCACATCTTTGCACACTGCATGTGTTAAGCATAATGTTGCTTCAGACTGAAGTGTTGAATATTCATGTAGGACAGGAGTATACAAAATATAGCCCTCAAAAACATTTTGTTCAGCACCCAAGCCTGATGTGAAATGCATGCAATAAAAAAGGAATTTCACTGCTTTTACTTTCAACAGTGTACATTTAATACACTACTCAGCTACCGTGTCAAACTGTGGCCCACTAAAACGTGTCTGTAATGTTTGGAATGACAACTTGTAGAGAGCTGCTGGTTTTATAGGAGTTTATGGCAGTGTTAGTGCTGTATTTCTGTGGATGACACAGCAGTTTATTTTGGTAGCCGAATGGAAAATCCACCACTGAATAAAGGCTATATGGTTAAGAGAAAAGGAGCTGTCAAGAAAAACAGGGCAACTCTTAACTGCATCAAAGCTCAGGTAAAAGATAGAGTGATCTGCCTTATCCACGAACAGGTGAATTCCAACACCATTTTGAAACAGATAAAAATCCTACAAAAAGTTCATGTTTTTTTCTGTGTTGGCACTCAATCATCAAAACTTCTACCTCTAATATGGGCTGATAGCTGACTAAATAGGTCCCTGGAATGTATGTACCTGCACAGATAACAGATGGCAGCATACATTACCTTCATTATCTTATTGTGGCCAACAGATGGCTGAAGAAAACACATTGCATACATCAGCATTAATCTCACCTCTATGAACCAGCATGGTCATACTGGACCTCGTCTAATACCACTTAGCACTGACTTCTAATTGTCTTCCATGCAAACCTTGATGAGGACATAACAAGTTCTAAAAGATAAGAGAAGTTTTAGTTATGTTGTGAAAGTTTTTCTTTTGAACTTTTTCTTAATTTTTTATTTATTTATTTATTTTTTTTTAAATTTTATTAAGAAGAGACAATATGTTTCAAAATATCATGTAGATATTTCCCAGGTAAGCTTCTGCACATATGAGCTTCTATAATGTTAGTGACCTTTATTATCACAAAATTTGGTCCCTGTGTGCATGCACTCCTATTCTGGGTGTTAGAATTAGCCAACACGTCAACTTGTGTTGTAAACAATTATTTTAGGTGTTGCAGCCATTTACACTCTCAAAAGTTGACTGTGTAAAGATTACTTTCAAACTATTCATACAGATATTAATTTCAGTATACTGTATGCCTACAGTAGGTGCGGTGTGAGTGACTGTTTGGGGGTGTTTTCAGGTGTGTCTTTGTGCAGGTGTTGGTGAGTGTTTCAGCTCCAGTCTCTTATCTTGTTATCATCCCCACCTCTCATCTGTCTGTATCTAATATGTAAGTGTTTGACCCCTTTTACACAAGGTTATTACTACACATGTTCATGATTTTACCTGCGAGGTCTGCAGACAGAAGGAGGAGGGAGCACATCATTGCATGAAGCAGGAGCAGCGTTTCTACCGGTAACGTTTTGCTGTGACTGCCACAGCAATACATAATGTCAAAAGAAAGAAAACATTTTGCAGTCAGTCAGCTGATCCATTTCCTCAACATATACACGGCCCATGCTGCTCTCTTTGGAGCCTGGACGGCATGTTTATTGCTCGGTTGAGGACATGCACAACAGGAGCTCAGTAACCCTGTGAACTTTTTAGGGACTGAGCCCGTAAGGCAAGGACTCTTCTAGCAGGGCTAGAGGAGTCCTTGCCTGGAGGTCAAGGACCATATTGTAATTGCTTTGTTTCCTCTTACTATTATTATACTTACGCAACTTTGAACCCAAATTTAACTCCCTAAACATGCTCAATAACTCATCAAATTTGGCACACACATAAGGTCTGGTGAAAATTTTTTATAAAATGTAAAAATTAAACCCCAAAGTGCCAAAATGTGCTCTCGGTCAAATACTGATGCTGTTTAACGTCACACTGGTCACATCCCTGGCTTGCTATATAAATTGACGGGCTGAAGAGGCAAAAAGACGATACTGCTGGTTCTGTGTTGATTAACAGAAGGCGGATCATTGGCGAGCCATCAGCGCGGCGTTGAGGCAGAGTCTCTGTGTAAAAACAGCTTTTGTGTCTGTGCTTATTCCTACAAGTGATGCAGAGGCAACAGAGATTTTGGTCTCTTACAATGTCAGCTTATTTCACTGTCACATATAAATCATACTGAACTCCACTTTCCTGAGCCTGGCAAGCTGTTGTAAATACTTTAAAAAATTGTTTCAATCTCAAACGTTTTTTCTTACTCACCACATTTGCACCTGTGATCATGTAAGCACAGTACATAATATCATGTTGCATTTTTGAAGGCCAGCACAGCACTGTTGCCTCACAGCGAAACAGTCTTAGTCCTTTTGCCTATCAACAAGAAGGCAAGAAGATAGTGGGTTCGATACCTGACTAGGGTAAAACCTTTCTGTGTGGGCCTCTTCGGGTACTCCGGCTTCCTCCCACAGTCCAAAGATGTGCAGGTAAATTGGTGACTCTAAGGGTGCACTCACATAGGCAATCTGTACCGTGCCTGAGCACGTTTGACCCCTAAAGTCCAGTTTGTTTGACTAGTGTGTGTACTCCGTTCCGTACTCGACCACAGCATGCTTTGTTGACCCTGGCATGGTTGGAAGAGGTGGACTTCAATACGGTACGGATGCACGTGCACAAGCATGGAGCGCCGATGTCATTGTGACTGTGGAGGATTCACCTAAAATACATTCACACAACAGCATACAAAGTCCAGTCCAGATAAAGAGCAGTGGAAAAATCTGCGACTGCCTTGTAGACTGCGGGAACCAGAGAGCAATTAAAAAATGTTATTAAAAGATGAAAAAAATGCGGGTAAAATTTTCTCTCTGCTCCATGGATTATGACAACTTTATCAATTAGAGCCACTGTCCAGTTGTAAGTTGGCTTATGACTCCAGCATGTACACGCTTTTATTGGCCAGAAGTCAGTTTATGCACTCCAACCTCCAGTGTACAGCACTCTGAAAACTGTGCCAAGTGTTATATGTTGCGAAGTGTTACCTTGAGGGCACCATTACTTCTCAATGCATTACCATATCTGTAAAAAAAGAAGGCTCCCGCACACTGTCTTCACAAAGACAGTGTGCAGGAGCCTTCTTTTTATATGTTCATCGACCACACAGGCCTCCTCCAACGCACCTGTCCGTCCATGCCGGTGTGCGTGAGTTTCATCTCAGCATTACCATATCTGTAAAAAAAATATTTCCTCAACCTTTTCAGAGTGAGATTGTTTTCGAGATTACACTTGCTTAACTTGGTGGGGCACATCTGTTTTTCTATGATGATAAAATGTCTGCTTTTTTTGTTGCTCTTTTTCCACAGTCACAGTCATCCCCTTTAGTGTTTGTCTCTGTTACTTTTATCTCTACGTTAAATTGAAATACACCAAAATGTCAAAAAAATATATAAAATACATCAGAGACAAAGTGTGCACTGCTAATCCACTGGTCGCATCCAACACTAATAAGTGAGGCTCCAGTCTGTGTCAACATGAACTTAGACTGCAAAGGTCAGACTAATGTTAGAGACAAAGTAGAAAATATTAATATTTGATGCCGGGATATTGATTTTGTCGAGGCAACAGCATACTGAATAATTTAGTTTGTAGCTCTTGTTAATAGATCCTAACAGCCTCTCATTATTGCTGACAGATATGCACCCAGTTGTAAAGCCTTTGCTGTGATGTGCTTTTGTTGCATCATGAATATGTTGAAAGTAGTGGTTGAGAAAAGCTCATTCCATTTTTTTTAAATCACCATAAATCAGTTTTGTTCCTATTTTAGTGAGTTGAATTTCCTTCCAGCATGGAAGAGCAGATAGTCTAAACTAGATACTCTCAAAAGGATGTTTTAATAATACATCAGAAGCACCTGCTACAGAGTAAAGAAACAGTGTTTGTCCTTGATGGTTTTTTCCATGGACATGACATTATTTACTTAAACTTACGTTTACACCAAAGTGGCATGCAGTGTGCTTATCATCTCATCGTGAAACACAAAGCTGGCACCTTTTTCCTTTTACCATTTTCACTGAGTTGTTGTATCAGTTTGAAGTGCCTCATTCTTAAAGTTCAGTTTGTTCTGCACTTACATCAAAGATCATTTGATGCACAGTGCTGTTAAAAACACCCCTAGTCACCATGCACTTACATGTATTGTTTTTATTCAGCTATGAGTCACAGTGGATGAAATTAGATTTTTCAACGTTTCTGTTTTCAAAAAGCAAAATGTGTTGAAGAAGTCAATTTATTACATCCGTCCCGTAAGCAATGCAATCTTAATGTGTTCAGCGGGATCATTTATAAGCAAACGCCTGTGTTCCCACTCTCTGCCTCTTTTTTCCTGTCCCTGCCTGCATCTATCAATTCAGCCCTTTTCTCCAAATTGGTGATGATTAACATTTAATGATGTTCTGTTACAGAGCTGAGTTCCGAGAACCTGCGCACCTGCTTTCAGATTGTTAATGCCTACATATACTTGTCTGCCACGGAGTTCCTGCAGGTGAGAGAGACACACATACACACACATACACACACATACTAAGACTGACTTATATCATCTCATACATTGACCTTCCTCTTTTTGCAGAACTATGCCGAATCATTGTGTCGCTCCTTCTGTGATCTGCTGAAAGACATCACAAATGAGGGACAAGTCCAAGTGCTCAAGGTACTGTCACTGATTGTATTTCTCTCTTTTTTCAGGGTTCATTTTTTCATCTTCACTCTTAAGCTTTACCACAGTGTTTGTTTGTTTGTCTGTATGGCCTGGTGAAGAGCAGATGCACCAGAAGTGGCATAAGTGCTGTATACACACAGACACACAGGCATAAACAGACACAGACAGTGCCATGTGTGAACTGACACCAGATTACAAAGCAAGAGGAGCTTCTACATTCTCACTTCTAATACATTAATTGAGATTTGCCACAGATGGTACCTCAAAGAGCCTCATTTTCACCTCTATCTGGCCAGCTACTTTTTACATTCGGTAATCAAACTTAATGGATTTTGGAGTGAGGCTTACAAGACTGTTAACTAAACAATATAATAAATCTTATGTTAATCGCATCTTCCTAAATCACAGTTATTCAATAAGCTGTTTCTGTTAAACTACTGCTTTTGCATCTAAATATATAAACCACACACACAAAAACTGCTTCAATAAAAGAACTATATATTTTAATCATCTTAGCTCTGATATCAGCTTGGGTCTTGATGGATCCCTTAAATAGTAGATAGTTCTAGAAAAGTTAGATATTCATGCAGAGATAATGCCATATTAATGCGATTGTATATCATAATTTTGAGAGGATCTCCATATCAGTGGGGTCCCTCAGGGCTTAAATTCTGGGGCCTTCCTGTGATTCGCCCCACTGCTGGCTGTGATTGTAATTGTTTTCATTACTGGCAAATTTATTCATTTTCATCTAACAGCATTAAGCGAACACACTTTTTGAGCTCTGCATGGGCAATTGTTGTGCCAGTAGGCACGATGAATGACTACTGGTTAATATAAACATTACTAGTGACATTTTTAATGTCTAATTTCCCTGATGTTTAAGCAGAAATTTCAGCTTAGACTTGTTGACCACTTTAGTGTGTGATGTAAATTTAATTTGAGAGTGGCTAGTATGCAGTATTTCACAAGCTCATTTTGCTGTTTTTGTCTTAAAAATTTATGAAATAAACTCACAAAATGTCAAGAGAAGAAATTCTCTCCCATCATTTTTCCTTATTAAGTAGAAAGAAAACACTGTATACCCTCTAAATTCAAGTTGTTGCTGAGCAAAGAAAAAAAGTAATTTGCCTCATTAACTTGTCATAAATCACATTTTACTGAAGCTCATCAGAAATAAAATAAAACTCACCAAAACAGTCTTGGTTTGTTTTTCCACTCTTCAACCACAATCGACTCTCATTTGGTTGGAAAAAATAAACCTTATTCACTAAGTTACATGTAACAAAATTCTGACTGCATCCTGTTATTCCTCACTGATGATGATGCTCAGTCATCTTCTCATTCCTCTGCCACGTCATACCTCTCCTTTCTGCATTATCTCAGTCCCACCAGGATGAAGTCACTGTAAATCACCTCTGTACCGTGATTCATGTCCATAAAGGTACTTTTATTGGTCACAAATACACAATGTACAGTCAAATTTGGTCCCTGCACTTAACCCTTCCCTGAGGAGCAGTGGGCAGCCACAGCGCAGCGCCCATCAAAACTCCAGATTCTAAGCCAGTACCTCACTCTAGGGTACTGACTGGAGATACATCTATACACGTGTTTTGATGGTGGGGAAAACCAGGGAACCAGGGAACTCAGGGAGAACATGCAAAGTCCACATAGAAAGGCCCTGCCCCAGCTGGTAAATCATACCCGGGACCTTATTGCCATGAGGCGACAGTGCTAACCACTGTGCCACCATGCTGCCTGTACTGGCCTCTGTTGGTCTCTGGCGCTTTGTAATGTCCCTCTTCGGACATGTTCACTGGCAGTCTGTTGATTAAGTTGGCTGCAGCGTAAACAGTAACACTCTCAGTGCTCTGAGATTCCAGTCTGGGCAGACTCAGTCAATCTTCTAGTTGGCAGCTAACTAGCTAATGGCAGCTAAATCTATAGATTACTCTGGTGACATGCTACCCCATATTTATTTGGAGTGAAATTTGACAGGTGGTCACTTTTTGGATGTTTCACCTTTTTAATAAAATAATCATTTCATTATGCACATCTCGAGGCAGGACAGGACCATCCTTGTTGACTGTCATTTCTCTTGGTTTACTCTCAGACTTGCAGTTGTTGTTTATGTTACTGTGTGTGCATGTGTTGGTGTTCACATGCCTCTGCATGTGCTGTCTGTACAGCAAGCTGTGTATGTCCTGTTTGCACTGTGCTGTCTGTACAGCAAGCTGTGTATGTCCTGTTTGCACTGTGAATTAATATATTTAAACAGAATGGCCATAAGACATGGCTTTACTGCACATCCTACTGCTGCCAATCCTTTCTAAGGAGAGAAGAGCCAGCAGACAATAAACCCGTCAACATAGACAACAAGGGCATGAAGCAGCTCACTGCACATTGGCACCACGTTGACAGAGAGATCAGAGTAATCAGTATTTGTTTCTTTGAAAAGTTCATATGCGAGATATAGACAGAAATAGCATTTCACCATCTGTCTGTGCGCTTCATGTTTGGTTGCTGACCTTTGAGTTAAATATTGTCATTTGAGGTTTATGTGTGTGTTACATCATCATATCGCTGTGATCTAGATTTATGCTGTAAACAAATCATGGGAAGCCTAATAAGGATCATTTGCTTGCTAGGATTCAGTACCTGTCCCATCAGTTTAGTTTTCTTGACTAAATATGTCTGTATTATGCTACTCACAGCAAGCACACATATCACTTAACCCCTCTAACCAATAAAACTGAATATTTTAACCTTCATTAAAGCAATTGTATCACAACCCTGAAAAACGTTGGATGCTGTATAAAACATAATTAAAACCAAATGTAGTCATTTGGTAATCCTTTATGACACACAAATGAAGAGGAAGCTGCCAAATGTTTCTACTTCCTGTTGTTGCTAACACTCACCAGAGCCAAAACTTTAAGAAATTTAATCATAATTTGACTTATAAATTCTGCTACAATCACTTAAATTCACCTTAATAGACTGTTGTCATATTCGACTTGCTTTGGGTGCACTGTGGAATGTTTAATTGGAGTTTCGTAGTGGCCATTGCTGGATCCACTAACTTGAGCTAGCATTAGAATTACCTCATAGAAGTTTGGTTGGTGAAACTCTGTACTGCATGCAGTGAGCTGAAAATTGTCTTCATCATTAGGAATGGGACTGGGTAGGTTGAAAATGAGGCCCCATGTCAAAAATTCAGGAATATCCCTTTAAACTTACAGCATGTGATTTCTACCACTAGAGGTCTCCCATTCAAACAAAAAACATAGTTGGATAATTTTATGAAGTACATGGAATCATGGTATATGTTTATGTCAATAATAAACATTGTCAAACAACCACTACGGAAGAAAATCTTTCGAAAGTGACTTGAATGTGGCAGGTTAATGTTTAAAGTTTCACCCACATTACCTTAAGTCTTGCCTACTTTCTTCATTGCTCTCTGACATTTTGCCAAATGTTACTCTCAATTAGCAACAGGTGGCAAAATGGAACCGTAACCTAAAATAAAATTCCAGATTTCTCCGGGAACATTGGTCTGAAATATTTTAGGTACTGTCATTACACAACTCAACAATATATGATTGTTTTTAGACATTTTAGTGACAAAATATTATCTGTTATATATTGTAGTTTTATTTTTTTTATTTTTGTTTTTATTGTATTTTTTAAAAATATCTTTTTTAATTTAAGTTCCCCCTACCCCCACCATTTCTAATACCTGATAGAGAGCACACTGAAATTTCTTGGGAAACTAAAACTTAAGGGACTGAACTTGCATGCCACATGCTGTTAGGGCAGACCCTCAATTAAAAGGGAGAGTTCTGCGTTTTTATTACCATCTCATAAAAAAGCTCCTACAAACTTCCATCTCTTCCTGTATGCCCTCCTTAATGATTTCTTTCCAACTCTGTGTTTCTTAACCTCACTGTCTCTGTCTTTACTTCTCGCCTGGTTCCCTCCTGAGGTTCTCCCTGTCTGTTCCTCTGCTTACCTTGCTACTGTTCTTGACACCCCTCTCTGAGTACGATCTTTCATCATCCCTCTCCCTTGGTCTCGGCAGGTGGTAGAGATCGCTTTAAAGGTTAGTCCCATACTGGGAGCCCACATGTTCCAGCCCCTGCTGCCAGCTGTCTTCAGAGGTATTGTGGACGGTGAGGTGAGTGTTACCTTAACATCTTGCGGTGATCTAGACTGTAAGAAACAGAGCTGTAAAGACATATATTATATTATCTGTGGTGCATTTTCATCTTCTTTTGCTGTATGTTTAAAGATTTAACTTTATTAATTGTTTAAGTGCTCCCATTTTCTGAGCAGCTCCTGTATGTTCTTTGCGTTTGTCCTTTTTTGCCACATAAAAAATTGATTCTTATGGAGACTATATATTGCCAGTTATTGATCATCAGCTCAGTTAAAGGTCATGAGCTGCCTTTATGCTGTGTTTCTAGTTGTCATGGTACTTCAGCATAATATCAGAGCACGTTTTGGCAACCACGTTTGTGATTGTAGATGTGTGTGTGTGTGTGTGTTTTTTAACAGAGATATCCTGTGGTGATGTCCACCTATCTAGGAATCATGGGACGTGTTCTGCTGCAGAACTCTAGTTTCTTTTACTCTCTGCTTACTCAAATGGCCTCTGAGTGCAGCCAGAAGGTGAGACCCGCTGTCCGCCCTTCGTTTCTGTCTCCTCAGCACTGGCTCTTTGAATGTGCGTGAGAGACATAACTGCAAATTGCCTGGTAAAAGGGAATCATTCTGTACGAGGCTAAAAGTAATGAGCCAAAGAATTGCAAATGGTAACATTCTCAAGCCCTAAAGTTTAGAATCGCATCCTCCTTCACTTTGAAACTCTGAGGCTGTTTTCTTCTGACGTAAAGCAAAACAGATTTAGCCATGATTTGACATTGTCATCATTTTGTTATGTGATACTAGACAGGCAGGGTGGTAAATGAGGCAGAGCAAGCACTTCTGCTGAATATACAACTATTGTAGAACCATATTTTTAAATGATAAAAGAAAGTTAATATACTGTATCCTAAGTTTTTAAACACTGTTTATGTCACCCTCCTATGCTCTTTCTGTATCTTTTGGCTCCACTGCTTGTCTCCTCTTATATAAACATTTCTCTCTACTCTCTCTGTTCCCTCATCTGTCTCTCCTCATCAGATGGACCAGTTATTGGGCAGTGTCATTGAGATGTGGGTTGACCGCATGGACAACATAACTCAACCTGAGAGAAGGAAGCTGTCATCTCTGGCTCTACTTTCCCTCTTACCGTCTGACAACAGGTAAGAAACATTTATCATTCATTTATGTGCAGAAGGGGCTTTGAGCTGGTAAAAGTGGGAAGCATTCACCCTGTCAGCTTTTTGCCTCTATGAGGGCATTTGAGGGTAAAGACAAATATTTTTTCAGCTTTCGTTAATCTTTATAAACTGCAGTTTGGAGAATTCTCTCTCTCTGAGAAGTCTGTGGTGTTCAGTGGATTGTCACTGACAACAATGAATATCAGTAGTTAAAAAAGTTTGGTAACAGATTTTTACAAAACAGCTTCAATATGGTGCACAAAATCAACAGCTTAACCATGTTGCATCAACACCATATGGGCACTAGAGATAAGTGACACTCGCACAGCAGACGTGCAATACATGCACAATGCAAGTGTATGTAGGCAGTGGCTTTACATGGTGCTTACAGGAGGTAGAGACAACTTCATGCCTATCAGAATGTGGGCACTAAGATGTTGACATATAGTTTTACACACAACCACACAAACTTATACATAAAGTTATATTCTGTTAAAGTTGCACCTCTCTTTCAGAACCTAAAGCCTCTGTCTATAAAGATTGACGGGAAAATGCTTTTAGGACTTCAATCTGTACATGATAATGATTTTGCCAGAATTTGAGACATCCTTCTGTGTTTGTGTGAGCACCTACTTCTGTGAGTTAAGTGTCGAAGTCCACTTATGCCTGTGTATGTGTGTGGGACCACAAGTGCTGACCAAAACTTGATGCATTATAATGGGTTTTGGTGCAGAGAGGCAACACCATTAGGTTCAAGGAGCTACAGTATGTCGATGAAGAGGCAAACACGCACACACAAGACAAGCCCTCTTACATCAACACTTCTGATGTTGTAAAATGTCAGTGTTTTTCGGGCTGTTGACTGCTATGCTGGAGAATTGCTACTGAAACGACAAGTTTCCATGCATAGTGTTCTGTAGGTTAAGTACAGAGCATGTGAGTGGGAGTGGAGTGGTGGACGGAGCATAGGGGTGGACGATATATCAAATATACTCTGTATATGGCAGCTTGTTCCACGTGAAATGTAGAGAATGACTGTATTGTGACCATTTAGTACAAATTGTAGGCTTGGAAAGGTTTCAGGTTTTACCGGTTCGGTCCGGTGTATGGGCTTAAACCAGTTTTGTGTTGTGCAAATAAGCAATACTGGTGTTTATCAGTAAGCCAGATACTGGCATACGTCAGCAACAACATGTTTTGACGCCCAGCGACCCGATAAGTGCAGACATAGCCTCAAAACAGTGCTGTGTGTGAAAAAACAGAGCTCCTACAACACGACTTTATACACCACAGGATTATTTTATGAACACAGACATGACGTGGCTAAGTTTTCCAACGTTTCTTGGACCTTCCACAAGAGATACAGAGCAGAAATGATGATTATGCTGCTGTAGTTTATGACAAGAAATGGTAAGCCCCCTTTCTCCTGACGCTAAGGTTACTAGCTAATGCTAACCCCCCAGCTGTGGCTGTTTGTAACTTAACAGACCAGTGGATGACTTTATTAACCCGGGCATGATGTTGTTAAGTTTTCCAGCCTGTTTAGGACCTCCACAACTGATCCAGTGCAGCAAAAATGTTTGCCTACTGTAGTTAAAGAAAATGCCAGTGCGAGAAACACTGTCTTGTGCCACTCCAGTCATGAGCACTGTTGATGAGAGGCGCGCAACTCCTAGTGGTGAAAGCCAGTATTACTGAATAGGTCAGCTTAATGTAAAACCAGTTTAGCCTAACAAATTGTCATGTAAATGTTTTAAGCTGTCAGCATGTAATTTGCTCAAGTATTTCACTTCTCTTGCTCTCCTCTAATGCCCTCTCACAGCATACAGCTCATTCCCCCACCCATCCAGGAAACTCTTCTGCACGCACGCGTGTTTTGTAGCTGAGGGAAAAGAGGACAAAGAGAGCAACAAAACACAAAGAGACAAAGGGAGTTAACAAGTGTTACTGCTGCGTTTTCTCCGCAATTTCTCCATTGTGGGCTTTAAGGATTATCTAATTTTATCATGTACAGGTAGGGAACTAATGTTACCACACTCTCAATGTAAACACCTAAAGTTGAGTGAACTACATTAGTGGTCTAATAACTTTTTATGTCCTCACTCCATAAATGTGTCGACTAGTCTATTAGCAAGAAAATACTCAGAAAAACATCTAAATTGAGCACAGTTTATTCTATAAGGTTAAAACATTTAAAATGCAAAGTTTGTGTGCATTTAGAAGCCATTTAGCTCTAACATTTTCCAAGACCATTGCCGAGCTGTTAATTTAAATGCTGTTGTAATATGCCATTAATTATTAAGATTGCACATATTAGAAAACATGACAACTAGAGGTGCTCCAATAGATTGGCCCCCGATTTAAATCGGCCAATTTTCACTCCAAATGACTCGATCGGCTGTCACCAGATTACCCGATCCAGAAAACCAGTCTTTTATGAGCGAGCTTCACCGTTTATGTCCAAATTAATGTGCAGTTTTAACAAGGAATTGCTCTGCATTGTGGGAGACACCATAGCGCCTGCCTACCTTACAACACAGAACTGGTGTGAAATGTAAACAAGAAGCACATGTCCCGTCATGTTGTCTGTTTGGCAGTTTTATGCTTTGTTAAAGAAAGACCCCAAAAATGCAGTTTACATTCTAAGAAAAGACAGACAGTACAGATACTTCAGTAGCAAAGGGCAAACATTGTTTTCTTTTTTCAAAATTGGTATTGATATTGGAATCAGCCGATCCTGAGGGAAAAAATTGGGCAACGGGATCGGGCCCAAAAATCCAGATCGGTGCACCCAAAATGACAATCGACTGAATAAAATTTAACAAATAGCTTTTAAAACACAGTACACAGTACTTCACTGCTGAAATGTGTGAAACTTCAGCCATTTAATATGAGTAGTCAGTGCATGAACAAAACATGATAATTCACAAAACTTAATGATATAACATTTAAATAGCTGTTGAGTAGAAATGATGGACAGTAAGAATGACGGATCCCGGGCAGTCATTTTGCTGGTAGATTGTGTTACGTTTTCTGACCCATCGGCATCACGGCATCTGTGGGTTGGAGTGGAAAATGTAGATGCTTTTGCTGAATGTGCTTCCTCCTCGCTCTATTGGAGTGGTTATATGCAAGCTTTTGTGCACACAGCCAACAGAGAACCTTTTTATTGCTTTCTCCTTCATCAAAATACTGCCAAACCATGCTGATTTTCCTTTGAGCGGCCATCTTTCTTTGCCCCACTTCAGTTTTACTTTTTCACCTGCTGGAGTCTGCAGGAGTGGGGAGGGGCAGTCGCCTGCAGTGGAAACTGGCTGTATAACATTGAGATGCAGCGTTCTACTTTTTTAATTGAACGATTACTTTCAGGCTAGTATTGCTGGTGCCAACCAGTGGGGGAGTAGGTGTTTAAACGTTTAACTGACTAGTCGCCTGCATCCATTAAGTGTTCAGGTAAACTCGGTGGTTAACTTGATGAATGATTTGTCTGGACAAAAGGCAACTATTTAAAAAATGCTATGCAAAGCTCTGATGATGTCGCAACATTATATTTGTACTCTTACTAATGTTAAACTCAATCAGCTACCTAAGTTAAACCAGAGTTTATCATCTCTCTCTTGCTTAAGTCCTCACAAATCAGGCTGAAGTATGTACACCTACGTTCAGGTTCACAGAGAGGCCAAATATCAAACTTTTAACTGAAGATGTTCTTTACTTCCTATCAAGAGTTTTTCTCATTTCATTTCCAAAGTGAAACTTCACTTGAAGTTGTTCAAAGGAGTCACTGTGGGGTTTAATGATAAACTTCTCTATTGATGTCTCAATTCACTGTAGGGTGACACATTTTGTTATATCAAGATTTTGGGAAGCTCAGTTTTCTGCAATCCAGATATGGTAATCACAGATGTAGACAGGCATGAAATCCTTTGTTACGCCCCCATCCTTGGTCCCCAACAACAATTGATTATGACAGCCTCGGCTGGTTAAGTGCTGCATGACAAATTAACTTTCTCACGTACAGTCATAACTAACAAAGAAAGACGTCCATATTTTCCTTATTATTCAAGTCTTTTTTTTTCCTATAAGATACAGGAAAGTATCCCATTTTAACTTAAAACCGGGGGTGGCCTAACTCCTTTGTTGTACTGGCATTGTACTGGAATAACAATTTTCAATCATGATTTTATAATTTAAAAATTTTTCGACCTGATTTATACAAATAATATTTAAAAAGTGCCCTGTTGAAAAATTAACAATCACAAAGGAAAAGTTAACTTAGACAAACTTTTCTAACATCATTTTGCAACACTAATTAGCTGCTATGTTTAGCAGACAGGAGATAAGAGCTCATAGGAGAAATGTGTCAGTTTGATATGCGATAATCACGGCTGTCTGATAAGTTCACCTATTACTAGATAGCTGTACTTTTTATTTACAGGCTTAATAACAGATTGCCTTTTTCCTTTTGCTTTAGAAAACATAGTGGTATCTGTAAAAAGTAAAAAAAAACAACAACAAAAGTTCAATCAAAGTTTAATTTTTTACATTTTTACATACATACAGTTTAATTTTGAACATAAAGATTGTTAAATTGAAATTTTTGCTTGTGTGTAGGTCAATTGGGTATTATGCTACTTCAGAACTCAGGAGCGTTGAGTGGTATTATATACATTTGTTGAAATCAAAGAAGACCAAACTTAATTCAAGCACTTTTAGGAACAGCAGAGCACATTAGCAGACTTTGTAAATTGGAGGTGGGATCCTTTATAGTTCCTGATTCATCAGTAGCCCTGTGATACATAATATTTGGAACTGTAATAAAAATTTAAAACTAGCAACAGTAGTTTTGCATGGACTTTTTGTTCCCTTAAAGCATCTTATTGGGTGTCTAAAATAAACTGTAAACCAGTATCATTTACTCACTTTATACAACTGTAGTGCAGAAGGCATCACAAAGTGAAAGGCAGTGCTGGAGGCTGTGCAACAGCTGCGGGCATGTGATACAAAGGTTGTTGAACTGGGCGCTTCACTTTGTTGGACCAGTCAAGAATTTTCCCCTGCATATATCAACTTTTTTACATAATCTTTTGTAGCTGCCTTATGTGATCAAGGGACGGACAATTTGTCCAAAACCTGTTGTGTCTGTTACTGAGTATCAAGTAATGCTGTACTTAGTAGGTGTTGTGGTTCATCCATGTTAGATACTGTAGCATAGCCTTTAACAGATGTAACTTTTTCACTTTTTGCACTTGAACAACATAATCTATTAAATGATTCTTGTTTGCGTACTGATTATGATTTCATTCCTTTTCATTGACTATTATGTCTTTTTTATCCTCTGATAAAAACTACTTCTAACTCTGTGAAACTTTTGTTCAGTGCAAGTTTACCAATGTTTTACTTTGTATTTAACCTATAGCCATGAGATCTTTTTTTCCCCCATGCCAAAGCTGTTCAAAAATATCAATACGCACCAAGAACAAGGACCTAAAATCAATACAAGCATCTTTCTTGGCTGTATGTTCTGTTCCTGCATTTTGTTTGATCATTACAAAGTGCATCATGTTCAGTTGTTTCAAATATTCTTCTTGTATGTTTTGCCTTATCCAAATTTTGATATATTCTTATATTTAATTTAAACATTTGTTCTGCTCTGTTTGCACGTTTGTTTTTTTTTTAGCTTTTCACAGACCGCAAATATAGGTTATAACTAAACAGTGTCTCACAGCCCATAAAAAATAAAATAAAGATATGGCTAAAGGTTACATGCAAGCATACATTTGTGTGCTTTTCTCTTTTTGCATGCATTCGTAAGTTAATTATTTCTAGTAAATAAAACTTATTCAATTTCGTGACTTTTTGAAATCTTAATCTCTTGTCTTAATAATTTTTTTTCCCCTCCACAACTGTCAGTAGATTGTGATATGAAAGGCAACTCTTTTGGTTTCAATTTGTCCTATTTAAGGCAATTTAGGGTCATTTTAATTCAAAATCAAATGTTTTAAAAGCATCAAATGCATGTAAATAGTTAAGAAGATGTATCATAGCAGGCTCTGTTACTGTAAGGAAGACAGATTTTACCTTAGGCCTTAAATCTGTTATGATGGAAAATTTGATTGCTGCAAAAAAAAAAAAAAAAAATCAATACTCTGTTTTCAATTAATGCACTGTGGGGGAAGAAATTCATCATTAAAATGTCATTTTGTCTGCAGCCTCCACTGGTTGCTGCATCCCTGCAGACTCCTTTTGTCTGTTAAGTGAGGAGGAGACAGACACATGATTCTGATGAGGATTTTGTTTTGCAAGTAGTTTGTCATGCACACAGCCTGTCAGCTTTCAGATCATGTTTGCACTTAAGTTTATTTGAATGGCAGGCACGAAGCACCAGCACTAGTCAGCCAGTGGAAAGTAATCACTAGAGAGGTGCTGGACTGGATAGAATTAGAATTGACAGACATGTTTAAACATGTGATAAGGGATCTTGAATACAATGTCCACCTTTACCAGTTGCATGGCTGCCAGTTTCAGCCTCTTATTAAAGGAGAAGTCCTTTTTTTTTTTTGCACAATAAGCCTTATGCTAAGGATATTTACGATCATATACATTGTTCTACAGCATTATTAAGACGAATGGTGCAGTCATGAGAGTTGGACTTCCTTGTTGACGTCATCGTTAGCTGAAAACAACAGAGGTTTAGGGGCACTGCAAGTGCAGTCCATTGAAAAGGTCATTTTAAAAGATGAGACAATCATGCAATGTGTAGTGGTGTCCTCTCATGTTCTGACACTAAAATACTAAGTCAGACAGCAGCTAATAAGCTGGAAATAGCTGTTTGTTTCCCAAAGGAGCTGAAAGAGCCATTTCAGAGTTAAAAGTTGTGCAGGTTAAAAACTTCTCCTTTAAGACATTTGAGCAGAGGTGTGTAATGATGTGCTTTCCCAGCCAGGATGGAAGAGGGAAATGTTACTGACAGTGAAATACAACATATTAAACTTCACCTGGAAAAGGTTGTGGTTCACTTTTAGGTCAATTGAAAATTACCTTCAGTATTTATTAGCCATGAATAAATACATTCTCTATTAACTTATTTTTCTTCTGTATCTTGGTATATATTGCGAGTTGTAGATACTTTTACACATTTGTAAGTTTGAAGTAGGCTGGAGAAATTGTTTCACATGCCAGTGTAGAAAATTGGGTTGTAGTGCATGGTCATGGTGACTACATTCGATCCCCTATTGCTGTAGCTCAGCTTTTACATTATGTGAGTCTTGATGGCAGTGGAGAATACTGAAAAAGATACAGATCTGTCTTGAGTGGCTGGGTATGTGTTTGCCATGCACTGATATTTCACTTTTTTTTTTTTTTTTTTGGCCAGACTTCATGCTCAGTGAGCTTTATGCAGCATTGCCTGGGGTCTACCTAGCCAAATACTTGAACTGACAGAACCTTTGATGCATCAATACACACACCCACTCATACTCATTCTTTGTGTCTTTATATTCTCCCCCCTCCCCACTGCCTTTATTCTGATTGACATGGGAAAACCTACTTCCTTTTCTTTGCTTTCAAAGAAGGACTCAAATAATTTAGCAAGGACCGCTGCGTGCATCCAAGCTTTGTGGTGGGTTTTATGAGCTGATATACTTCAAAGATCTTAAGTTTAGCAGGCCAGCAAGCCTGGACTCTACAGTACTTCTTCTCTAGAGGTTGTTATGATAAAAATTAGAGACTAAGACCACAAGGCCATGTGTTAAGACAATAAGCCTCATTGATTTTTATATTCCCCCCTTGAATGCATGCTGTAAGGAAATAAAACTGCCTTTACAGCTGAAAAATTCAGTGGCATTGTGTTTTTGTAGGATTATAAAGGCCTGTCTACGCTGGATTCCTTTGTTTCATGGGATTAATTTGCACGTCAATAATATTTTTCGAGTATTTTTCACCCAGAACAGAAATATTACGCTGCAAAAAAATGACGCTTTTATTTTTCGGATTGAGGTCAATTTTCCCAAGCTTTCCCACTGCAAACAAAGGCATCAACCAATCACAGTAGTTGTGCGGAGCAAATCTCACATTCGTCTTTCACTGTAGAACAAAAGTTCACATGGTCAGCACCATGTTGTGAGCACATAGCAGTCCAAAAACTCCTTGTTATTGTCAGATAACCTTGTCAACCCGATATGTGCTGTTTTTTTGTGATTACTACACGTAGGGAAGAATAGGAGCATTTAGTAGGAGTCTTTCTACTGCTGTGTGCGGTGTTGACCTCTAGCAGCTATGCGTAGCAAGCCAAGTCTAGAGTTAATTTTTCCCTCTTCAGAGTGGGCTGTCACAAATTCATATTCCTGTATTTCTGCCACAAATTCATGACCCTTCTGGTCTGAATAGTTTCAATGCGAAATAATCACCAACACATTTTCGTGCTGTCCATTTGTGATGATCCCGGCCTTCAACGGCATTAAAAGTAGTGAAATGTTTTTGACGCACCATTGATGATGGTTTGGACTTTTTCTTTGATTTTTGCTCTCCCTCTCTGTTTCCACTCTGTTGTAGTAAAATATTTCCAGCATGTTGTATTCCAAAAGCCAGAGGTGAAATGTTTAGGCCAAGATACGCAAAGACAGAACAATCGGAAAATGTGTGCTATTAAATGATTTGATGGATGGCTTTGATTCCCTTTTCTCCAGATGGCCATATGCTTTTTTGACAGACAATTTATCATTTTCAGCGATGCCCAGATTTAACCTCCAATGTTGCTCCCTGTTGATGAAGTTGCTCTCGATGAGCATTTGCCTCTTTGGACAAATCCCCATCTCTCTCATTCAAGCACACACACAAACACACAGCTTTTGAATTGATGAGTAATGGGCTTGTGTTGTCTGTGTGTCACCAGTGTGATCCAGGAAAAGTTCTGTGGCATCATTAACATCTGCGTTGAGGCGCTGCACGATGTGATGACAGAAGATCCTGAAACTGGCACCTTCAAAGAGTAAGTACACATATTCCTATTTAATTGAAAACAAAGAAAAACAATGTGTGTATGTAGCTGAGAATCATACAGTTAAAACCTTACAGTCATTTGTTTTACAAATGAGTGACGTTTAAAATGTAACAAAAAGTTATGTGTGATGAATAACAGTTGAAATGTTACAGATGTGCTGCTAAAGCTGGAATTTATCAAAAACAAAAATTTACGGAAAGTTGTAGAATTGACTATGTAACAACGATCCCTAACTCATGAATCATGAGAGTTTGCTGGAAAAGACACATTTTTCTAGAAAACATAATGGCCTTTGAAATGGGCAAGAGAACACCTGCTCACTGTAGAAGGACACAATAAACACGCCCCACGATCACCAACCCCCTTCTGTGAATCTGCTCCATCTTGCTCCCCTCTGGCTCTCCGTCCCCGCAGCTTCATGCTCATATCTAAATAGATGCTAGCCTACATGCAGCCTTTTTTCTGCTTTCAAAAATGCTCGGCACCCTCCCAAGATGTGCCAGTGTGAAATGAACTGAAAAGTTGGGTACAGAGGTTACTGTAAATGTTTTCCTATTTGCCAGTCATGTGTTGAATTGCTTTTGTTCCCTGTTGTGCTTCAAAACAAACAACAACATATTTGTGGTTGTACATTCCCTCTGAGTTTTATTTGCTGTTTGTAAATGCAATGAACTAAGAAAGACAGCACTTAGTATTGTAATCTCCCTGCCTTCATATAGGAGTTAAGTAAAGTTTCAAATAAACAAACTGTTATTGCTTTTTTTTAAATAAGGGTTTTGGAATTGTTCCTGCATGGTGTCAAATACGAAAGAAAGAGGGTCTTTTGTTGTCCTGGGTAAATTCAGTAAAATAACATGCTAATTGGCAAGCCAGTTCAACATGGTATTCCAAGGTTATTGTAAAATGTAATCCCTGGTCAGTTGACCACTAGAAAACATATTAGACTTTTGAATGGCTTTTGTACTGTCTGTACTTGACTGTGGAAGATTGGTATTGTATGTAACAATTGTTTACTACACACTGATTAAAAAAAAAATAGTTCTGACATTGTTTCATACAGGAATAGATATAGAATGCAAGTTGCAAATCCTTTTCAAACCATTTACAAGTACAGTACAAAGACAAGACATTTATTGTTCAAATTAAAAAAACTTTGTTGTTTTAGTAAATATACTCTTAATGTTATAATGATGCCCGAAATGGGTTCCCAAAAAGTTGGGACAGTTACAACCATTGTGTTGCCTCACCTTCCCTTTTTTCAACACTTATGAAGCATTTGAGAACTGAGGACACTGATTGATGAAGTTCTGAATTTAAAATTCTTTCCTATTCTTGCTTAGTCTATCACTTAGCAATTTAGGATCCCCATTGTTGTATTTTGTGCTTGACAGTGTGCCATATACTGAAACATCTGGACCCCTTGCTGCCCAGTCTAGAACAATTGTAATCTGACACTCAATGTAAAAGGATGAGTGGAAATGCAAATTTGGGTTGTATATTTATTTAAAGTAAAACTAGACAACTTTTTTAGCTATAACCTGATTAAATGGAGTAACAGAGGTTGAAAAATTACACCATTCACTTCTTAATCAGTCTCCATTAAGCCCTGTTTTTACCAAGATATTTTCTATGTGATCAGGACGTGGGTGTCGCTGAAAGTTGTATTCTCTGTACTCTCTGTCCTGATTGGCCGGTCTATGTTGCACTTCTTAGCAAGAGGTGACTTCAGTACGAGCGGGTTAGCTTTTCGTGCCTTATGCTTTGACTCACAACAGAGTGTC
>JAQLOL010000022.1:1057236-1070652 GCA_029783665.1 Naso thynnoides | reverse complement strand
CTTTCAAAATAAAAGTTCTTAGAGCACGTATTAATTCCTATCAGAATTTTAAAAATGATAATAGTAATCTAGTGTAACAACATCTCCATGCTACATTAAAACTAAAATGTCTGAATCAATTGCAATACTACGTAAAACGAAAGATATCTTGAATGAAAAGTCACTGTTCGTATTGTGCTGTTCACTCATATGGGGCAACACGTACGAAACAAACGTTAAACCGTTTTCATCCTACAGAGGAAAGCCATAAGAATTGTTGATCGAGCGCTATTATCAACCAACAAATGCACTTTTCATGAAATTAAATACTTTAGAATTTGACGTCTCAGAACCGCTCTAATGATCAACTTCCACACTGCATTCAGAAAGTGACTGTAGTTAGACAGAGTCAGCATGAATTTAGAGGAATCTGGATGTTTGGAAAAGGAATCGCAAGAACAAACGTGAGAAGTAGATGTTTATCTGGTGGAACAGCCTTGAAAATGAGTTAAAAATGTGCAGCTCAATCTGTAGAGTTAAAAATCTGTTTTAAATACAAGGTGGCAAATAAATATAGAAAGTTACTGTGATCAAAACTGATATCAGTTAGGACAGTAACAGAACTTCTCTTCTTTGTTTTGTTCACGTATGTTTTGCGAGTACAGCCTTGTTGTTCTAAACATATAATGTGAAAAGGACACGCAGCTGTAAGTCACTGCTTCAGCCTGCATCTTTTTGTTTGTCATTACCACCGTGTGTGTGAAGCCAAGTGTTGAACTTGAGAACTGAAATAAATTATTTTGACCTGATATGTGTGCCGCGCACCCGCACACTCTCCCTCTTTCTATCGTCCTGGTTGGTAGGAGCTCATACCCGCCTGTTCTTTCACATCCTGCATGGTTTGACTGTCTGTTGTTGGGCTGCTTATCTCCCCTTTGAGCACCGTGAGGCTGTCCGCTTGTTTGCAGGTGATGTTCGCTCGTCGCGTACAAGAGATAATCAATACCGATTTGGTAAGTGGGTCACATTATGTCACGAGTCTGTTTATCTAGGGAATGATTTTCACCGCACTCCGCAGTGGCGGGTGTAATAAATTTAATGTGTTTGTCGTCCAGAGCTGACAGTCGTCTTCTTTGACAGTAGGTGTTGGGCGCACTGCGTCTTGGCATGCTTTCCATCCCATCAGAGTGTTAATAAAATTAAAAATTATTTTGAGGTTTGTCTGCTTTTCTAAGCCATTTTTCTGGCGCAACAATAGTGTCTCTCATCAAGCATTTCACCAGCAAGCCACAGAGAAGGAAAAACCAAACCTGCTACACAAGGCACTTAAACACACACACCCAAAGGTTCCCTCACCCAGGCTGCAGTCAGATCTTCTCCTGCATCAGCTGGTCTCCTGGAAAACGCAGAGATCAAGATCCTGCATGCCAGCAGTGTGTGTTGCTGTCATTTGTCGTGTTGTGTCTCTCCTGAGTTGACTTTGTTATGCTTTTGACAAAATTTTTAACTTAAAGCCTCTGTGTGACTTTTGTTCAGTGAATAGATCAAGATATCAGATTCTGAGGCCATGTTGGAATAAGCTTTTTGTTACATGTGCAGTTTGGGTGTTCAGTGTGTCGAAAACAACAACAACAAAGAAAAACTTTTTGTTTGTATTGTTGTGTTTCGCAATTGGCCTCCTGTCAACTTGGACATGTCTAACGGGCTTCCAGTCACACTAAGTTTCTGTATTAGAATGAAAACCTGCTGTTTGCTACAGAACAACAATTTGTATTGGCAACACATAAATAATACATTTATGAGACATTACCATTTATATCAGATCAGTAGGGGAGAAACACATTTTACAGCGCGCGGTCCTGCCCTGTGCTGCGACATGCTCAGCGTCAGGGATATTCAAACAGCCGAGCTTTAATTTGGCTTCTTTTGTTCTTGTCCGGCATGCGTTCATTTGACCTGCACAGGTTTGTAGTGTGATATTTATGACTGTGTGCAAGAAGCAACATTTTATTTAACCAACTAACTGAGCAGTTCTTTTTATCCACATTGAAGTTTTCTAGTTTTTACCGTTTAGGCGACATGTGTAGTTAACCGTGTATGGGACATCGGCAAAAGTCACTGTGGACACGCCCGCTAAGTTTGGAAAAACCACTAGTGGCAGCGTTAGTGGCAGTTTGTGTGCTGCCAAACACACAAAAACACATCTGAAATTGGCAAGAGCTGTTGTGCGATGGACTGCACAAATAAATTGATCAAAAAGTTGGAGACATTTTTATTTTTTTTTTACAGTTTTTTAAAAACCGCAGAAAAGAAGCAAATGGATCGCTGCAGTCTGCAGAAAAAGCTTACGTTAGAGGAATATGGATTTACAGTAGCCAGTTTGATTTGTGAGTAAAATCACACATTAACTCTTATTCTTTGTAACTGTAAAGTTTTTCTTGGCATTTATCAAAAAGCATCCATGATGATGAGCCTTGTGTTCCACAAACACATGGAAAACGGTTAGATAACGTTAATGTTTGCTAACAGCCAAGACAAACTTAGTTTTCCTTCCTTCGGGGGTAACGTTAACGCTACTCTACCAAGCAAGTTTAGACGGTTAACCAGGTCAAATTCACAGGCAAAGTCGGTTGAGACTGTCTTAATTATCATCTTTGTGGGTGGCTGATGTCAAGACTTTTTTCAAATGTAAATGTCAGGACACCAAAACTCTGGCTAACTGTCAGTGTCCATGGACCGCTGGTGCTTCGGTAGGTTGTAAGAATAACTGTCGAGTCCAGCTGCCTTTAATCGAAGCAGATAATCGTTTGTTTTCCTCCTGGTTTCCCTGTTTTCACTGCTCTACTCAGCCACGCTGACGGATATTTTGACACTCAATCCCACTGTGGAGGGCGTGTTCCAGAGGGGAAGTGACATCAGCACATACTATCTATTTGCACTGTGTTTGTTAATAGACAATCATGATAGTTTTCATATAGATCACCAAATGCTACTTTTTGGCTGTAGATGTTTTGGCATGTTTTTTGTTTTGCCGCTCTGGTATGGCTGTCGCGTTGGTTTTACGCGTTTTTGGTTTTGGTTCCGTTTTCATTAAGCTAACATCTTCATTTATTGCTACATTTGAGCCATGAGGACGGTGGCAGCCCTGGACCCTCTCCGTTGATTGTTTGGTTGGTTTGACTTGTTCCCATTTAAGCTGTGAGCAGATTCTTCAACCATGTACAATATGTAAAGTAGCTTTGATATAAAATAGCATTTTTACAATCCTTCTCAAAAACTTTGCTGAACCACTGATTTGCTTTTCTTGTCTGCCAAACGTTTTGTTTTTGCTTTCTTTTTTTTTCACGTTGAATGCCCTGCACAGCAACAACGTGCGGTGGTGAATGTTACAACATATATTGTATTGGATATACACAATATTGTAACCCTGGTTTCTTCTGGAATCAGTGGCAGTGTTGCCAGATGGAAAATGCTGCAATATTGTACAGCGGCTTTAAAATGATAGTATTTTACCAAAAATTATTGTACGTGTGAAAAAAATGAGAACAGGCCCGACAACTGCACAGTGACAAAACTCAGTCCTGCTCACCATATTCATGTGACAGCACAGAGGCTCTGTCCTTTGAGCGAGACGGTAACTGTGATCAGTGAGTACATTTCTACTCTAGCAGCAGTTTGGTGTTCACCCACTTAAATTTGAATATGATAGCTTCCTAATCAGGACATTCCTAGTGTGCTGTAGTAGCATTGAGGTATTACTTTATACTAGAGTTTTGAGAAATCCTAAAGACAACCTTGTTGTTTTCAATACTGTCTAAAATACAGTTGCTTCTTTATTGAGATGCTGTATTGAGGTAATGTATTGTAGTGTAGAAAAAGTGTTTTAGATAAACAAATGTCCTCCTTAAAGAAAGCCTCAGGAATGAAAGAGACACTTGTTACAATGCACATTACTTAGCAAACGACAGACTGGATCGAGTGGTGACTCCACAGAGCATGTCTCGTAATGTGGTTCAAACTCACTATTAATGGTGAACAATCCAAAAAAAAGAACGGTTCTTTTTTCTCATTATTCTATTGGCCACTGGCGTGGAAGCATTGCATATTAGTGACTTCTGCACTGTAGGGCAGATAATATCACAAGAAGCTGAGCTCACTCTCTCTCTTTTTTTTACTATGCCATTGCTGTCGTATACCACACGCCTGGGTGAAATGTCCGCAATATATGAACATATTGGAGGGGGGGCAAACAAAAAAAAATGCACAAGCCTACTGCTTACAGAACATTTACAGAATATTTGTGTCTTGCTGAGGTAGAGGGCTTGGTCTGTGCCTACAGAACTAATGTTACAATACTGAAATCTTTATTTTCTCTCTCTCCTACGTAGGACTCCAGCCAGGTCTATACTGGACTGACTACAGGAGGAAGAGTAGTACTCCACTGAGTGTTGCCCTCCCATAACACCTGTGACTAACTCTGACTGGCTAAACTTTAGTTACTGCAGCCCCCACCTATGTCCAACTAATCCAACCTGAAGGATGGGACTCCATCCCTCCCAGTCAACATTAGGGTGGAATCGTGACTTAATCTCACATTGGGTCAAAGGCAGAAAACCGACACTGGTCAACACAGAACACAGGTAAGTGCATTATATCTCAGGAGGTCTTGTGCATCACAGCTAACACTCACAACTCCATTTTCAACCATTCCTGAGTCTTTCAGCATTGAGAGACCCTAAAAAGAGTCCATGACGTCCAAGACATTAAACCAAACTATGATACTGCTGTGTGTACATTCTTGACAATGATCTCTTTAAACAGGCCGTCAGTACTGCAGAGCTGCACATAGACCGTACCCGAGAGCCTGAAAGATGCACTCAGAACAGCCATTGCACTTATTAGACAGAGACCACCAGCCACTCTATCACCAAAGCACACAAACAGCTGGTCTGTGCATCTTATATGTCAATGCACAACCAGCAAAGTCATTTGGTCTCTTGACTGTTCACACTGTACAACTGTCTGTCTTGTATCAGGAGTCTTTCATGACTGATCGCCTACGACGACGTACACACGACAAGGTCCCTTCACTGGGAGGGGCCTGTGAAGTGTTGTCTCCAATTACTCAACATAGGTTATTTAAACACTGTGACACTGTTCAGCTCCAGTACAATGCTAATGTTGTAGCCTACCACCCTAACAGTCAGCACTAATGAGCATTGTTGTCATTGTAAAATATTCCCTAAACTATGTCTCCACCAGTCCAGTGTGCACTCGGCTCTGTGCTGCTTTAAGAAAGTGAGAGAGAGACTGTAGCGGAGAGCAGCGCTGGTCAAACAAAAACAAAAAGAAAAGGAGCAGTGGTAACGAGAATGCTGTTAAATCAGAGCAATGAAACAATATTTTCTCATAGTTTCACAGAGGTTTAGTAGCCTACAAATAAAACACCAGACCCTCGCACTGCTGTTTATTTTGTTATATGTGGCACATGAGCTGATGCTGATATTGTATGTGCTGGTGTGTGAATGTCGACGCTAATTGTGTCCATTGTGCTTTTTGTTGAATTTTTAAGCTCCTGCCTGAGGGCCGTTTAGCAGGTCGGGCCACTGGGTAAAGCCCCGGTGCTCCTGATGGCCAGTCCAGCCATGGTACCTGCACACCAGTGTTGTGCAAGTTCATAGTTCTCATGAACTAGTTCAAAGTTCAGTTCACACAGTATAAAAATGAATAGTTCCCGTTCATAGTTCACCATTTCCATTATGAACTAGTTCAAAGTTCAGTTTATTTCAACTTTTTAGGTGAAAACTGAGAATGAAAGACTGACCTTGTTTTTCAAAGAAAACTATGACATCCATCACCACATAAAACTGTTCACTGTTTACAATAATGTATTGTCCTAGTGGAATTGTAGAGGAATATTGAATATAAAGTGGTTTTTTATTTATTTATGCTTTTTAGCCTATGCGTGTTTATTTCTTCACACCCTGCAAACAAAAGCCACAACTGTTAAACTCAACAACGAAAGGTGGACTCAAAGATGCAAACACCACAGAGCTCAATTCAACAGGTTTATTTACGAAGAAACCAGAATTTTCAGAGTAGTGTGGATTTCGAACCCAGGTCTCTGATGTGAAAGGTGGGGACACTGCCACAGGACTACATTGGAAATGCTAGCTTGGCATGCTAGTGTGTGGAATGCTTTGTGGGTTATGCAGTGTGAAGCAAGTCAAGTACTTTATGTGTAGCGCTGCCTGCTGGTAAAATGTGGGCAGTGACAACTACATACTGTTGCAGCAGGAGTGCAAATATCTCTCGTCAGGAGAAGGGAAATTCAGTAATAATTGCACCTAAACCCTGCCGCTGATTCTCACATAATCTGAACGAGTTCATGTTCAAGTTTTTTATTTACAAATACGTTGCGTTCAGTTCAACGTTCTTAGAAAAATGAACGTCTTCTTTTGAACTCGTTCATGCACAACACTGTAAACTTGACAGTTCAGATTTGACCTCGAAAAAGGCAGCTGACTAAACACTTGCTTGCCTCAGAGCCATTGACTGTTTAACAGACTTTCATCAACAGCAGCTGACTTTGGAGCAGTGGCCATCCAACTGTAGAAATCCAAATATTATTTATATCATCTAGCTTTGTGTCAACTTTTTTCAGGGTGAAGAATGATCTGCCTGTTGCTGCTGCTCAAGTTTTTAGCCAACAGGAAGTCCTAAAAGTATGGATTCAGTGTGGCCTTCACCACGTATTCATATTCTTCAGATCTTTTCATGGTCTCTGTAAGGGTGTGAGATTTGTGCCAGATGTGTGTGGGGAAAAAGTTTAATTGATAGACAATCAAAGCTTCCAAGTGACAAATTACTGAGCAATTAACGTGAACGGCAGGAAAGGTTTCTTGTAAAAATCCTCCTCAGACAAGAGAAGTGCTCCGATGATTTGCATGAGCACGGGGGATGGAAGCTCTTTTCATTCCACTTCCAAAATCACAGTGAAGTCAAAGCAGCCTAATGGTTTAAAGATGGTCTGCAGCACAAATGACTGACTGACTGGCTGACTTGAACTTTCCTTGCTCAGCAAAGCAAAGTGGTGCAACAAATAAAGTGAAAATTTGCTCCACAGAACCTTCACATCACGCCTGAAATCCACACGGTTCACATCTCCCGTGGGTTTGTTGCTGCTCTGCGATCTTCTTTCCTGTCGCGCTGACAGTGTTGTTTTTGGCAACGTGACAACATATGTTGAATGAATATTGAGGAACCAACTTTACCGCTGTGTGAGTGTCATGACAATATATCACACTTTCCAATTTCGGGCAAATTCATAATCCACACTTTCCATGACACGCAAGCATTTTACCATCACACAACTCAGATGCTCACAGCTCGACACATAATGAAAAATCAAAGCTGCTTTTAAAGTTTTGTCTTTTATTCAGTTTTGATTGTCAGAACAAAAGAAGGGAAATATAGCCGAGAGGCTGAAAAGTGTTGTGTGGGGGCTGCATGTTGATTTGGAGCCCTCTAACTTTTTAAAGTAATCATCAGTTTTGACAAACGTTCACTGAAATCCCAGTGAATTAATGTTGAAATGAGACTGCAGCTTTGTTCTGCTGTCAAACAGTCTCAGGAAAACCACCAATTTTCACTTTGGAATTCTCTCTCATCACTGCAAAACACATGCAACTTATTTTCTTGCAACAAACTCCACAAGTAGATCTTATTTAAGCACAAACAGGATATGATTTGCATCAATAAGTTTTACTAAACAGACCATGTTATTTACCAAAAGGTTTTCTCCATCCCCTCAACCATCACCTCAACATCCTCTCTGATTCTTTGATGTTTTCTGCACGGCATCTCTGAAAAATAGTGGGAAACATTTTGTCTCCGCCACATCCACGTTGGCATGAAGCAAAACAAACTTTTCCTACCTCCAAGCAGTGCTCGAGTCAGGAGAGCAAAGACCACAGAGGAGATCTTCATTTTCCACAGCTGCAGCCTCCATAAACTCCCAGTTAATGCCTCTGAAGAAAAGAAGAAGCCCCAAGTTTCCTCCTCCTCCTCCTCCTCCTCCTCCTCCTCCTCTTCTTCTCCTTTTTTCTCCCCAGCCAAGCAGTGTAATATGAAACATTGGACGCTCTGTTTCTACTCAGAACCTCCCTCGGCCCCTCCCCCCTCCTGTCACACACACAGTGAAAACACATTTGGCCGCCTCACGTGCCCGCACACAGACACATGCACATGCACACGGAGCAGACAGAAACAGACAGGTGAGCACACGCGCTCACATGCGCACACACACACACACACACACACACACACACACACACACACCTCTAATTCTGGTGAGTGAGTGGGAAATGTCATTTCCTGTGCAGGCTGAAGGGGAGTGAGGGGTGTGTTGTTGTGATTGACGCCAAGCAAATCACACTTCCAGCTGTGGAGGACAGTGGGCGCAAACCAAACCAGGGCTTTTATTTTGGAACACACACACGCTGACAGGGGGGGGGGCTACAATCTGTGTTTGTGTGTGGGATTCTAAGTGCATCTGAAATGATGGGGGAGAACATTTAATGTGGGTTCACTCTGCATTTAAAGTCATTAATCAATCCCCATGTTTTCTGCTTTTCAAACCCCTTATTATTGAAACTGTTGTCTGTGGAGGCCTCTCTGTGTGTCTCTGCATCTACTCCCTGTCATCTCTAGTCTCATGTAACAGGATCCCACAGAGAATCTTTGTACAGCAGTCTATCAGCTCAGGGTTTTTGGGGCACTTTGCTGGCTGTTATCAAACCTCAGAGCCCAGCACTGTGAGATCTGGGGCACTTCTGATTTGCTGATAATGGAGTAGAAAGCCTGCAGGGCCTCATAAGTGCTTCTCGTCTGGCAACAGTTTGACAGACATGGTTGTTCTTTTGGAAAAGAAGTCCCCACAACACTGAAGCTCTGGAGCCACCAGCATTCAGTGCAAAATGTGATGAGGGATTCATCAAATAAGGGCTCTGAGCACATGCTCGTGCACTTTTCCCACTTATGATCAATTCTATAGCTCTCTCCTTTACGTTGTAGGAAAAATAAAGTTTGCTTGGATTCTTGATTTCCTTCAACACTGTTCCACACCACTGGGAAGTAAGTGAAATGAATATATGCTCCTTAAAGGGATAGTTTACCCATAAATGAAAAATCAGTCATTATTTACTCACCCTCATGCCAATGCAAGGTCAGGTGAAGTTTTTTAGTTCACAAAACTCTGCTGGAGTTTCACAGGAAAAAGGCGTTTCTGTAATCTCCCCAAGCAATTGTAGTGAATGGTGACTGGCGAGGTGCGAAATTCGGAGGGTCTTGGGGGGTCTGAGACCTCTTAATTGACAGGTGAGACCTCTTGAAAGCTTCAACTGCAAAATTCTGGGGGGTCTCAAGAAAAAGCTTAAAAAATGATTTTTTTGCTTGCAAATGTAAATAAAAAATTCCTTAAAAGGTGTATGTCATCCAGAATTATTTGTTTAACTTAATTAGCAAAACTTTTATTAAGCAATATGAATACAGTGTTGCAGTGTTTTCTGGTTATCCAGTCATTTCTGGTAATGTCGCCTTCAAATGAGTGGTGCTGTTGCAAGTGTTCACACTCTCCAAATTCCACTTTTTTGCAGTTGGCTCACTCATAAACTAAACATGACGAAGAGAAAACAAAGCTTCTCACTAACCAACTTTGGATTTACCTCTAAAAAGCTCAACCGGGACAACCAAGATGAAGGGGAGGAAGCTGGTTCGGCTGCCACAGCCAACGTCCATGCTGGTCCATCGTCTGACTAGCCGACTATTTGAAAGACTTTGGCATAGGGGGAGACCTCCCAATTGCCATGGGGTAATTTGCACACTGGTGACTAGGATTTACACACACACACACACACCCACACAAACACACAAACATAATAAAGCCATAAAATGGCTCCATACTTCTTGTCTGAAGTCATCAAATATGTAACTGGCGCCATGTTTTCAACCTCACTGTTCACTGTGTCCTGTAGCTCCTAGAGATGAGCCACATTGACTTGCGCGTGCACACACTGTCTGAAGCTCGCACAGCAGCTCTAGGAGGAACCAAGGAGAGCTTGACTATCCACAGGATCAATTGGAGGGCAAGTCTGGTTTCTGCTGCGGGCACCAGACTTCCAGGTTGTATGTGAAGGTCTGTGTGTACCATGTTAGGACCTACAGGCTACAGTGAACAGTGAGGCAAAAACATGGCCTCAGTGACATTTTTTTAAACAACTCAGGATGAGCAGTATGAAGGCATTTTGTGGTTTTTTTTTTGGTTTATCTGTTCATTTGAGTCCTTGTCATCATTCACTACAATTGTTTGACACATTTTTTTCTTTTTGCCACCAATTAATCCCAGTAGCCAGTAGCCTACATAGTCTACTGTTAGTTGACTAATCATGAGTGGGATGGAGCTTTGAGTCTCGCAAGTGCCTTCTAATAACAACAGAGTGTCTGCAAGCAACACCGTCAGTCAGCTCAAGCTCGAGCTGAGACAGATCAATTTACTCCACCGCAGCTTTCCCTGCAACCATTTCCTCTCAGCTCAAACTGTACTTAAAAGAGACAGAGCGACAACAAACTAAATAAAATCGGCCACAGCAAAGTTGTTTCCTGACCAGTCTCATACTACAGCTAACGTTAGCCTCTTAACTAGTTAGCAGATGTCACCTACTGCAACTTTAAAGGAACTTCATATTTTGACGTTAACTGTTACACTATTAATAATTACAGCCACTTAAATAGCATGTTGACCCCAGAAGCAAACAGCCCCATAGTAGATAGTAAGACGCTTTTTATGAAAATATTGGGAAGACTTTACTTAAAGCTTGCATCTGTAATGCAGTGTAACACATTATGAACATATTAAACACATTATGAACACTCTTGCAATGCATTATAGGGAGTTAGGTTTAGGGTTAAGGTTAACCCTAATCCTGCTTATAGCTATGATTATACAGCACTATACTTGCATTATAAAGCATTATAAGTATGGTCATAATGCATATAAATGCATGCTTTAAGTGTTACCAAAATATTACTTGATCTTTCTACACTTCGTTTCAGGAGCTTGTTTTTTGTTAAAAAGTCTTTTTTCTTTACCTCTTTAGCAAAAATTAATACCACATGCCCTTTTCTCAGTTTTCTCTGGTCATGTAGCACTAATTTCAATTATGTTTGTGTCTCTCAACCGCACAGACAACCCAGTTTAATGAAAAGACCATCTTTCCAGCCATGAAGTAGTTCTTTCAAATTTCAGATCATGAGTCATCCAATGCCGCAGGTCAAAGTCGCAAATTGTGACATTTAAGACCCCACTATGTTATCTCGACTCACAATAAGGATTAAAACACAAGGACAAAGGAAATAAAAGACCATACACAGACTGCGGACTGAGCACAAAGGGTTTGCTTGTAATTCTCTCTGCATGCAGATGAATGAATATGAATAGCAGGCAGAGCTGAGCACTAGAGTGCCAGCGATTTCAGCCTTTTGTGTGTTTGTGTGTGTGTGTGTGTGTGTGTGTGTGCACGCGCTTGCTGCCTGTTCTGAAATTGTCTCCTACTGTGCAGGTTTATGTGTGGTTATTAATATTGAGTTGAGTATTATTGTGTTTGCAGCTGCATGCTGATGAGCCATTTTGAGGAGCCCAAACTGAGTGATGATGAGGAACCACCAACTGAGCAGGACAAGAGGAAGAAACTGGTCAGTCAAACACACGCTCACAATGAAGATGTAATTTTGCAATCACTGAAGCCTTTTTTTCTGTTGTTACCTTCTTATTTTAGCTTTTAAAATGGCCCCTGTAATGTAATGCTTTCTGTTCATTTTACTGAAGTGTCTTTCTGCCAGTCCTGTTATTACAGAAATAATTCTCTCCCCTTGTGGTATCTTTCCTGTTACACTGGCACTCATAATACGAGATTAAAACGCTTAACAAAAATAAACTCCATGATTTAGAGCTTAGAAAAAAGAACATATTTTTCTCAGCAAGCACAGAGAAACGTGGTCACTCCAAGCACTTGTTAGTCATGTACCAATTCAGAGCCACTTCTCAGGTTGAATCGCTATTACAGAATTTCACGCGGTGCACCACATAATCACTTTTAAGTGCAGCTCCAGAATACTTGCATGTACCTTAGTAGCATTCTTCAAATCGTTTGAGGTAAGCGGTGGTGTCGCTGAGTACCTATTAAGAGTCCCCATGTGGGGTATGTGTGCCTGTTAAACAGTGCAGGGATACATGTATGCATGAGTGTGCATTTTGTTAAAGGATGCATTCTTCTGCTTCTTTGTCATGGTGTGAAAGCTCAGGAATTGTAACACTACTTCACCTTGTAAAAATATGTTTAATTATGATATTCATGTCTGTGTGTGTGTGTGTGTGTGTGTGTGTGTGTGTGTGTGTGTGTGTGTGGTCTCCTTAAAGTGAGTGCCTGGGCTAAATTAAATTTATACACACATGTAGTTTGAATAAGGAATACAGCTGTTATTTACTTTCTAGTGTGACTTTGTGTGACTTTTTGCTGTGTGCATGTGTGAATATGTGTGTATTTCCTGGGCGGTATCCCAGTGCACTTATCACCTCAGCCCAGACCCTGACTTTTTTGCTCCAGGGAATAGAAAAGAGGAGACTTAAAGTCACACCGCTCTCCGCCTCTTAATGCGTGTGGGTGTGCGTGCTTGGGGATGTGCATGAATGCATGCGTGCGTGTGACGGGTGTGCCCATGTGAGACAGTTTTCGGTTTGAGGAGAAACTTAATGAGGAAGGAAAGTCATGATGTTTTTGAGCATTTCCTGACTCCAGTTTGACTATGTCATGGCTTCTCTCCTTGGCAGGTCTGTGTACCTCTATGTAAAAGTATTAATGTGTATAAATGTGTGGGTGTACTAGTCTGTATGAGCTGGTAAGGGATAAAGAGCGTTTCCTCTTAGTAAATAGTCACGTTCAACTATCTTGTTTGTGCATCAGGGTGGCACTTTGATAAATGTAGACAGACAATGCACTGTGCACGTCTGAGATAAACAAGCAGTTCAACAGAAAATTTTTTAACTAAAATTTATGCAATCACATCCCCATTAGTTACTTTTACTTTCACTAAATGGAATTCAGCCTCTGTTTAACCAACTTTCATCAGAGGCTGCCATGTATTTCCAACATCTGCAAGGTTTGGTGTCAGGGTCTGCTGCATTGTCAGTCAGGCAGCAGGTAAGAAAACCGGCTCTTGAGATGAAAGATGTCACCTCTCGGGAATGAAGAGGCTTGAGCCACTGGGAGAGGTGAAGCAATACCAAATAGATATACCCGGATTCACCTTCATGCACAGCACTGGTCTGAGAATGTGAGTTCTTTTCCAGGCAGAAATGTTAGATAGTTAAAATTCACGACC
>JAQLOL010000022.1:991387-1017044 GCA_029783665.1 Naso thynnoides | reverse complement strand
TCTTCCCACGAGGGAGTTTTTCCCAGCCGCCGTCGCGTGTGCTTGCATACGCTTGCTCTGGAGGGTTCTTTTGGTTTCTCTTTCTTTGAAATGTCTGTAGATGTGATTAAGCACTTTACAAATAAAGATTGATTGATTAAATCATTGTCAGTGTACTTAACACTTGAATGTACAGCATATAGCCTTTACATGGAATAAATATGGGTAGTTTAAAAACCTCATCTGACCTTTTTAATGCAAACATTTTAGTTTTCAGGGGAAAGAAGATCCTTGCCAAAATGGAATCATTTTTCTGTACGTAACTCTTTAAGCTGCACCGTTAATGTCCACTTGAGTTTAAGAATATTGCAGAAACCAATGCCTTTGACAGGCTCAAGTGTGTTTGTTGGGTTACAGAATCTGGATCTGTAAGGAGAAAAAGTGCAAATTTTCATTCAAATAAGGTTAATATCAGCTACTAATAACGTCTTTCTCTGGCTGACCCTTCTTTGAGAACAGATGGACCTCGTGCTTTTGTACGATAAGGATCGGTGTAGCCTTGAGTGGCAAAAGATGCATCCTGCATCATGATAAGAGGATGTGAATAAATGAGAGAAAAGGCCTTGAAAGTCTGGGCAGTCTGTTTACTCTTTGTGTTCTTCCTCGAGTCCGAAGGGAGCACCAGAGCTACAAATGGACATCTAATCTTCATCACAGTCATCTTGCCTGATCCCGATGAAAAATCTAGTCATTATCATTACCATTTCTTTGAGACGTGAGACAGTCCGGCATCCTTGTGCAGTATTCTCCATTTGCACTTCCTTTGTTATCAAAGGAGAATCTTACATTACTTTGGAGCCTTATATCTTGAGTTGACCTTCAGTAAGGTTGGATTCATAAAGCATCTTCACTCACTGAAGGGGGTGGAAGGGTTTGTCACAATCAGCCTGGCTTGATGCAATTCCCGTCAAGTGTGATGTGCCACACTATTACTACTGTCTGATAGATGGTGGCAAATAGCCGTACATCACAGGAAGTGTCCCGTCACCTACACACAATAAATGGTTTCTTTACGTTTCATGGTTATGCTTGTATGGCTGCGTACTGCTCCTGGAGTGATGAAGTGTTGTGCTACTTCGTTCTGTCAAATAGAGAGAAAAAGATTATGGCACGACAACAATGTCTGTGAATATATGCAGCATTGACGGTGAATGTAATGAAGGTAGTTTGCCTGGTCCGCAGGCTCAGACATTTTCTTGAACTTTGTAGAGCTGCATAGTAATGGACATTTTAAGAACTTTCCAGACAAACATGCTGACCGTGCTTATTTTTCTCTGCTGGTCGAGGAAACCTGGAGTCATTTATTATCTGTGATGCATCGTAGCTCTCTGATGCACTGTTTGTTCTAAATGTGTTTGTATTTGTAAAACTGATACTTCCAGACTTGATTTATCTGAGTCACCAAACATACAAACAGACCATATACATTACAAAAAAATTCCACTTAAGCGTGTGCAAGACTCAGTATCACTCAACAGGGATATGTAAAGGTCTCAGATTTTTCATCTATTGTTTGTATGCAAGAATATGTATATCCCTGTTTGTGCACCCGAACACACAGTATCTCCACCTGCAGCCTATGAAACAGAGCAGTCTAATAGATTTAGACTCGAAATAGGAACCTTGGTTTACCTTCACACACACACAGCTTTAAACTATTTTCTCCCGTGTGATTGCTTTTACCACAAGCAGCACAGCAAGGTCTGCACTTCTGGTTTGTGTGTATGTGTGACAACAATGGCCTTTAGTTTAAAGATACGGGCTCAGAAGCCAACATTAACATTAATGCACTGCAGTGCCACTTACATGTAATTGCACCTGTTTGGTCATTTCCTGCTGGTTGTGCAGAGCTGAAAGGAGTTGTCCAATTGAGGATGTGTTTATGCAGATCAAACTGCACACTGCAATTTGGTTCTCGAATTTGGCATAAAAAATTGCAATGCTGTTTTCTGCTCGGACTCACCATCTCATATGCAAGCATAGACACACGTTTCCTAGCTTCAGGTGGTGAATATGCACAAGCAAACCTCTCCTTATGATATCTGGGATTTATTTAGGGATCTGTAGGATCATTTCCTCTCTGTTCAGCAAATGCCTCCAGCCACCATACAGCAACTGACCCCTGCTGTCCCTCCCTGGTGACCCCCTGCTGCTACTTCTCAGCGTGACCTCTTATGTGTACCTCAGCTGATCTACAGTGCTGGCAAGGGTTTCCATAGAAATGGTTGAAGCAAGAGCAAAACCATAGAGAGAGGGAAAGACACACCAATGAAGCTACAAAATTCTTACATATTTATACCTTTAGTTACATCTTCTATACACCTTTTTTTGATCGCAGAAACTTAAAAACATGGGCAGTCATGTTTGGCATGTTTTTTTCTGAAAACGCGTTTTTTTTTTTTTTAGCGATAAATGCATGCTATCATGTTTCTATTTTAAAATAATGAATATTTTTTTGTATGTATTTGTATATAACCTATCATTTTCACTTTAAGCCCACTTCAATACACTTGGCCTGCTGGGCCAAGAGAAATAGTGCATTGCCGCTTTCAGGAATGAAAATGAAAATAACTATTCTTTTAATTTTTATTTTGAACAGATGATTAAGGCCAAAATATTGCTTTTTTAGTTGACCATTGTTGACCTTGGTGTAGTAGACTGAAAAGTTTTAACAGAAGTTTGGGAACATGTCGTTTTTTTGTTTTTTTAAATTGCCTTTGGATTAAAATTAAATTTAAAATGTAGATGAGTGAGTCAGCTACATCTGCTGGTCAAAAAGTCAATGCAATTACCTTTTCCTGTTTCTCTTTCTAAAAATACAAGAAATACACCCATAAAGATGGAAACACCTGATGTTTACAAATGTATTGAAATATAAAAATTGGAATGAAATTGAACGCTTTCTATGAAAAATATAACAAAAATACCATCAAATAGACAGACTTTATCAAATAAAACTATCAACGTTACTAATACTAACTTAAGAGTAATTTTCTTTTTTTTGTTTTTAAATTCCAGTTTATTTGTGACACAGAACATCTACTCAGACTCAGCACCAAGTTAAAGCACCTGTGCAGTTGTTATAGATTTTAGAGCGTTTTCTTTAAAAAAAATATATATGTAAAACAAAATTAACTGATTTAATTACAACTTATAGACTAAATAACAACCGAAAGCTTATTTTTAAAAATCTTAATGCATAACAAGTAATGCTTTTTATGGTTCTGAGACATCAGCTAAGTGATGTACATGTCATAAGTATCTTTGCAAAATATTTGTTGTTTTTGCTGTTTTTTTTTCCATGGATCGATGAAACTTAAACAGAATGAAAAAAATACAACTGAGGTGGTTTCACCCCCTTAAGACCCCTTCTGGTGCCAGGTCATCATCTACTGAATGTTTATTGATCTGATCTCAGCATGTGACAGCAGATTACATTCATTTAATTAAATTCAGCATTTCTTTTTATTTTAATCTAATTTTTCCAAGAGCATTTCGCCCTTGTCCTTTGTGTCCTCTGGCATTCCACATGAGTCACTCTCAGGCCTTCTGAAGAGAGGAGTGACCTATGAAAGAAGATCAGTGGGTTAGCGAGGTATGTAGAGCCAAAGCAAGTGTTTTCATTGTCACAAAAATGGCTATCTTGTAACCTGGTTTGAACTATGCTAGACCATGTCTATTTTATGTTAAGTTGGTGACTGATGGCAACCATTATATGGCAGGTGTTTCTCTGAATATTAATAGCTGAATTACTTTTTAAAAGATATTTTTGGGGCTTTTTGTGCCTTTATTAATAGGATAGCTGAAGGATCGGACAGGAAATGGAGAGAGAGTGAGAGAAAATGACATGCAGAAAAAGGCCATGGAAAGATTTGAACCCAGGGCTGCTGCAGCAAGGACTGCACATGAGATGCCCACTCTACCACTGAGTTACTAAGGCACCCTAACAGCTGAATGTTTAAGTATTTTTTTATGTAATCAACAGTCCTCTTTGTCTTAAAAACAGCACTGAAGTCACTGCAGTGGGTGATTGATTATTTAGGTCCTTTATGGCACTTGTCTTTTCTTACCATGAAGATGTATTTAAATCTTCATATAATCCCAGGTGGATTATTGCAACTACCTGCACTCAGCCATCAGTCAAATAGCGCCGCTGCCAGTTTGTTAACTCAATGCAGGAACCATGACTGTATCACATTCTTGTGCTCCTTAATGACTCTATGCTTTCGAATCAAACCTGATTGATTCTGTTAAAAGGACCCTGTTCCTTTTGCGCTGTTACTGTGCTTGTGAGTGGAACCTTGGCACAGCAGACGAATCAGCCTTTTCAAGACCACTTGAAAAAGAGCGGGGAGCTTCTAGGTGGTGCTGTTTTGTTTGTTGTATTAAAGCAAACAGACCAAGTAAAATAATTCTTGATAAAAAACATACATTACTTATAAACCCACCTGCTGTCTGCTAGTTTTGTTTTGTTTTTTCTGATCACGTGACAGTCCAAGCAGTTTAAAGTCTGGTGTGCTTTTATTCCTCTCTGTGTAATTTGGCAATTCATTAAGTCCCCCAAAAAAGTGTGTCACGATCCCACAGTAATATCAACCAGGAAACTGCTAGACAAGATATTTCTCTTTTATCCTGTCTCTACCTGAAATGAAGTCTAAAAATAATGGAAATGCTCATAACAAGATATTTCTTCATGAGCTCTTCACTGATAAGCATTAAATGGATCTCTCCATGTGGGTCCTGATCCTGTGTTGATGAAGCAGGATAGTCATCGCCAAATTGTTTAGTCAAGTAGTTACATGTCAGTAAGACTTCATATCTATTCCTCATTAAAAAAAAAAAACAAAAAAAAAAGTCAGTGTAACCACAAACTGTACACACACATAGGCGGACACACAAGTTAGCTGAAGGATGAAGCAAGTCAGACCAGAAAGTGTGTAACAGTACCATACACCTGATCTGCCCTCCTTCAGGTTTATATTCTTGCTCCTGCCTCAGACACATCCGACCATTCAGTAAAATAAAGGTACTCATGTGATGAAGTGAGAGGCTGTGTCCCAGCTTGCCTTGATTTTTCTGTTTGTTGTCGGAAACTGAACCAAGAGAAAAACAAACCAAATTCAACAACTGTTCAACTAATTGAAATCAGAGCAAAAGGTGTAGAAGTGCCCTAACATGAACTTCTTTTGAGCTTTTGTTTAAAGTTCACCTTTGCTCCCACAAACTATAATTGAGGATTTAAGCCAGAACTACAAAGTTATCTAATGGTACCAGCTCCTGTGTCAGGCAGACAGCCAAATGGACATTATTATTAAATCTTGTCTTGGCCAATTCATTTGTATTCAGGAAAGAGAACACCTTCTTCCAAAGTTTGCCTCAGGTACTGTGGAAACACACAGTGTGTCGCACTTGACTGCATTTGATCCCCATTGATTTTTTACCAAGGCCTCTTGTACTGTAAGATCCTCTTTTCCAGACAGATTTAATGTCGATGTTGTTATTATGAGTCTGTGGTGGGGCAGATGAGATTTGGATAAGGGTCCCCACGGAGCTTTGTGAGTTATGCGTGAAATGATTTGCTGCGCGGGTCAGTACGAAAAACAAACCTGTCAGTCACTGCCTACCTTCTGTTTCTCTTACCCGATGATTGTCTGAGTTTGCACGTCTGTCAAGTTTCCTGTGTGTGTGTCAGTGTGTGCATTCATGTGTTTCTATGTGCAGCACTTCTGTCTCTTTTAGGTGTATGTGCACTGCTGCCGGTTGCAAGTGGTGCCATTCATTGCAATGATGAACCTGGAGACCTCGCCAGACAGACAGAAATGATGTGACGAAAATTGCCTCTGACCACCTCTGTTTCCCGCCCACCTCCATCACCAAATGATAGACAATCAGCTGTCAGTGGCTGCTGTATGTACCTGAATTTTGAAGGTTCTCTCTGTTCCGAGCACACAGCCTTTTCTCTATTTTTGTCAATTACTTCTCAGATACACTCTTTTTTAAACTGAAACAAAAATATCATTTGACCAAAGTTATAATTAATCTCATCTATTTAGATTCTGACATGTCTCCCAGCCAAGACATTAATCTAAGCCTGCATGCTCAGTACTGACACAGCGTCATTACTAATATGTTCTGTGACTTGGCCATCTGTAAATTACAAAGCGTCAGCGATTTTTTAAAATGTAATGCTGCCACAACATGGTGTGATTTTTAGCCCTCTGTTCTCCTCTCAGATTTACAAGCTGTCTCTTGATTGTAATTCAGAATGATCAAGGCTGATATTAATCCCCGGCCCCTGACTGTCTTCCAATAGTCAATCAGATACTTTATAAGTTCACCACACTCTGGCAAGGTGAGCTACAACTCTGATTTCTCATCATTCTCACTTTAATATCTTCCATAAATTTTACATTGAGAGACAGTTAACATAGGGCTTATAAAAGAACACACACACACACACACACACACACTTTATACTGCAGATGTGTGCATGTATTAAGAACAAAAAAACGTATGATACAAACTTTTTTCTTTCAGTAGTAAAGTTGTTTTATACTTCATTTACATGTTGAACATATGTGTGCACAAAATAACTTTCCACGTTGCTGTTACACATACAGAAATCTTTATTGTTTTATCTTATTTCTTTGTAAATTCTTATCCCTTCTCCTTTTAATCTAAGGCCACACTGTAGAAAAAATGTTCTAAATCCACAGTAGTTTACTGTTTTATACACAGTTAAATACTGTAAACAGTTTTTACAGCGGAGCACTGTATACAGTACAGTAAAAATAAATTTACTGTAGAATATTACGGTAGGAAATTACTACTGTAAAGAAATCACAGTAAAAAACAACTACTGTAGAAAATCACAGTAGTCAAAGCATTCCTGTAAAAAAATCACAGTAGTAAAGAACCACTGTATATACTGTATATGTACATTGTAATTGTATATTATGAACAATTTTGCAGTCTCTCTGGTGGAGCTGATATTTGGCTGAGTGGTCTAGGTGGTCGTTTATGTTCTGGGAGACGAGGCTTCAAGACCCACTGTCAGAACCCTTCCTTGTAAAAGGGGTTATAAACTGAATACGCTACTATGCAGTAAAGAAACCAGCACTGTAAAAAATTACAGTAAAGAAGCACAATACACCTTAGAGTAAGGAACAGTACTGTAAATAAATTTGCAATAAAGAAATCAGCACTGTACAAAGAATTACAGTACAACAACCAACCAGTTTACAGTAAAGAAACCAATACTGTAAATACATGAACAGTAGCTTACTGTAAATTTATTACACTAAGTTCTTGCCAATTGCTGCCAATAAGTTGCTGTAAATTTCAAATAATTTTTAAAAAATGCAATTATTTAAAAGAAAAATCATTGCAACTATTGTTAAAGATCAAATGGATGTTCTTGGCCAGCAGCTGCCCCAAAAGCTATGGACAACCCTCAGCCACCTGAGGACAGGTGTAGGACACTTCGGTGCAGCAATGCAAAAATGGACCCTCATGGACATTGTCCACTGTGAATGCAGGGATCTGTTAAAAACTGTAGAACACATAATAACCAGCTACCCCCAAACGCTGGCCACCGAATGGCAATTGTGGTCTAACTGACTTTATACTACATGCAAAGTATTATAAAGTCAGATTGTTATGCTGAATGTGATTACGTCAGATTTTTCAAATCCCAGATAAAATTCTTTCTTGGTATAAACAGAACAATTAACCAAATTTTATGGAAATGCGTTATGATTATGCTGACAGACAAAACAACAGGTGAAAAAACATCAGCAGGAAATTACTGAATACATCGGGATTTCTGTTTGAATGTGATTTGTAAGATAAGAACATCTCTCCACTGAGTGTGTTTTGCTCTTTGAAAAGCTGAGCTGCTATTTGACTTGTTTATTTTAATATATCAAACAGAAACACTGAACATGCTTTTGGAGAGGAATCGGGAGTAAAGGACACAGGCTGCACATACATTAAATGGTTTTTTTTTTAGACAAAAGGTGTTTCAGTCACTCGCTGTAGATCTTAATAAATTGTCTGTGGTTTGAGGTTTGGCTCTTTGTGCCTGTGAGCCAGTGAATGCACACATCCAGCAAACAACATTTCCAGCCACAAAAAATGAAACAAAAACCAATATAGGATTTATCTTTCTTGTATTTCTCAGAGTTTATTCTCCTCATACATCTCATAAAATATTTGGAACAGTGCGGTTTAGTTTTTATTGGCTGGTGGTTTATTACTGCTCACTAGGACTCATCCCATATTTCACCGCCTACATTTCTCACAGTCGGTGTGATGTGCAGATGAGCCCCAGTCTGCTCATTAACCACAGTGCGGTGAACTTGATTTGGATACGGGGATGTTTTTCTTTGCATTGTACAGCGAAGGCCATTCACAGGCAATTTTACAAACTGTAAAGAAAATCTGCGGCACTCCACAGTCCCCAGCTTTTATGAGAATATAAAGGAGTGAGTTTTATTCCAACATCAGCCGTCCTTTTGTGTCCATCCTAATCACTTGCATCTGTGATCCCTGATTTGCAAATGACTCATCCTGCTCTCTGAGCCATTTGGGTTCAATACATTCAGGTACTCTTACTTTTTTGTGCCTCAGGCAAATATGCAAATTAGCACTATTTTAATTGCACAGCACAAAACATGTAATTGTGTGCTTTAAAAATGCTGAATCTGAGGCTTTTTCTCCCTTTTCTATCCATTTAAATTCTCTTAATAAAGGAAGAAGGAAGACTGGAACTCAGAAGGCACAGATAGATACGTATGTTCATGAAAAGATACGGATCAAAGAGCAGGTCCTGCTGTTTGAAGCTTCATGCAGTCACTCTTCCTGTTTTAGAAAATTATCGCACACTCACTAAAAGCATTGGGAAGCAGCGGCAGAGCCCCCTCCTCTTCTCTGTCTAAATATCCGTCCGTCTGTCTGTATAACTCGACAACAAAGACCCGGCTTTCATGTCTCACACTTCCAATCGGAGGTGTTTATAAGAAGTAAAGTGGCATTAGTGGATGACGTAGTTTGAAGTTAATACTTCTCAAAAAATAGCTGAATTTTAATTTTTTTTTCACTTGTTCTATTTGGGGCTTGAATCCCTTGATCAAGTACGTTGCCATCAGTCTCCCCCTGAAATAAATCGAAGTGGATGGAGGCACAGAGCAGAGTGGGAGCTCTTGAGTCACAGAGAGACTTTTCATAAAAAGCTTTCAGTGCAAACACCATGGCACAGAACAAAGAGCAGACCCTGTCGTTTGAAGCTTGGCACAGTCCCTCACCCATTTTTTTTTTTTTTTTTTTTGGTGGAAAATTGCAGACACACACACATACATTAACCATCTCTCTCTTGCTCCCATTGCCCCTTTTCTCCGTTATGAAAGGAGCTTGGCTTGGTAGAAGAATGTCTTGATGTTTTACAGTTTGCCAAAACACACTTTTCATCTCTTTTTCTAAATAAGAGGAAGCAGCTCGTGATGAGACAACAGTCCTTCCTGTGTGTCACCTTGTCCAAACACAAAAACAGATTTGACAGGCCTCACCCTTCTATTTCTGGATGAAAAACAAAGAAAAATGTCTCAGCGTGTTTAATAAAATGTACGACTGTCACCAGTGGAATTCAATATAGGAGCACCTCCTGCTCTCACGCGTGCACCCATGTACAGTACACCTCTTAGAGGACATTGCAATAAGATGTCTTTACTATAACTGTGACATTACTAATCCCAAAATTCCTTTTTTATCAATTTATCTCCTTTCTCTTAACACTGCAATTGTATTTTATTACTGTGTATGCAAGAAATGAGTAAATACATGTTTAAACTTTTATGCAGAAGTTTTTTCAGCTTAGTTTCGACAAGTTCAAGTAATATCCCCCACATGACAACTTAGAATTTCGAATCATTTACCTGATATATTGTACGTTACATAAAACATTCTACTTGCCTTTAACTCAGTCCTACAGCTGCATGTGCTAGCTCTTTTGCTTTCACTGTAGATATCAAATACATAAGAAGTTCATGACACCCCCCCCCAACCTCTTACCGACTGTCACTGTCAATAAACTTTGAATCAGTTTTCTCACAAAGTGCATTTAACCCATTTTGAAGCAGTAGGCAGCATAGCTCTGAGTCTAAAGCATCTGCACAAATTACTTTTCTCCTGATGTGGGAGGAAGGAAACACAGGAATAATATGAAAAGTTCTCAGACAGTTTGGCTCCAGTTGGTGTCCCACACACAGGCTGATATTTCTCTTTGACAGAAAGTCTCCTTTAATGAAGATTAACATGAAATCACAGCTGCAGAAGACAAAACAAATTTTAGAGCTGTATTGGCTCAAATTTGTCAATAATTTGATACAATGCAAAACTCTTTTGAAATACTGTATAGTACATAAATTCTGAAAGAAAAGGTTGAGATAATTTTCAGTAAATCAGACTTGAGCCCATTTAATTAGTGTTTTAGACCAAGTTAGCAACATATTTACACTGCTTCAGCCTCAAGGCCTAATGCGTTTTTATTTCTAAAAACATTTTAAAATATATTCAATTACTTCAACTGCATGCCTGAACAAATATTTTGATTTGTGTTTTAAACTCATGCTTTTCGTGCAATTATAATAATCTAAAAGCATGAAAAGGATGTAATTTTCTCTCTAAAATTATAAAAGAAACATTAACTCAAAATCAGTTTTATTCTTTTAACAAATAGATATTTTTAAAGAATCTATGTCAGCTGACTTGTTAAATTTTCATTTACAGTGAATAATAGATTACAGCATCAGTTTTCAATACTCATCTTAATATTAAAACCTTTATACAAGCATTCAAAACATGATGAAATTAAAATACTGTGCTGTCTTTGTGACTGACGCATGTATGCTGTAAATATGAATGAAGAGAGGCCAATATAAAAATCGCAAAAAACAGCATTCGTTTAGATTTTGATATTGACTGCTAAGGAGAATTTTACAGATCACTCTTAGCCAGAAACTTCTGATTCATAGCTTATCATGTATTTAGCAGAATGAAGCTCTAATGTAAGAAGCATTTTTTTCATGCAATACCATTTGTGGAAGATAAAGTACTAATAATAATGGATTAAAAGAACCTACAAATTACAAGATGTGCTCTACTATAATTGCTTTCTTTATTTCATCATATATCCTGATTATGATAAATGTGTAATGTGATACCTAAAGTTGGAGTTCAGCAAATCTTTGTTGAAACCTGCTGAGACTGCAGTTTGCTTATCATACAGTCCAGTCTGCATATCTAATGGGGAAAAGTTTGGACTAATGGTTGACGTATTTGGTTAGATGTTTAATTGAGGTCCCAGAGAGAGTACACAAGTTTGAGTTTGTGAGCTAAAGGAAAATCTCCATCTGTAGATATTGTCCATCACCTTCAGAAGCTATACAGCAAAGAGAGGTTGCAAAAAGACTGTGATCAACTTACTAGAGGCCTGTCGATCTGATGTCTGGAGAAGTTTAGATAAACTTGTTTAGTTTTTAAATTTGACTCAAACTTCAGTAGAGATGCTTTTGATCAATGTTTTTAACTCACAAATTTCTCAAGTGGCCAACAAGAGAAGGCTGTGCTTGTGATAAAAGCTGTGGTAAGAAAAGATTTAGATGAGAGGGGCAGCAATGTCATGCCTCAGAAAATGCTCAATATCAAGTTAAGGAACAAAATACATTTAAATATCAAAAGTTAAAAAGTCACTGTGAAACTTGGCCCCTGCTTGCAAAAAAAATATGGGTACAAACTGAGTGCAACTGTCAAAGAGATTAAGATGTGAGGTAGAGGACAAAGTGAATGTTTTTGTGCAAAAAAGAGGTTGTACACTTTTATGATAGTCTAGTGTGCCTGAACTATTGATCTTTTATCTGACTGAGGTTTGTGCAAGTCAGAATCTATGGCACTTCACACAGCTTTACAGCCTAACTGTGCTGTGTATTGATAAATCCATGGTGCTGCTCAAGGTGCTTAAGAGTCAGACACATTTTTCTCTCAGTCCCTCCCTCCTGTCAGTTTTAAGTATTTGAAGGAATCTCTGAGGCTGCTGAGCCCACAACACTTAGCATGCAAGTAAAGCTTTTTGTCTGTCGGGAAAATCTTTGGTGAAGTTACTGTATTACCTGTCATCAAACTGGTCCTATAACATTTACTGACATCTTAATAAAAAGTCCAAATTGCACCACTGAAGTCTATGTCAAGGAAAAATACTCCTGACAGGTTACAAAGACATTTTAATACTGTATTAAAACTTAATTACCCTTTAATGACCAACCAAATTGTTTTTACTTTAGTTGAGGTCAAGAAAAATATTTATGACGATCTCATGATAGTTAATGTTTAAACCAACCACATTTGATGGTTTAATGTAATGTTAACGCTTTGGATATTTTCTTCTTGTCTGATAATAAATGTCTGCTATGGCATGTTTATGACACGTTATATTGTCTTGGTTAATGTGATGCTGTCATAGCAAGTCTCTCATAGACAGAACTACACCCGCAGTGCTGTGTGAGTGCTGGAGAAAGGTCAGACTGCACACGTTATTCTACTACAACAGAAAAAAGTCTCTGGCTTGTTTGCATTTCTTTAAACCAATCACAATCACTTTGTTCTCAAAACAGTAACATGCAGATAAAATTAGGGGGAAAAAACACAAACTAAAAAAATTGCCCAGAGGGAGGATTGTTACCACAGTCTACATTTGGTAAGTAAAATTATCATATAAAGGACATTGACAGGTTATGCAGTCTTTGTTACCTTCAAGATGTCATGTCAAAGAATTACAAAACAATGTCATCTTTGCATTAAAAATGACATAAATGACTGAATGACACTTCACAACGGGCATAAAAATTCAGAAAACTCCTTTATGTAGATGACTGTGTCATGCAAACTTCTTTAGAAAATGTTACCAACAAGTACTATAAAGCAAATAACCCATCAGCCTGCAAAATTACTAGCAGCTGTTGTGTTACTAATGTTAGTCAGCACCAACAGACAGCTACTTTTAGTATCATTTTAAAGCGATTAACAGCCAACTTGCTTAAATTAAAAAATGTCTTCTTTTTCACCCATGGATGAAATATAATTTAATGTGAGGTAAAATGATGAGAAACCCTGTCACCATACTTACAGAAGACATATTATACTCATTTTTGCGCCTTTGATTTTGATTTTGGACTCATATAGAGCGACTAGACTCAATTGACTGAACAATAAAGTCTGTCGACCTTCAGAAAATGGTGACTTGGAATCATGTCAGCAAAAGTTACCCTCTCTACTTTACATTTTCTGCATTCTCTCAAAACGGTCTGTGTCGTTTACTCTTCCCCCTTTTCTCATGTGTGCCTCCACACTCTGCTCTACTCACAATCCCTTTACTTACGCAAAATAAACACAGCCAGGACACTAATGAAATGTTACCTACAGCTTGGTCTTCTCATTCTTAAAATTAAAAGTAATGAGGAAACAGTGGTCTTTTAGCAGCAGTTTAGCTGTTAATCCAGCTCATGAATTTATGTTGAGGAAGTAGATAAATCCACTGGAATAAATCCACACGAAACAGGAATGCTATCAACTTCTCTCTGGTTCTTGCCTCTTTAGGAAAGTTTAACAAAGTTAACTGTTGGTCACTCACCTAAAAAACACTTGATTGGAGCCATCTTGAGCAAGGTGCTGACAGTAATCCATGAAGCAGAGAGCAGAGTGCAGCAGCTGTGTCTGATCAGAGCTGGGGTGGGGGCAGGCAAAGCACTGTGTGCACAGGCTGGCATGCCCATATGAGGAAGTCCAGCATGCATTATTATAACTGGAAAAACACTGTTAAAAACCACTCTAAAATCCAGTGTGCAGCCAACTGAAACAGTCCTCAGTGCTCACTTCCAAATGCACGTACCTCATTACGTTTCCACTATGTCAATGCTGAACACAAGTATCCAACATTGTAACCGCATTTATTGATCAGAAAAGATGGAAGAACACAATAGCTCTCCTTTAACGCTAAAATCAAAGCACATTTTTAGAAGCAATCAGCAATAACTGCTCTGGTACCGTAGCTCAAGTATTTTGTTCGCTTTTATCCTCCTCATCTCCTCAGGACCCAAACAGCTTTTCTCATTCACCCACCTGTGACCTCACTTGACCACTTCATCCCATCCTTCGTCCTCACTGTCCAAAAGTATCTTCTCGGCACCTCTTCCTCTCTCCTCCTTACTCCTTGTTTTTCTTTACCCCTTTTCCATTTGCCCTCAAGTGTGAAATGAGAGCGCAATGAGTTGACTCTGAGAGCAGAGGGGATGAGAGTTGAGTGCTCTGTCACAGGAGAATGATCCTAACAGGCCTGTCCACCCCCAAATCCCTAACCCACCCATCACGCACACACACACACACACTCAAACCCACACAACTCAGTCCATCAGTCACAGAAAACTCTGCAGTAAGACAGGAGGCATGGATTGGTTAGTTATTGATCACAATCAAGCCAACCATCCAGGTAGCTGAAGGAGTCGTGGTACAGTAGGCCACACATCACGCTAAGGATCTCTGATAAAGACTGCAGTGAACAACGCATAAGTACAAACACACACACACACACACACACTCATACACACTTGGCAAGGAATTACCCGTGCATGCACACACACATCAACAGTTCCATCACAGCTTCTCTCCATTTTCAAATTGGTTTACTCTCCTGACTAAAACTCCAATAAGCTCACACAAAATGATAACTAGGAGAAGTAATTGGATTTTAAGGAGAAACACTTTCCTCCAAGGTGGCTGCTGCAAAGCAATTTCTTCATCTAAAGCAGTGATAAATATTGATATAAGGTGCTGACATAATTGTAAAGTCATGAGATGTGAGTAATGAGGGTTGGCAGCAAAATCCAAAGAAAGCAAATGTAAACACGCCAGGCTCTAGTTTCAGGCTTGCCACCTGTTGTGTCTGCGAAACTAATCAATGCACCTGCTTGAGGTCTCAAACCGAATTAATCAATCACACATGAATAGTTTAGAAAATTTGGCTGTTTCTATGCTTGGCTGGTGATAACATATCGGTATCTGCCTCGGCATCAAACACTAATACACAAAAGAGGGACATCTCAAAGGGAACAGATGCGTTCTTCAGCCCTGACAGATACATAGTGCTCGTGTCAAAAGGCTAATTCACTTTTAGATGAAAGACATAAAGAAAGGAAAATAGAAAGAGGAAATGAAATGTAAAATAGAGCCTTAGCTGAGAGCAGAAGGGAGATGAGGAGGTGAAACCCTGCAGGTCATTTTTGCAATTGTATATTAATTTTCATGCTGATGTTCAATCAAAAATCAAACTTTTACTGTATAACATGTGATGGGCCTTAAACTGTGCAAAGTATAAAATACCGATATAGACTCTTTATTACTTCAGAATATAAGGTTTTAACTGGATGTGTCAATTGCCTAATGACATTAAATAACAGATGAAGGTGGTTGGTTACGATAAAGCTCTTGTTTTGTTAGTATAAAGCATTTGTACGGCTCAGTGGCATTAATTTGACAGCTTACATTACAGAGTAAGATATGCTTATTAAAATTTAATGGAATCATTTGTCTTTGTTTCAGCCTACAAATTATGTTATAGTGGCATAGATGACAACTGGGGGTGACACCACCTGTCATTACTGCAGCAACTCAAGCTTCCTTCATAAAAAGAAATCTCACCACAGGGTTCATTAGTAGCTGATCTGGAGGGTTTGATCCTAACACAATTTGATCTCTCCACAGTGTTTCACAGAATGTTTTATATAATTATTTTACTCTGTACTTTCAGGACTTTCCATCAATGTTGGTTTAGATGTGCAGATCTAAAGTTCATTCTTAATCTTATAAACAACGGTGAACTTTCAGTGGCAAATTTTAATCAACTATGGCTTCATAAACTGCTCAGAAATAATTGAAACTTGAACATTTAGGCCTGCAAATCACTGGCGACTGAGCAAACTCCATCTTCTGAGGAACAGCTGATGAACAGTGGCACAGATCTCATTACAACTTAGGCAGGAACCACAAACATTAATTTTCTCAAGAGTATTTTCTTGAGAACACATCGATATTATGAACTGCATCAAATTATCTGCTGTAACAGAGACAGCCATTAAAGGAGAATTCCAGTATTTTTTAACCCTGGGTAATTTGGGACTTTCTAAAAGTTTTGTATCAAGCCAACTGCCTCAGGGCTGGGAGCTGAAACATGGCTGTAATTGGACCAATGTAATTTGATCGTAATCTGATCAATCATTTTTTCTACGTTCAATAAAACTATTTTATTGCTGCTCAGAGGCTACAGTTGTTGTTTTAAGTTTCTGACAGCACTCAGAGAAGGGCTGTGCAAACATAGACTTTTGTGTTTAAGAGTAAAAATCCTTTTTATTATCCACAAATTCACATTGTTTAACCAGAAATACTGCAAGATCTGTCAAAATCTTGGAAGACTTGATTTTTCAGTTAAACAGAAAGGATTTAAAGGCCCATCTCCGTGAAAATAAGATAATGTTGTCAGATGCTTAGAATAACAATTACAGCCACCACTAACTGTCAGAATGTCTGAACCACTGTGTAAGTGCTGAAGGTGGCAATGTCTCCAAACTAACATGTTTTTTGTCATGCCTGTGTTTTGTAAAAGAATTTCTCCTCACTTTGCTTTTTGCTGTACAGTGTTAAAGGGACAAATCATGGTGTAATTAGTTTCAACAACACTGTAGACCTGATGACAGCAGTCATAGAGAAAGACAAGTAGGTAGTAAAGTGGACTTGAAAGCTAATTGTAGCCATTATCATTCCATAAAATATCAGTTTAAAATAAAACCTTCATTTTTAGACCAAATGATCTATTTTCTGATTGAACTTTAATTTTTCCCTCAAACCTGTCAACCTCTTGACTCTATCTAGGAAGCCAGTATAAAAATACCTTATTTCACATCTCTTTTTCAGTCTGTCTCTGCTCGCTTTCTTCCACTCATTCCCATCTGATTTTGGCAGGACTTTGATAATCTGAAGAATCAGATGAGCTGGGATGATGAGCCAGCTTTAATAGGCTATGCCAATTCAGCCAGTAAATCATTTTAGCAGGGCTGTGAAGAGGGATGACTCGACAGCGGAGTCTGCTTATATCACAGGCTGGAGCAGATGTGTGATCCAAAGAGCAGACAGTAAAATAAATGAAAACTGAGAGGGAATTGTGTTATAAGTTTGAAATAATATAATTGTGTTAAAGAAGTGAAACTTGTTTTCTACTTGGGGAGAGACATAACGACAGTTTGACATGATCTGGTTTTCCTGGAGTCTCTCTGGTCCATATCAAAGTGCCTTTCAGTCAGGAAACCTATATTAACTTACATATTGTGTAGTCTGTCTTAATGGAGCTCAGAGGAGCCGTGAATCCGTGGGATGTTGGATATTAAACTTCCTGCAGTGGTTGTAACTGATTTGAGTGTGGAGTTTCCTTCCTTGCTTTGGAAACATTGTGCATGAAAAAATCTTAACTCAGGATCTCTAATTATTCATCATTTTGTGAAATTCATTAGTGCATCGAGCTGTATTGAGTCACAAAATCCAATACTAAGTGATCAAGAGTTGTCAACCAGAAGTCACTTGACATCTGAAGAAAGATAAAATCATAACATCAAATGCTGAAGCCCATCCTTCAACCAAAACAATCTTCCCTCCACTTGTGACCGCCTGTGATCTTGTTACTGACGTTTTTACATCATACACGTCACACAATGACACCTAAACCAGCATCATCTACTGTTGAAAACCTTATAGTGGTTGAAACCTCTAAAAGGCTAGAGGGGGATTGTTGAGTAGGAGTCACTTTATCACGCATTACCCAGAATCCTTTAGCATGTCAACATCTACAGGTCTGGTACATGATTTGTTGAGACTCTTTGGCTCAGTCATCATCATCACCTTGATCTCTTTTCTTTTACCCAATTAGTTTCCTGTCACATCCTTTTTAACGGGTGATAGATGGAAAGGTTTAGGCGCAGAAGATAGCTCACATTGGTTCGCTACAGTCCCATGTTTTGCAGAATAATGGTCAAGGGCGAAATCAGACTTTGTGGCCTATTTTTCAGCATAAGTTTTAAAAAATTTAAACATCTGGTAAATTCTAAGCTTTGTGCACCCACACAGGAAATATGGCATCATTTAAATCTGTCCAGCGGTGACAATGATGGATAAGTGCAGTTGTCTTGAGTGACCTGATAAGGTCTTTTTTAACTTTTGCTGACATGATTCCAAGCACCAATCTCAGTATGATGGATGAGGGCAAAGAAACTTATATTATGATAAATTTAAGAAAAAAGGCATAACTTTGCTAGGTATTCACTATTCAGTGACTGAGGGTATTTTAAAAAACTACACGTTAAAGGGATAGTTCAGTATTTTTCAGGTTGGGTTGTATGAGGTATTAGGTAGGCAAGACAGCTGTTTAGTTTGGCATTACATTTTTTCAGTCATTAGCCCCTCCGTATATCACCACACCCACTCATGCCGGCTTCTGCTGCGCACAGTATCAGCTGTGTGACTCAGAGTTGCAGTGGCTTGTTCAAGAAACATGAGAAAACAAAAATGATTATGACGACAACATGCCATTCATCGTGGACACAAGAGGATACCTCGTCAACGTAAGCACACATATGTACTTTGAAAGCTTCAGGAAAGTAACGTTTGATTTCAGTCTGGTCTGACTAACATTTAAGCTAAGCAGCGGATTTGTGGAGTGATTCGCTGCGCGGTGGAGGACAGCATGCATGAGTGTAATGATACACAGAGGGACTCAGGCTGAAAAAATGTAGTGCCAAAATAAACGGCTGTCTGGCAGCAAACTAAAAAACTGAAAAAGTACTAAATTTAGTGTACAATTGAGGTGATAGTAATTTTTTAGTTAAGCATTTATATATGTGGCTTAAAAAATGTTTTTCAGCTGACCCACTCTGCAACAGTACAATGCTGACTTTCAGTGCAGCGATTTCTCCCCCTTCTCCTAAAAGTGGCACTGCTGATCGCCATCTGCATAATGCAGTAGACTGAAAATGCGTAAGTGCTTCATACAACTCCACTTCAAAAATACTGAACTATCCCTTTAAATGTGACTTTTATAGGTGTAAATGACTGTTTTTTGGTCTGACTTTGGTTGATGCATATAAAGGAGTTTATACATTTCACTTTTTCTTGAGAGAAATAAAACAGCAAATAGAGACATATTGCACGTGTCTGCTTTTGAAACAGTTCTCTGCATTTTTATCATCTTGGTGTGAGAAATGCAGCGCGAGCATGCAATCTCAATGCTCTCATCTCTTTCTCTTCCTGAGCTGCTGAGGAAGAAAGGAGAAGACTCAATTTGACAAGCAACGGGAGCTAACAATGTAAAAGTTATCCAAGATTACAGATGAGAGCAAAAAGAAAGGATGACTGAGTCATGGATGAGATGAAAGAAATGTTAAAGCAGAATTCTCATGGGGGGATGTGCAGGGAGAAAAACAGAGATGGTGGATGGGAGAAGAGTGAGAAACAACGGAGCAAAGTTTGAATTCCTCTGGCATGTGTGTTGGGTAATTGTTCAGGTGTTGCACACAGATTATTGCCTTCACATGTCATCCTTTATTTTGTGGGGATGTGAGCCTTTACATACACTGTATGTGCATGTATCCCATATACACAACATATAATACAATAATGCATGGATTCATGAGCATGGTAGTGTGTGTGTGTGTGTGTGTATGTGTTTATGTGTGTGTCCAAGCATACATAATTTTCCATATCCAGAAAGCCAAGTGAAGAACAGTGGCGTTATTTTTCAACTGAATTATTTCCTTATGCCCGCCTCTTATCTCCACCCTATGAATACAGATTACAGCTGATTGCGCTTTCAAGGTAAAGTTCTTATGCAAATTGAGGAACATATGCAAAGAGTCACTCATAGGGAAGATATATTCATAGACTGAAGCACCAACAATCGCAATATTTACTGAACAATGCTTAAGAGAGACTGAGTGGAAAGTAGTTCGAAAAAAGGAAGCAACTTATTTTTTTTCTTTTTTATTTGTAAGACCACATCTCCAGTATATGATGAATAATGCTATCTGGAAAGATGCTATCTGGAGAACAACTGTATCTACTTGAAAAGTACAGAACTCTCAGCGAAAAATCCCAAAGGGTTCTCTGAAGGTCTGAGCTTCCTGCGTTCTGCCGCAGAGATTCTTATCAAAGGGAGGTTGAGGTTTATGTATGCCTTAGACATGGATCATTTCCCACAGTTATTTAAAATCGGTTTCTAAGTACACAATGATCCGCAGGTGTACTCCTCTGTGAATATGAAGTTTGCAGAATTCCCACAGTAACTATTTTTAACTGTGCGTGTGTTAGCTGAGACTTTCCCTCCACTAAAATATATCTAAAGATACAGAACAGGGCTCACTGTAGAGGAATTTTCTTTCATATGCACTTCTGCATGTCTAGACTTCACTTTAACCCTGAAGTTTAGGGGAAATTGCAAAAGTACTTCTTTTGTACAAAAACTAACCAGGAAAAATGTCTAAAGTACTGATAATCCAGAATACATACGCGTGTTATCACGCAGAGGCCACCGAGTTATTCCCAGGTTTTGTTTTCTAAAAGGAGGATAAACATGAAAATGGTTGGATATTAAAAAAAAACAACCCATACATCTTAATACACAGTGGGAGTTCAGATAAAAGTGTTGCGTATAATTTGATGTATATATGCAGTACGTGTGTGTGCAAGCACAGCAGTGGTGTGTATCATAAGTACATGAACAAGCTGTGGATTAAACCTCAAAGAGCCACAGGATTAGTGCACAGCGTCGGTCCACCTACAGCACAATCAGTGCTTCATGCTAAATACAGTCATTTTACAGTAACATGTAATACTGTCACTTGTGCCCACACTGGAGAGCGGATGAGATTGTGCATTAATCATTAGATAGACGTGGTTTCTAGGAGGATGACAGGGTGCAAAGAGATTTCTTCAAAAAGGGAAAGACCTGAAACATGCAGATTGTGATTATTTTTTTACATATTATCTCTTTAAAACAATTATGTATTTTATCTTAAAATCTGTTAAGCTTTTTTTTTTTTTTTTTTTTTAAACAAACTAAAATGTCTTCATATTGTCTGATTGTTTTTAAAAACCAAGCATTTTCTTTCCATCCAGTGCTGCAGTGTTTATTAACATTTATTTTCCTTCTCTTGGACACATTATCTTCTATATCTTAGATATCTTGTATTCTGCATTTACAGCTACAATATGAAAAGCTGGAAAATTATAATGGCAAAGAGACAAAACTAAGAGGAAGAAGATGGAAAATCTGCATTAGAGGAAGAAAATGGATGAAGATAAAGATGAAGAAAGAGGAGATAGCAAAGAAGAAGAAGAAGAAGAAGAAGAAGAAGGGAGAGAAAGGAGGAGAGGTAAGATGAAGAAAATTAAAGAGGAGAAGAAAAGAAAAAATACTTTTAGAGGAATAAAAATGGGATAGAGAAGAAGGGAAAGAAGAAGAAGAAATGGAGGAATGGGGGAAAAAGAACTAGAGGAAGAAGAAGGAAAGGAGAGGGCAGATAGAAGCAGAAGATGCAGAGAATGAACAAAGTTAAAGAGCAATAATGATGATGATTGTAGAAGTGAGAAAAGCTACAAGATACAAGAGATGAAATTAAATGCTGAGAAGAAAATCACCTGTCAGATCAGATATGATTTTCCAGCTGAAACTACCTTGAAGCACACCAACCTGAACTTGCCAAGAAACAACTTTCTCAAAAACTCTCTTAACTAATACTGTTCTGTACCATCATCTACAGACTGTAATGCTCAGGTTTTCATGTCAATCTTCAGTTTTCTCAAACAGTCCGCAGCAGGAGCTCCGTCAGTCTGTGAATCATCACCGGCGGCTGTGCTGTCAGATCTCCAGCTCAAAGACACACTGGACCTCTGAGCAGAATTCGAGTCTGTCAGTCCTGAACTCGAGGCCAACTGAGCTTAAAGTAGATCTTCAGATGTTATATGCTTTGCTTTTGTACACACTATGTAACTCTTACATTGGTCTCCAGGTGCCTCATTTACATCTGATGTTCTTGGGCTTTTTCTTGAGTTCGCTCATCACGATTGCACTTTTATAACAGTTTGAAATGTGTTTGTCAGCAAGCCAACTGCAATATGACCCAAAGAAACCATCACAGATGAATACGAAACAATTTCTGAGCAGCGCTATTAGGCTTGTTTGTTTGACTATTAAACACAGGAACCCTTTGAGAACATGTAAATCTCTGCTGTGCACTGAAGCTTCATTTTGAGTGAATGAAATGAATAACTATGAACATAATCTGCTGTTGTAATATGATTTAATATTTAACAAAAAAGAGATCTTTTTGGGTAAATAAAAATGATCATGACCGCCTTCCTTCTCAGAGATTTTGTCTCATGACTCGTAATTATACTCATGAGATCAGGAAAGTTTATTTTTACATTTTATGACATAAGAAACAAACTCACCATGCCCTCTCTTTTAAATCATCGAGGAAAAGTTGTATTTGTGCATCCTCAAAGTGATTGTGCAATCTGTGAAATCTGTGGATTAAATATATTTGAAAAAATCTTTTGCACCAGAACACCAATCACCTCTTTTACGCAGGCTGATAGAGGGTGATAAACATTGCAGGTGACTGAACATCATTTTATGAGTTTTGATCCCATTGCAGTTCCCCACTCTGTAAACTCTCATAATCTCTGGACTCCTGCTTGTTGTCTAGTAATAAACTTTACCACTGTCGTCATTTGCTACTTTATTTGTCATGACCTTAGTGATTATTGCCAATAATTTATCTTCAATAATCTCAGTAATCTTCAATAATCAATACTTAATCCACAGTGACTGTGCGACCTTGTGAACGTCAGCCCTTACACTATATGACCACAAAAATATGAGACACCGAACCCTCCTCCTAATTTATTCCAAGTCTCATTTCACTCAGTGAAGTGTCCTCATGGTGCACTGAGCCATTGCACAATACATCACAGCATACTCATTCACGTACAGCTTGAAATATATGCACTGCTGGAGTTATAAAACTTTGAATGTAAATATTCAGCATCTGCCAAAGTTTCTGTTTACTGTTCCACAAGGCCCACTGCGCAGCTGCTGCTCATTCCACTAAATTTTAAACCATTCAACAACATCTGTGGATCATATCCTGATTTATATCTTATTGATTTTACCTTTTTTCATTTTTTTAATCAATCACAAGTTTAGGAACGGTAACTGCTTCACTGCTGACGTCCTTGGATGAACTTCACATACGAGTGCTTGCTGTTCCACTCTGCTTCCTGGACAGTTGATGGATTGCAGGACATGTAGGCTGTAAACCGTTGGGCTGAAACAGTTCTGTACAGAAATTGATTGGGCTTTAAATTTAACATTACTCCGTGAACACACAGCCACAGCATTATTTAACCTACAGGTCAAAAGCATACATATACATAATAGATCCTTCAAACAGCCCGTTTGACTGCTACAAAAATCCATTATAATGTCAGTTGTTGTTGGCTGGAAAGATCTCAAAATTCTTTAAACAAACTCCTTTGTGCACATTGTCGTCTGACAGCTTGTAAATGTTTGATAACTTTTTGCAAATGGTCAGACTTTGAGGAAGGACAAAAAACTTACAGTCATTAGAGAGGGAATCATTTACTTGGCCTAACAGTGGCTAATTTTGAACAGTATCTTCTTGTATACCCATGATTGTTTTGCTCTTTAGCTCTTTGCTATTTGTTACTTCAATCATGAAGGTGACATGACTGTATAAACTATAAACGGTAGGCTACAATATGGTATATGATTGCATTTTTATGGAAAGCTGACATCACCATGGATTTATCAGTACACAGCACAGTTTGGCTACTGATATTTCAGAGTGATCATCAGGGCAAAAAATTATAACTTGTACAAACCTCCATCAAATGAAGGATCAATAAGTCAGGCAGACTAGACTGACACATTCAGCTAAACAGCCCGTCTGCCTCTGCACTCTCTCTGCTATGAGGGGATGGAGAGGAGGGAAGGCAGGTTAACAAGGGGTCCACTTAGGTAATTTGCTTACAATGTGGATGTCATCTTCCCTCATTTCCCCCCAAAACTGTCTCCTGATTAAACATACAAAAGTAATCGAAGTAATGTGAGGCAAAAAAAAGGGGAAAGTTTGTAAGAGTTATTAAAGTAGGGTTGATTGTCTAATAAATGAGGAAAGTCATTATCATGTAATGTGATGTAAAGATTGTCTTTTAAGCATGTGGACAAAGTGCTAATGCTTTTCTGGTGGCGAAAGTGTTGATTCTCATGATAACTTTGCTCATTCAAGACTCATTGATTTTTTTATTTGATTTTTTAAAATTTGTTTATTTATTTCAAACATGTGAAAAAAAAGATTACTATGCATTAATGAAAAGACAAAAAGATATAATAGAAATAGAAAATAAATAGATAAATAAAATAATTAAATTACAATTCTCTCACATTCCACTTTTCCTTTTTATTTACTTGTAGGATCTCACTCGTCATTTGACTTTCCACCTGAACTGTGACCTATTTCTCCTCACAAACGACTTTCAACAGTGTATCATATGTTGTCTATATACTGCAATTTAGGTTTTCTTTAACTGTGAGTTCCTGTGTCCTGAAACTGCAAATCAATTTGTTTGTCAATAATTCCCTGCACCAGTAACACTGAGTCACTTTCCAATGTGTTTATCATGCGTGTAAAATGAATCTGATTCTGAAAAACTCTTCAGGGAAACGGACTGCAATTCATTTTTCATGTTGAACTTTGCAGAAGATCAACAGCTCTTGGTTATAATGAGATTGCTTCTCAACAGACTATAAATTATTTCGAAGAGTTTTCAGCTCCCATGATATGAAAATGCCAGCCAAGCTCTTAAGGGAGCAACATTGCAATCAATTTCCTAAAGTTGCAATGAAAATGTCAAGAACATTCAACGTTGATTTTCCCAAAGCCCCCTGTGGTTCAGATAAAGCTAATTATAATGTGTATATATTGTCAGACTATAAAGTATACTGTGTAACACTGCTGTGTCTGAACCACAGAATTTTCTTTTTTCCATAACATCGTAACAGAGAGGTGATAAGCAAGCCGGCTTCCTGCTGATTTAAGTGTCATTTTGTTTTCCCAAAGGACTAATTTAACATGGGGAAAAAAGGCTGCCATTAAATTCTAAAGGAGTTAAGGATGCCACTGCAATGCAAACTTATTGCACTGTTGCTCCTTTGGTTGCCTAGTTGCATGTGGGATGGGCGCTTATGTGCGTTGCAAAATAATAAAATGTGCTACCAAACTAGTCAAAGATATATCGATATGTTGTTATTCCATTCCTCGATGCACATTGTCTTTAAACATAGAAAATGCATTAAATATTGTTTAACAATGAAGAGTTGCATCATTTTGACATTCTATAATGATGATTGGGTGCCTATGTTGCATTAAATAATTATTTTTATTTTTTATTA